>CALNHX010002174.1:0-189865 GCA_940337035.1 Agriotes lineatus
ACTGCAGCTAGAAAATTACATTTTAGGTGTTCTCGCCAACTTTATCAGACACTTCCAAAGTTTAAAACCCCAGAGCTATCCCAAAAAATATCATTGCTGGCTATGAAACTACAATTATTCAAATTTTCAGCCCAATCGGAATGAATTTAACCGCAATACAAACAAACGTAATTAAATCGGAGAACGTCGTGACATTTTAACATAATATTTATATAGTTCGAGGTATTCATAGACTTTAACGTATCCAATTAAAATATTATAAACTTATTTTATTAACCTCATGTAACCCTTTGCATTATCACTTTCACAATTGTAATTTTCACGATTTGTGGTTGACATAACCTCGTATTCTTGTTGATATCGTTTAAAGTAAGGTGGTTCGATTATACTCTCAATTAAACGTATGAGTTGCTAAGGTGTTTACAACCCACTTCAGCAAGCTTGCTTGCGGTGTAAAGTTTCATGGAAAATCCAATTAGACAAACTTAAAAACTCTGAAATAGAGCTGTCGAAATGGATATCCAGGATTGGATAGTTTTAAAAATACAAAATTTTGCTTTATTGACATAGTCAAAACTAAAGAGTTGCCTTGTACTAATTGTGTGTGTATTACTGTTGCTGAATTAAGTTCTTTATCTCTCAAAAATTGTGCTTATTTTGTAGGTCCTTATAGTAATTTTTTATATTGCATAAAACTTAAATTACAAAATTAATCTCTGTAGTGCTTAAATTGATGTGTAACCATAGCACTATTTAAATATATAGTTTTATAATAAGAAAACTAGCACCCCTTAAAATATAAGTATGATTCAGTTAAAATTAGTCTTTAGCGATGTTATTAGGAACAGACCCTATAGTTTCCATTTTTTTTACTTTTACTAGTAAAGCCTAATTTTATTTCAATAATTTAGAAAACAAATACAATAATTGTTTTTTCATTCCGATTCTGCTAAATGTCCGAGTTGAATCTAGCACTTCATAGAAATTTACTTGCTTTTAATACCAATTAAATCACTTTATGAAAGCTTGTATTCATTTCACTGTTTTCTGCTGCAACGACGTTGTGTATGATTTAATATATGTATTCACATTAGGCTAATCCAAACATATTTTCTTATCTTCAGTATGGCTTCGCAACCTCAGCGGTTTAATTTCGAAATACATTTGAAGCGCAAACAATAGAAAACGGCGTTTCAAAGATATCCGGAACTGCGAGTAATTTTCTATCTATGTGGTAGGGGTCGTCCTATAGGGCAACCCTAGAGAACTTCATTTCGTTAAATTAAAATTGAAACTGCTGATTTCAGCTTCTTTGAGGAGTTCGCACGTACTAAATGTGTTCATTCTTGCTATGCGTGTGTGCTTAATTAAGCCGGAGGATTAAAGTTCCTGCAGCTGCAGCGGCAATTTAATTTTTAAAAATTCAAAATGGAATCTAAGAATTCCTTCCTTGTTACTTCAAGCAGTTATAATTACAAGATAGCAATAAAGAGAACTAATGGTGTTTGATGAGATTGTACGAAGGTGCAGGTATGGGAATATTTATCTGCTTAACCTTCTGTGCAGATACAGAACACAGGGAGGAGCAAGGAATAGAGAAATATCTATTAGAACGGGATAGGTAAACGGCAAAAAGGTCGTTTACCCCAAAGCGGATTAAAACAAAGTTACAGAGACCACTATCTTCGCTCCCTGATGTAAAATAACCCTTTTAAATGAAACAAAGGCCTTGTAGCAAATTTCCCCATAGTCTAGGCAATCTGTTTCCGAACCAGTGCAGCCAATTATACAAGTTTTAACTCACCAGCATACGAGAACTATGGAAACTCCCCTAGGAACATAGTCTTCAGTTTAACAATAACGAGCCTATTAAAACTACATTTAATTGGCTTAAAAGGCAGCAAAAGTACAAATCTTGAAATTTGTTTTGGTGACAAAGCAGCCCGCATGCTCTGCCAGAAAAAGACGCTATCATGAAGCCAACTGGCACTGACGCAGGACTCCGCTTTTCATAATGTCCTGCCGTAGGTCGATGCTTGGTGTGGCGGTCGACAAACACGCCGCTAATTGGGTCACGTGGATCATGTTTTAATTGCAGACATGTTTGTTTAGTGGCGTTCCGCTCCACCGGGGCTGGTATCGTATTACTAGGATGGCATTGTGGTTTTTAGTGCTACACATTTATTTATATTTTTCAAACAGGAGCCGCAGTTATTTTTTCGCCCTTTTAAAAATACACCAAAATAAATTCGCCTGTAGAAACCGCGCAGTAGACATAAAAGCACAACTAGGTCATTCATGGAAGGAATCCAAATAGAAGCTTAAATTAGTCTTGTTGATCCATTTTGTTTTCCTTAGCGAAGTTTTCGAGTACATATATTTTAAATTTCCATCTGTACGAGGTTACTAGTGTTAGTTGTATTTCATATCAGAAAGCTCTCTTCAATAAATGATGGGAATTCGGTTCGGTTGATGTTGGTCAATAAATACCTGCTATATATTGTAGAACCTTTGCTGACGACATGCAGTGACCATTCGGTCCATACAAACAATAGACAACTTCGCCAAAAAGAAGTCAATACCTGTATGTATCTTGACAGGAGGCTTACATGGCGCTTCTCCGTCAGAGAATGGTTGCTATTTTACTTGCCGTTTTTTAATTTGTTAAATTTGATGTAATAACCAGTACAACGATCTTTATAACGTAGTTTACTGGCTACTGAATTAATTTTCTTCTCCTATGTGGTGTTCTTTGTGAATTTTTATTACTACCTCGCCTTCAGCGCTTAACCTCAATTTAACCTATAATTTGGAACACGTGGTTTTTACCTGTTTTATAACCAATGATCATTTTGGCCTGAAGATGAAGCCAGTTTGGCTTCGAAACATGTCGCCTTGTTAATAAATGTAAGTGGAGAAGACTACTGCGTTTTATTACTTCTTATATTTTTTATGACGTAATGTAACAAATACAATTTTTACCAGTTCATTTGTTGAGCATTTTATATGGAGGTGGACAGGTAGAGGTATGAAGTGATCGCAAACACAAGCCGTGAAAGCATTAAAAATACCAGGTTGCCTAAGACAGACGATATGGAGGAACATGCAGATTGAAAGTAAGGTCAAGGTCTTTAAGGCCATGGTAGGTCCTGTGGTAAGTTACGCCATAGAGACAAGTGCCGAAACTATAAAGACAAAACAAAAAATAAGGACAGTTGAATGAAACCGCTACGATCAATTTAAGAAGACACCTCCTTACACTAGAGTGCCGTGTAATATAAGAATGCAGACATGGAGCAAACACGTATGCGTTAATTGTTCAGTTCAGTAAATGGGGAAAGCATGTGCAAAACAAAATGATACCAGATTTTTATTCGTCGAATAATTTTCTGAAAATCTAATGTCTATGTGGATGCAATTTCCAGCTAGGCTACCTCAATAAAGACGGCATGCAGTTCTCAGATACTGAAGTTACTTAAATAGCAATGACGGGCGCCAACGAATCGTTAAATAACCGCAAGTGTATTCAGATAATTACAGAGAATTCGCATACTACTCAAAAGTAACACAATACCCTGCAAGAAAGCACACAAAACCAGCTAGCAGTAATATAAACAAGACGGTGTAGTAATATTAATATATACTGTAATGATCTGAATACAGGGCTATAAAAATCAATTCTATAGGATTACAATATTTGGGAATATGAATAATTAGTATGTACTAATTATTAGAAAAGAAAATAGAATTTATAATTGAATAAAATATGGCTAATTGAGAAACAGATGGATTCGAATATAATGTGATATCTATTATGACATTTGAAGGTAATGACAAATACTTAATCAAAATAGATTACTGCTCATAGTAGGTAGAAATCAAAAATAAAGATATAGTGTGTTGGAAGGAGAAAATATGATATCGTTAAGGACGTTATTTTCATTATTGAGATAACAAATTTTGAAAAATGTAATGCTGTAATCAATTTGGTGTATTTTAATAGTATATTATTATACAAGCATATAATGGATGCTATTATTACACGAAGATGGCTTTTAAATAACGAGCGAGCGAAGCGAGCGAGTTCTTTAAGCCATCTGAGTGTACTAATAATAGCTATTATATGCGAGTGAAATACGCTATTTTATTTACAACTACTTTATTTACATTCATTCCAGAAAATTTTTGTATGCGATATCATAAGTTTTCTTCGACTTTTCTGGGAGTAAATTTTGTGTAGCTTGTTTGCCGGCTTGGCGTACTTCAGGGGGAATACAGCACTATTGTCGCTACCGTTTTCCATTTAGGTTTGGGACGAAAGAAGTGTAAATTATTATTTTCAAACTGACAGACTGATAACTGTCAACTCGAAAAGCAGTTTATAGCCTGTTTGATTATATGCACATAAATCCGTATTAGCGATGTAATTATGGTGGTATCCATGCATTTATGGCGGTATCGATGTAATTATGAAATGTAAACAACAGGCATTGTGATTTTAGTTAATAATATATATCATAATTGACAAATAATCGCAAAATAACAACGGTATTGTTTAACAGTTGTAAATAAAAGTATGAAATACACTCTATTTTAAAAGGAAAACGTTTGGAAATTAAGAAGGGTTGATATTAAGACTGAATTTGCGTGGTGAAATAGAAATGGAATTTAATATAAGAAGATGAGATATAAAATGGAGGAAGATAGCAAGTATATGGTGAAAAACTAAACTAAAAGCAGGATTAATCTACAAAGGAGAATAAATAGAGAAGTTAAGTTTATTGAAGAATTACATTTGACATTGTATATCAATTGATTTAGATTGCATCGAGCTGTTAGTACGAAAGGAGAGTTCTGAGGGAGAGACCGTTGGTTCTTGGTGCTGGTCAGTGGAGTAATTTGGAGAAGTGTTTTTGGATGCGGTGTTGGAGTTGAGTGACTACAACTGGGGTCTGTTTTGGGTCTATGCTGTGAGGGAGCTTCTGTTCCTGATTCTAGGCAGTTTTGACATATTGGGTGTCATTGGAGGCTTTCGCTGTGTTTGTTGACTGGGGCAGTTGTGGTCTTTGGGGGAGTAGAGTAAGTTGGTTAACATTAGGGACATTGATAAGTTCCAGTGAAATGTCGGTGATTTTAGGTATTAGGTAAGCACTGAAAGAAAATAAAGGCTAAAAAGGCGAATTCATTATTAAGGAATTACTTACTGTTTGATATTGTTACCTATGTGACGAATGTAACGATCTGGTATTTGTCACTGAATTTTCAAATTTGTTTGATGTATCATTTGACAGAAGTTATTTTTGACTTGTACCAAATTAAAATCAGAACATCAAATTTCAGAATAAGCAATCTAGATAAACGGAATCCACCCCTGATTTTCAGGATATAATTTATAAACATATACTAATAGGTAACACAAAGTAAGAGCCCGAATCAGTTCAATACATACATAATATATTTTTATAAATAGCATACATGATTATTCTATAAATATACCCAAAAATCAGGTCCATCTCAAAACACATAAATTCGACTAATATTGCGATTAATTAACATTTATAATATTTTGAAATGTAATCGCTTAACCGTTCAAATAGGCTCTAAAAGGTACTCGTGGAGATCACTAAGCAAGATGCAATTTACGGCAAGAGTTCGATAGCAAATATAAAACCCACGGGGTTCTGCAGCAAAGCAAGTTACGAAGGTACGAAAGAGACACAGGAGCACTGTACACCAATTTAAATAGCGTTAAAATGGAAAACAATACACATCATTATAACAACTCCATCATTGAGCTTCCAGGTACCAATGTACAGCTCGGTCAAGCCAGGCCAAGACAACCAAATAAGAAGGCTTGGCACCAGAATGCTGTAGCAGAGGGCTTGACACTAGGAGGCAGCAGAAATGCCACATCTGAATAAGAGCAAATCGACGCCGTTGCTTTAATTATAGGCCAAGGACGCCATGTACAGTACACGTCGAATTGATGAATTTTGGAGTCTCCCACTAGCAACTAGAAGAACGGCCAAGATGTACTACAAAGTGTCTAAGCACGCGGTGTCACAGAAGCTTTAAATAAACTTACCCCCCAACCTGGGCAATATGCAAAACCAATTTCGACAGCGGCTAACCAGATTCAGCCAAGATTGACGTAAGAAGAATTTTTCCTAGAAAGCCGACCGCTAAGTTTAGCGAGGGCTAACCCAATACTTCATAGCTTAACTTCACCAAAAGCGCACCGTTCCCTGGGCGACCCAAGATAGAAGCTGACTGCTTGAAACTGTAATACAAAACGAAAGAGAGCTTACCGTATTGCTTACCGGTAAAAAACTCTACACGACAAAAAAGAGTGAGCGCGAAGTTAAATATGCGCCATACACCCAAAATTAACCAGCCCGCGCTCATTGCGATGTATACCTTTATAGACGCATTCCAACTATAACAAACGTGTGAATTTGTTAATTTAAACACACTTGAAATAACGATCTAATAAATAACATTCTTATATTTATTCATTATTTCAAATTAAGTAAATAATTATATTCAATTCGCCATGGTACCTAGATCCCCTTAAATAAAAACGTTACTGCACATGTTTGTTCACCCAAAATTCATTCCAACCAATCAAGAAACATCACAAGTATGACTTCACTCTCAATATACACACACGCTACCTTATATGACTGAAAAACAAACGACTCCATTAGAAATGCGTGCAAAATGTTATCGTCAAACGATTGAAAGAAAAAAAGAAGGGGTGAAATACACACATAAATAGAATGTCATACGAAAGATTAGTGAAAATAGGCAAAGATAAAAAAACCTTAAGAACCGCTACACGTTTTAGATACAGAAAAACTTAAAATAACAAAAAGCCATGTGTCCTGCAAAAATTTAGCAATTTCAAAGGCAGATAAATGCTATCAAGCTAAATATTTTATTAACATAGCATTTATTCTTGATAATTTCATGTTCCTATTATTTATTCTATTTATACATTGGGATTCTAATATCCGATGTTATTAATTGCGTTCTGTTGTATTTTTTGTTAATCCTTCATTTTATTTTATCTGCTACCACGATTTGACTTCCATCACTTCTTCGTCGCCCGTTCATGATATGTACCTACTCCGAGTATATACTCGTAAGTTAGTAATTTCTCATTAGGTATTTCTAGCTTTTATGTCTTTCTCTGTTTTACAACTTCCCTACTCCCATTTATTTTTTACTCTTATTCCTTGGTGTATTTTCACAAAATTTTATTTTCATTCTCTCTGGTTTTAAATTTTTCATCTATATGTGATCAGTGGCGAGTCATTGTTTATAAAATATAATTCGTGCAGGGCCAGACTGGCGAAAAAAATCAGGCCGGGAAAAGAATGACGAGGCGAGCCAATAAGGTTGGAAAGGTGGTCCGGGAGAACCCCCCCCCCCCCCCCGGAGAAAAACATTCAAATATTGGCTCTTACAGATGCTATTTTATCGCATTCGAAAAACTATTAAACTCAACAACATTGTTTTATTTTAAGAGAAATCCATACATCGATCTTGAGCATCGGCACAGCAAATTTGACAATAACTCTTTGATTAAATGTTCACAGTTCAAAGTGAAAAATGCAACTCGTTTTTTATGCACAAAACATGTATTTAAAAACGACAATAGGTGAATGACTCATTATATAAAACTATCAATCGCAATTCAGTAGAATGGATAATATTATGTATGTATTTAAAAGAGTAACATTTTCTTAGAAGTTCGCTCTTCTCAGCAATCAAATTTATTATTTTTTCATTGTCCAAATCACTTAAAATATCTCTTGAAATATCTCTTTAACACGTCATCAACATGAAACAGTCTAGATGATCTTGAGACATACAACTGCGTAAACGGTTTTTAACATATTTCAAAATCGGAAAGCTTCGTTCACATGCAACTTGAGTGGTTGACAGACTAAGAAGAAATTTATAAGTTAAAAACATGTTTGAATAAACTTTTCAATAAAAATTGTAATTTAAAAGCATTTGGTATAGGCAGCAAGGACATCCCTTGCAAAACCTGAATTGTTTGATGATTACTGCCTTTCTCCGTTTCTTTTTCTTCGCCAGTTTTGGCATTGTCATCGTCGGTAGCATAAGCATCATCTTCATCAGCATCTAGCGATATACTGCTGTATTCGTCTGGTACATTAGATCGTATACTGTCCCGTTTGCTAGAAAGGTTAAATAATTCTTTTCTAATATTATCAGCTGTGATGGTAGGGTAAATAACGTTATTGAGAATTGCAACAACTTTTTCAAATGTTGGTAGATCTTGGATTGATTTGATTTTTGTGAAGTTTTTAGCTAGTTCAGAATAGATCACCTTGTTTTTAGAAAACCTGGTCTCTAAACTCGTTACAACTCTATCTATTACAGTGTTATGCATTATACAATTTTTTAGTTGCATCAATGATGGGTTCATCAACGACCTTTTTTGCCATGCATTCTTTTCTTAGTCTTTGGTCGAATAACAGGTAATTCAGATTCCATACGAAGTTCTTACAATGTTTCGCTTGTACTGTCTTAAAGCATTAAATTAACTCTATTTACAAAATTATCTGCTGCGAACTTTATGTTTTGGAAATCTTTTGATATGTTTTTCATGGTTTTAATAGTGGTTTTCACCATTTGCTGTGCTTTTAGAAGATCTATATATACCAGTAGTTTGTAAGTATTTTGAAAGTGGGGTTGTGCTGTGAAATACCCTGAGGTATGTTTGGGCTGTCACAATAGTGGAATATTCCAATAGGAAATTTCGATATATTTTGAAGTGTAAACGTGCCTTTGCGTCTATATTTTCCATATTCGCATACATAACAGTCCAGAGTTTCTACGAGTGCAATAAAACGCTATTCGTCCCTTGTTAGTTTTACGTCCAGGTGCAGTTTTCTCAACTGAACGAGCAAGGGTTTTATCAGGCAATAATTTACAAAAAAAGGGCCGACTGCGTTATGAACTTGTTCAGATCTTAGATCACATTCTTTCATGTTTGCTAATTTGGAAGTGAACGGCTTAATGCTGTTTCATCTGCAGAAAGTTTTCCGCCCAAAATTTGTAAGAAACGGATACCATGTCTTTTCCTAAATTTATTTATCCACCCCCGGCTAGCAGTGAATTTATCGTTGTTCTCGTAATGTTTAACATATAGCAGGATAGCTTTCTGTTAGAACTTACGACTAGACACGAGACGAGACGATGTGGATGCCTGGCTCCCGTCCTGGCTCAGTAAGGCTGGATTTTCACTGGGAAACTGGTGCTTTGACACAAGCTGCTGATTGGTAGAAATATAAAAATAGCACATAGTAGGATACCATTTTCTTTAACTCTGTATCTAAGCGCTGTTTCTTTATTAATACCAGCCTAATTCATGCCCCAGGCGTGGGTGTGGCTCGGCGCGGGCTATATGGTTATTTTTTGATAAACAATGATTGTGTTAAAAATTATGCAATGGATAAATAATTATGTTTTGTAATTCAAATTCGGGGCAGTCCACCGGGAAATTTCCCGGTGTCCCGGTGGGCCAGTCCGGCTCTGAATTCGTGTTAGTAGTTTTCACACTCTTATCCTTAAATTATATTATCTTATTTATATTGGTTCGAGTTCTTATAAATGCGAGTGGAAAATATGTGACTTTAAATAGTCACTTCCATAATTACGATTTTTCTTTAAATCAAGCAATTCATATCGATCACTATTTCAATATAACTACTTTTGTTGGTGTTTGTCAAGTTTTTTCTAGAATTATTCTGATTTTCGGCAAATATGTTTACAATAAAAAAAATTACTTAGTCCTCAATTCTTAATGCGAAGTTTAGAAAAAATGAATTGTTATCTCCAACACAGTATTTTTATAAAAAAAAATAAATGTGTAAATTGAGGGCTACCTACTCTTGGAATACAGTATTCACTTCTTATTACTTGGTGTTGGTGGTAAAGAGCTCTGTCAACTTATATTGAATTTTATAATTTATCTTAACTCCATTTTTTATAGATTCCGCAAGAATTCCATTTTTTTCTATAAAGAGAGATATATGAAGCTGTATGAAATTCTTTCACATTTTTTCACGCTAAACGATTGTCGCTTAGAATTCGATCCAAATCGGCTGAAGTATTCATAAATTATTTATCAGACAGCCAAAATCCCGTCAGCTGGACCATTTCTGCGCTTCCAAGACGAGCGATGTTGCAAAGAAATCCATATGCGAAAGTAGGTTGTATATCTTGTATAGTTTTTAGATCACTTAACACAGTCAATTATTATGGTTCCTTTACTTGTGAAAAACACGCTAAGGATTAGATTAATGATATTAATAATATAAAATTTAAATTTAATAGACATTTGTAAATGATACTTTAAAAAGCAGTTGACAATAATCAAAGCAGTGCTCTATAAAATGAAAATAATGAATAATTTCAAAACTGTTAGTTGCGCTACAGAATAAAAAAGCAAAGTTGAAGTGATTCGTTCTCAAATTGTATGGCCATTTGCTGTTACTACATGTAAATGTCGATTTCAACAAAACTGTAAACGAAAAGCCTGTCGCAAAGCTGTTGTTAAAACAGTTTTGTTTAGATCCTGTAAATAATAAAGCAAATTGTCGTTCCCCGTTTACATTTGAAAAGTCCTTTGAGTGCCATCGAACTCTTATTTATACGAACCCAAGTTGAATAAAAATTTTAATCCGGTAAAAGAGGTTAATAAGACTCTCCATTGCGCAGCTTTCATGTTTTGTGCAGCACAAAAACCATTTGGTGTACCTACATGCCCTGGAATCTCGCTAAAGCTGCCGTAGTTTCGCGTTTTTACTGTCGTTTTTGCCGTGAAATGAAAACGGCAAAGTTTTACTAATTATTGGTACTCGACCGGCTTAAAAGAACTCGGCTAAAATTGCACTTACATTACACGGTTGAATCGACCTTCAAGCTGCAGATTATTTGAACGGGAGCAGTTAAAATGAAAATATATTCATAACGTGGATGTTTATTTACAAATAACAACAAAATAAAGTTTACGATCACTATTATAATACAATAATAGGGTTTATGCCAAACAGTAATAGGCAAACACAATAATAATAGTTATGACTTATTGAAATATGGAGGTAATTATAGAATATGTTGCTCACACGTTACATTCTCGCACACTTTGCTTCAGCACGAATGGTTCTCAACAATTATTTGGACCTGTAAAAACGGAGGTAATGAAAGGAATAATTTAATGCCAATCCAAACTACTAACGAAGTTCATAAAGTAATCGGCACGCACTAATTATGACAAATTTGTCAACGATGGAAACGACATGCATTTATTGGCTTATGAAATAAAATTTTAATAGGCCTATAATCGCCGTACAATATTAGCTGTCGGCTTATTACCTACTTTGTGCTATGCACCGCTTTGTTTAAATTCGTTTGATTAGAAATTTTAAACGCTGTTTATAAACCACTGCCTTCTCTTTGCCGATATAAACAAACATCTTTATGTCCACTTCAAGCTTTGGCTTCGGTCATAAATACTGCTGCATATGGTAAGTTTTGCCGCAATCAATTGGTGTACTGCATTTGCATTTTGCAGTGATAAAATATTAAATAATTTATTATAATTAGTAAACCAGATAAAACGAGCTGATAGATATACTACTAAATGAGGGTTTTGTTTTCTGCATCTGGCTAGCACACGAAACATATTTAAATTAACTACGGCGATTGACAATTTTCTCTATATTTAGTTAAAAAAGAAAGCTTTTCAGGTACTGGAATACTCAACGAAAATAATTAATCAGATCTTCCTGTGAAAGGTGGAATGAAATGTGGCAAGCCACATAAGATGTTGCAAGCAACAAGAATGGCTTTTAACCGTGATGTGTTACGTCGCCCCAACCCGCGGTTACTTACCACTTCTTCTTGTATAATAATAACATGCAACAATTCTTCTTCTTCCTCTTAATGTAGGATGGGAAGAGCCTGGTAATAGCAATACAAAGCTTGGTTTTATAAGCCATCATCGATCGCGGCCGTAGCAGGTGGCTAGCTGAACCCATTGAACTAAAAGAGAATTCCCTTCTACAGGGGTGACGACCACCAAAGGCGTTGGTATAATGGCCGGGGAGCGTAAGATGAAACCAATGTCCGGGTGTGAGGTTGGAACTCACTATCTGCTGAGTGTAAGTGCAAACGTTTTATATGACATGCCGAAGATATTCAAGCATTCGTTTTTCGATGCTGTTAAGTATATCTAATAGTTTGTTCGATCGATGTCACACGCTCATGTGTCTCTCCTTCTCCATGGTATTTGCAAGATTGCTACACGTAAGATAGCAGTAGCTTGTTTTATTATGTAAGGGATTTCATGTGTGTAGTTTCACTGTGTGTTCATGTAGCATCCAAGATACATGTAAGACGTAATGCTCTTTACTACTTCATTTCGGACCTTTAACACTGATGTTTTCGTTTTCTTCACTTTTTCTCTCACCAGTGACTTAGCCAGAGCAGGGGCTTGAGAGGCTAATATTTATTTATTTTAATTGCTCAACAGGCCGTGAAGGCCTAGGGCATAGGTTTACACTAACATTAACAGCTGCTTTCCACATTACAATTGATAATACGTAGGTAATTCTGTATTTTATCTTAACCACTAATTATGTGTATTGGGTTATTTAGGGTTTTTCGAACTGTTTAACTATTCTTCTCCACTCCTCCCTATTCGCGGTTTTTTCCTTCCAGTCACTGACATTTATCTTTCCATTTATGCTTCTAAGGTCCTCCAACACCTCACTGTTCCATCTTATCCTGGGTCGTCCCTTTCTTCTCCCTCCAATCGGTGCTCTTGTTAGAGCCATTTTAGGCATCCTTTCCCTGGGCATTCTCTGCACATGCCCCCACCATCTTAATCGTTGGGCTTTGACGAAGGTGTTTATTTTGGGCTCTGTATATAATAATTCCAGCTCTCTATTAGTCCTTCTTCTCCACCCTTCTTCTTCCTGAACTCCTCCATAGATAAGTCGCAGTACCTTCCTTTCCCATCTCAAGAGCATTTCTTCCTCAGATTTTTTAAAAACCCACGCTTCGCAGCCATAAGTTACTGTGGGCCTTATAATTGTTCTATAAATCCTTAGTTTTGTATTCCTAGATACGTAATTTGACTTAATCACTATTATTAGGCTGCCCATTTTCTGATTCCCTTTTGCAATTCTAGCCCTTAACTCCAACTCTTCTCTCCCTTTTTCTTCGATTGTTACTCCCAGATATACAAACTTACTAACTTTCTCAATTTCATACTCCGTCCCTCCCTGTGATCTCCATCGTAGGTGTCTTTCTATGTTCTGCTGCGTGTCTCCCATTACCATGAATTTTGTTTTGTCCTGGTTTATTTTCAGACCGAACTTTCCTGCTTCCACTTCTAACCTTTTTATAATTCTTAGCATTTCCTTTTTTGTTTTAGTTATTAATGCGAGATCGTCGGCAAAAGCTAAGCATTGATTCTCGTTGTTAAAGATTGTTCCTTGTGTTTTTATGTTGCTATTTCTTATAACTTTTTCCAAGACTAGATTGAAGAGCTCTGTTGACAGGGGATCTCCCTGTCTAAGCCCCCTGTTTACTTCAAATTCCTCAGATTTAATTCCCTTCCACACTATTTTGTTTTTTGTACTGGTAAGTGTCATTTTTAGTAGTCTCACGTCCTGTTCATAGATTTTAAACAGGCATATGATACAATAAACAGAGCTAAAATGTACCAGGCCCTGAACGAACGAGAGGCTAATAGCCCTCACGAAATCTAAAAAAAGCTATTATAAAATCATCCCTTATTTGTCTAGAATGAAAACTGACAATTCAACTCTGTAAGGACTGCAGTTAAGGAAATAAATCAAGGAGATCGCCTTTGTAAAATTAAAATATACCATTACTAATGTTTATGATTATATACATAATCTGTAGTTCGTATCAATACATTTCTCATTTGTAATAATTAATTTCACTTCCTTCCAATACGTTGTATGATACTCCAAAAAACATTCACATCCCTTCCCCCGTTTCTTAGCTTTGATATGGCCACCGCTGAACAAAATTCCAGGTATGAACCCACCCAAGAAAATCCTGGGTAAGTAATCGAATCTCATGTTGCTACTTTTATCGACTGTCACATCTAAAAGTACCTGCAGATCTTTTATACTTACTGCTGGCTAGCATGGTATCATCAGCATAACGCATCCCTGATAGACGCATCTTAGGTAATCTTTTCGTCCACTGTAATAATGATAGCTCTTTGGTTCTAGCAAAGATGGGCTCTTACACGTATGTCGCTGCTGTCCAGTTCAACCTTGGTAAGGACACCATTTTGTCATTTTATACTGTATGAAAATCCTTCTAATAATCAGTGAAACGTGCAAGCCCGTTTAAGTTTACATCATAACATCGTTGTCCTAGCAGCTGTATGCTGAACAGTGCTTCACGGTATCCAAAACCATTCCTAAACCGAACTGTAACTGACTGATATGTTTTTCATATTTGTAGTAAATCTTTAGGTGAATGATTTTCAAAAATAATTTTAAAAACATGGATCACTTCACTTATTCTCTTGTAGTCACTGCAAAACTTGGCATTTGCTTTTTTGGGGATGGAAACAAAAGTGGACATCACCCAGTCGCTTGGTAGTACCACTTTCATATATGCTCTCAAAGAGATCAAAGTGCAATGAAAATGCTTGTGTTTCCTTAAGGGCTTGTAGAAGTTCAATCTTGCCGTTTTTGTTCATCAACATTTTGGCAATTCAAACTATACAGTTTCCATCAACTTGCTTAATCTGTTTGTATGTTGAATAAATAGTGCTTTATTCCCGGTGTTTCTATTTCCTCACATTCTTTCGAGAGGTAGGTATTCTTCTTTTGTTTATATAAATTTGGCGCATATATGTCTCTGTAGCTCGCGGTGTGTATCGTAATCTGTACGACGAGCCAAGAGTCTTGTTTCCATTAGCTGTAAAATTTCATCACATATCCAACTTTTTTCTTTACTCTATCACTTCCTTTCAGTTTCTTCTCGATTACTTCGAATACTGTTTTTCTGCTTTGTTTCCAAGACACATGGACGTCTTTACCCTAATTAATAATTCTTATTGGTGCTACATTAAGATCACTTTTTGAACTTCTGCTCTAAGTACCTATAGGCTATAGGGTTTTGCTCTTATCCACGTTTGTTGTTCATGTAGATAGATATTTTCGTGATAGATCCAAATGGGTATCAGTTATTATAAAATCTTCTTCTTGAGGATTGAGCTAATCTGTCACAGCGTTCATTTGGAATACCCGTTCGTATTCTCACAAACTATCTCCGCCTTTCCCTTGCCCCACTTTCGCATTGAATTCTTCTGTTACTAGTAATTTCCTATAATTTGATGATTTCAAAGCTCGCTTGACGTCATTGTATGATGTTGAACCCAATTGTAAAAGTATTACTCGGTCTGAGCATGAAACTTTTCACCAACGTGTTGGTCTATAATCTCGATTTTCATTCTTCGCATTTCCATGATTTGCTTATCACTATTACTGAGCTGTAACATATATGTGTGAGATGACTCTTTTAACGCCGATGCTTGTCATCTTCGCTAGTTGTTACCGTTGACCACTGTAAATGGTTCTTCCGCTTTGAAAGACACATTCTCCTCCGAAGAACAACAAGGCCGCATCGAGATCCATTTTCTCTGTCCAGTTGACCTTTGGGTTTCATTACCTGGACTAGGGACACTGAGAGATATTGTCTACCCCCTGACTAGGAGTAACCTGAAGGTCGCAAGAACAGAGTCGCTCATTCCTTACGGTAGAGCCCCCTGAAGGAGAATTTCTACCCTCTACCCGCGGTTTTTCTAAACTTACTATTTCATTTCAGCATCCAAGAACCTGAAGTTACTTTGATATCAGCATCTAATCTTGCATGTAAAATGTCTAAATTCTAAAACAGACATCTATCGATATGAAAGCTTTAGTATGCAAAGAGTAGTTTTTTAGTCGAGATAATGAGTAAAACCATCCCCTACAATAGCATTTCTGGGAAATGGTGTTCATATTCCATTTCTACCCCTTTTAAATGAATTCATAAACTTTTCGTTTATTAAACGAATAATTTTCACGCGGATAGCCGGCTGGTAAAGCGTTTGCGTTTGCAGTAGGTAAGTAGTGGTTTCGAGCCCCACACCTGGACATCGGACACATCGTACGCTTTGGTATCATAACAAATTTACCGTTGGCTATTCTCTCAAGAAAATACACAAACTTGTGACTACTTGAATACAATTGCCGGCCGAAACTAGTTCGATTGGAGACGGTATGTACAGTTCTGTAAATATACTCGAAATAGGGGCGCTAATGGATTTTTACGAAGTAACGACAAGTGTATCTAGGCATTCAAAGAGAACCCGCAAACTCAAATAGCACAAAATAATCTGAAAGAGAAGCCCAACTCCAGTACAGGTAGCAGTAACCAATAAATAATGCCAGAATGCAAATATCACAGTATATAATTATCATCAGTGCATACATAAAATGACAGGTTGACAAATTACGAAGTCTAATACATACTCACAAGTTACGATACTGCGATACAATATTTATTGCGGACATTAAAATCCGGTACGGTTTGCAAGGCGATACGCTAGTGTGCTTCCAGGTACTTAGCTCGCGGAGCGAACTGTATACTCCCAAGATCACTTCGGCCATCGAAACATCAAAATGCCCGAACGGGGCTCAAAGCGACAGGAATGCACGCCACACGGCACGGCCATGACTGGAAATAAGTACTGGTCAAGGTCACGCCCTAAGCGACTTCCGCATGCAGATGAGCCGTGGAATCTAACACTTTAGCAGACTGCCCTAACGACTCCTCACTGACTGCTATAAGGGGAAAATAGTCCACGAAAGAATACAGATAAAATTAAATAAAGCCTGAAGAAGGCTTCTTTACTTACCCCACGATGTTCAGGGCAGCAGCGCAGAAAATCATGTTCAGGAAACACACACACACACACAAACACAAACGTTTTTGAATGAACTGTTTGGAATGTACACGCAAGTCTTAGGGTAAGTCGCTGCATATGTTGCCGGCTCGCGCCTTCACAAATTTGATACTGTCCACGGGTTAGATACTCGTATAACTGGCAGAAGTATTCACAACCATAATTTTAAAATCCTACCGTTATCTGAAGAGGTTAAAATAAAAAACTTATTAGATTAAATTTCAACCTGCAACATAAAGTTGGAACTCGCAATTTTATAAGATATTTTCTGTAGACATTTACAAGAAAAACAAGTGGATTTGTGGATGTCATGAATACTCTGTGTTTTCCATTATTAAATAAATTATCACGTCTTATGTTGTGTTTGATTAATTTTCGTTCTGTGCATATAATGTTCTTTTGAATTATTATAATTGAAGTCATTGCAATATTTGGATTAAAGCATCGACGGAATGTAGGTGAGTCAATAATAATGATTTCTGTCTTAGTAATTGCCAAAAATTAAGAGCCTATAGTTATCACGAGCCTCCACTGAACGCTATAATTAGATCTATTTTAGACCTCTCAAGCGACTCATAACTAACTAGTGAGATAAAAACCATAAGTCGTCGACTTCTGCATGGTTAGTAGCATTATCTGGCTATGTCAAATTCGAAATTAGCAGCTTACATTTTGCGCCAGTGTGTGTCAAATAACAACCAAAACGCAACCTACTAACCTTGAATTTGGTGTAGCCTGACAGTGTCACCAACAATACAGTAGTGAATCACATGGTTTTCGGTACTGCCAAACGTATAACACAAATCGCAGGCGACTCTTACTTATAAATTTATTTGATCTCTGGATACTTTAGCTGACTTTGACTTGTCACAACTGTCAATAAAAATGTAAGTTTTTAGGTAGTCATTGAGTTGGGTAACATTATTTTGTATGGCACGCCTATGTAAATAATTGGCTCGAGAAAAATTATTGTAACGCACGTGTTTCATAAATAACTAATAGTTAAAATAATTATCTACAAAGAAATAATTTAACAAGCTGCTATTTTACAAGATTACTCCAACGAATTTGGTAGCTCAACCTATAAAATATATAAAATTGTACCGTCTAAATTTGATATTATTTTGATCCAATTCATAATTATTAAATTGGAATTGGAATTGATGCTTTTTGTAAAAATTAGAGTAAAAAACTACTAAACTATAAATTGATTATTTTATAGCTGATTATACCTTTAGTAACTTGCTAAAATATAAAACTTTTATACTGGTCCATTTCATAACGAAATGATGTATGTATTATACTAACATGTGAGCAAACGAAAATGAAGTCAAGCTTGGCTTTGAAATATTTGTTGTATGAAAAATATGTTGGTGGCACTGTAAGTCTATGTCAAATTCGAGGTTATCAGGTTACGTTTTCCGTCAGTTTTGACACAGACTGGCGCAAAACCTAACCTGCTAATCTCGAATTTGACATAGACTTACAGTGTCACCAACATATTATTCATAAAACAAATATTTCAAAGCCAAGCTTGATTTCATTTTCGTTTGCTCACATGTTATAAATAGGTTTTATACATAATTTACACCGTTTAGTTGTTACATTATTTATATTTCTATTTAAAATCACTGAAATATATTATTTTAAGAGTATGAGTAGGTATAAGCCGAAAAAATAGACAGTTGTCTGAATGTTTAGATTATAATAAAATATTTAATTCCACTGAATTTTGAAGAGTAGATTCACTTATAATAAATGTATTTCTTATCATAATTTGGCAACCTTATAAACCAATCGATGAGACCATGTAAAATGACAACGAAGTAGATTTCCAGTGCTTTAGATGATTGAAATTTCTCTTGGTAATCATGCCAGTTTATTTGTGTCGCCACATTAGATATCGGCAGTTCTAGTAAGCTAGTATATAAAAGTAATCCAATCAAGTTTATAGTTCTATTTGAAGGCTGCCCGTATTCTAGAAAACTACGATCGATGCGATAAAGGTTAAATGTTACTGGAGCTATGTCTACAAAGTAGTTTCTTATTACGTTTACTTTGTCGACCTTTTCCGGACATCCGGCAATTATTATCAAAATTCACAGTAGAACCAAATAAACTAAAAACTAAAACATTTTCTCCACGTTCTCTTTCCATACTTTTTATTCGCAAACCTAGCTTTTGAATTTGACCATACTAAAAAGTATATCCACACTACACGATACGTTTGTTTGAAGTAAGCCGTTATCTTAAACAGATCCATATTTAAATTTTAAAATTTATTATGCCACACACGTAAACCATGAATATTTATTGAAGTGGGTGAACAAATAAATGAAGGGAATCTGATTATAATCAAATTACTGGTACATATAACTCGTCTGCTATAAATAACAGGAAGGCTCGATTCGCACAAAAAGAACTTTCCTGACATTGATAGTAGATTCCTATAAGATATCATAAACTAGACACTATTCAAAATTTTACATCATAATGTTTCCGTGCTACTACGTATTAAAATATTTATTTTAATCGACATCGAAAGAATACAATGATGAGAAAGTCCTGAAATTTTGCATATATTTCTCATGTGCACAGCTGGATATTAAAAAATTGATATGTCTATGAACTGCTTCATAATGCTAATAGATTTCCGTTATATAACTTAGGCTATTATTATTCATATAGTCGGTAATTACACGGTAACTTAAAAATTGGCATGGGCTGTTCGTAATCGTATCGTAAAATACTAAATATTATAACGCAATGCCCCTCTTTACTTGTGCGCTTTTGAAACCTTCAACATAACGGTTCTAACACTTGATGCAAGGACGTCATATTCCTGTTACTTTCAAATTAAAATCGTTTTACTGATTCGTAATCATAGATATTGTGATATTGAATGGCTTCTATTAATAACGTTTATTGAATATAGTTCAGGTGTCAGATATACTTATGCCTTTCTAGATATGGATTTAACGAAACGTATCGAATTTGATTTCTTATGAACTTGCAGATAATTTAATTGATTCCTACACAAACGGCCAATCCTCGATTCCGTACTGTTATTCTATTCATATTCGCTTTGCGGTTCAGTTATTGATAAATGGTTTAGAGTGTTGGAAGAACAATTAACAAACAATGGTTATCGAACTGAGGTGAGATAAGTTAACAATAGAATTAATGAACAGTTGTAAGCTATACTGAATGATGGCTATTTTTAGTGCTAACTGTAAAACAGCGATGGCATTTGTGTGTGCGATAATTTAATTACAGGTTGTTATATCTAAATAAATTAAGTCATCAAGAATTACATGTAAAAGTTTACACTCAACCCATTGTTTCTGATATCTCTTTAGAGTATGTTAGTCGAGTGGAATTTTATTTATGCGTCTGTACTTTTATTTATTTTTAAGCAATACAATATTTAGCCCATTTCTAGATTAGCCAAAGTAAAATAATGGTGGTGGGAATTTTCACTCGACTGTTATTCTACCTTTTCAACTTCAAATTGGGACTAATCAATTTCAAAATGGGATAAACAATTTCAAAATGAAATAAACAATTTCAATTTGAGAATAAACAACTTCAAATTGGAACTAATCAACCTCAAATTGAGAAAAGCTTTTTGTTAAGGGTAGTCTTTGGAAAATGACAATTACATGGTTGTGACAGGATGGGACTAATTATTGTTAGTTGTTGCTGGTATTCTGTCCTGTCACAACCATGTAATTGTCATTTTCCAAAGACTACCGTTAACAAAAAGCTTTTCTCAATTTGAGGTTGATTAGTTCCAATTTGAAATTGTTTAATCTCAAATTGAAATTGTTTATTTCATTTTGAAATTGTTTATTCCCATTTTGAAATTGATTAGTCCCAATTTGAAGTTGAAAAGGTATAGTAATTGACGTTCTACTATTGCTTTTTAATTGTAAAAATATACATGGCTGTCTATTATTTTCTAGTGTCCTATGGTATTTTGTTAAAATTACATTCAAAATCTTTAAAATTAATTAATTGCAATTTAGGTTTCCGCCCAAATAATTTGCAATTCCGAAAATATAATTCGCTGTGAATTCTTTTCAACGGAAATTCATTAATTATGTAAACCGCTGTAAAACTAAATAGTTCGTTGTAAGTTTAAATTGAACTATTGTATAATACTTATTTTCGAGTCATCAGTTGCTTTTCGCGTTATAATTGTGTACCAGTTGCACTATTCCACAACGGGATAGACCTGTTAAATGGTAGTTTTACCCTAATTTAACAAATTGGAAGGGAGTATACAACAATTACACCATCGTGTGTATGTTTTCCTGGTTTCTACAATAATTATTAACTCAGAAGATTTTTTTTTATCAAATCATGTTATTCTTCTGTGTGCCTTAATGAAGATATTGCTTCGTGTAATAGATTAAAATGCTTAAAATTAATATAGATTAGGAATACCCTTTCTCCAGTTGAATATAAGGGTCACAAGGAAGAATGCTTCACATTTTTCAAAAAAACTCTGATCTTATACTGTGGAAAACAGCAATTGAAATTTATTGTCATTATATTAGTAAAAGAATGGGACAATTCGGTCATGATATTTATACTGTATGTTACTGCAAAATGTCGAGTTAGACAAGTACCTACACGCCGACTTTTTTTTCTATAGAAAATATTAAAATGTGCTTTAATCGACTCAAAACAAAAGGTCAAGTGTTACTTTAGCATCAAGGGTAGATCAAGTAATTTAATTCTATAACTTTTATTTAAATTAAATATTACAGCTTCGTATTATCCTAGCAACCCAATCTAGCCACTGAGATTTTAAAATGTGATTGACTTTTCTTATTTTCTATTGAAATTGTTAAAGTTCTTGCTATAGAAAAACAATTTGTATTATACACGACGATAAAGTTATTACTATCCACTCTTGAATCATTAACTTCTCGACCTTAAACGATTCACTCATGGATAACATTTAACTTTATTGTCTTGTATAATAAATTACTATTACTAATACTAATATAATAACTTTTATTAAAAGTTTACTGTAGATATCGTATTTATTTAAGTTTACATAAGCAATCGTATTAATTTAAAATGAGTTATCTGAAAAAAGTCTACTTGATGAAAATGTAAATCTTTACTGCAAATACAAAACAGACGTCACCATAGGCATGTAAACTGATTAAACTGGACTTCCTTAACTATATACGTATTGCTACCTAATTGGTGGCTAAGCAAACCAGCTTAATGTTAAAGTGTAAACAGAATAATCCTAGCTTTATACACCTTGCCTACAAAGATCCTCTATATTTACAGCCAATATGATTCTCTGGAAACCACCTGAGATTCAATTGAGGACCACGACCGCGTCTATGGGCGAACAGTAGATTTTGTTGTTTATGATCACAACTAATTAGTGGCAAATATGTATCCTTGTAATTCTACCTACTGCAATACTTTTAAAACGTTGATATATTTTCATGCTCAGTTAGAGAACCGCTATTCATCATGAATAAACCAACGCATAACAGAAATGTAATATTGACATGTTGTCAACCTGTATGAATTTATTCCGTATCTCTCTACCTGTATTCAGGTTCATTTACTTATAAGGAATGCTCTACACAAGAATAACTAGCAGCGTTGCTTGTGTCAATGAAATGAAACGAAGTAACTGGGAAACAGCTACTTTTTTGTTTCGTGCTTACACATTTCGCATATTTTACTTATAAAACAGAAAATACAGGAAAGCTGTCTGAGAAACCGGATTAGGCAAGTGACCATTTCCGCTTAACCTTTTCTTTACAGTTGTTAGAAGGAATTAACATTCTTTTTTAAGATTGTCATTCTTTTGTGACCAAACCGTATTATTAAACATTTGACGCAATTTATACACTAATACACATTAAATTATTGAATACTCTTCTGTAGAAATACTAAATCAAAATAATTGCCATCAGCTTTTTACCGATGTATAATAAAATACTAAATATTCAATGCAAAAGCGGATGGTGAAATTTTAACGCAAATAAAAACGCAAAAGTTTTCGCATTACATAATTTTCTCTTATTTCTCCCTCTGGCTCTGCAATCCTCCAGAGTGGCGACCGCCGAACAATATTTTGAGGTTAATGTGAAATATGTGAAGGCTGGTCCGCTTAATTGATAGGCAATTGGGGCGTTAATGAATTCACCGCAGTTTACATTAATGGCTGGAAATTCATTTTAGTAGGCTGTGCTAAATCATAAGTAAATGTAATTAAAAAGTATTTAATAAAAAATATGGAAAGGGGTTGTTCTCAAATTGGATTTGCAGAGTTTTTTGCCCAAATTATTCTATCAGCGTTACACGCGTCCACCATTCAGTCATGAAATAAAACTGCGAACAAGATTTTTCTTACAAACAAATGCTTAGTATCGGCGGCGTTAAAAGAAACTACGCACATAAAAATATTGCATATGTTTAAATCCGACGAAAAAATTAAATTTCAAATGAATTTCAAGCATATGCATAAGTCATTCTATAATCCAGCACAAAATATAGTCAAAACCCACGAATAAATTGCTATTCGGAGTCCACATCTAAATGACGTTATTGAAATAAGCCAAATAGGCCAACCTCACTACGAAAGGCGTTTACAAACTCAATCTTTCCAGTTGTTGGGACCGTCTATATACTAAGATTGGACAGTAAAAAAAGTAGAACTAATTGCACAACGCTATGTATGTAGCGATAAAGTTTAAAGCCCCATCCCTGTATAGTAAAAATGTTACCGTATCTTTCAATTATTCTTAATAATATTGTACAATTTCCGCTGCATTGAATAAAAAACATTCGTTTAAAACACTATTTCCTGCTGTAAAAATCCCATAATTAGCGCTTCTTTATAGTTAAATTTGTTGTCCTTATGAATATAATGAAATCGAGATTAAAGAAAAGGAAAGTAGTGTTGAATCAGGACAAATCCTATTATACGCTAATAATAGATGACCTGAACGCAAAAGTAGGAAAACAGCAAAGAGTCGTGCATGGGAAGATGCGGTATGGGGATTCGCAATGTTAGAGGCCAACTTATACAATTTCTCGAGAAACGTCAATTAAAGGTAATGAACTCATATGTCAAAAAGAACGAACAAAGAAGATGGACATGGCAGAGACCAGACGGAAATACGGGAATTGAAATCGATTTCATTATTGCAAATCGTGGTAGCACTAAATGAGATGTAACAGCTTTGAATTGTATTAATATAAGCAACCACCGGGAACTATTTCGCCAAAGTACGAGAGTCATATCCCTCCTGGCTTTACGGGAAGATCAAGAGTAATACAACTGGATGACATATTTGAAATCAACACAAATGTCGAAAATACTAACATGAGCTGCATGATTTTATTGTAAAAACCATTAATGAAGCCACCGAGCATACTGTTAGCAAAATAGGAGGAAAGAAAAATGACTCCAAACTAACAGAAGAAACAAAAAAACTTATAGCTAAAAGAAATTCAAATAAATCAAACATGACACCGGAAGAATTAAGACTGAAGAACAATAGCATTAGAAGGCATGTTAGAACAGATGTAGCTGGATACAACGAAAGAATAATAAGTACAGTAATTGAAAAGAATAAGGGTCCAAAAATATTCAGAAGGAGAACAACAGAAGGCAGAACAGAACTCATAAACATTACAGGCAAACAAGGAAACCTATTAAGTAAACGCGAAGATATCCTGTGATACATAGAATCCTTCTACGAAGATCTTTACTCCTCTAAGACTGAAGAACCGCCTATAAGTCCGACAGACAGAAGGGCCCCACTTACCAAACATTTTATCGAAGACATACCTGAAATAAGTAAGTACGAGATCAAACAAGCGTTCAAACAAATGAAAAGCAACAGAGCTGCAGGACCAGACAATGTCATCACTGAACTTCTTAAAATGGGAGGAAGAAAACTTCTACAATACCTATAAATATTATTTAATGAATGTCTTCACCAAGACACATCTCCTGAGTCATGGAGAAATACCAACGTCGTGTTAATTTATAAGAAAGGAAACAAGAAGAACTTGAAGAACTACCGCCTTATTTCACTATTATCACATATCTATAAACCCCTGACAAAATAATAAACAACTGTATCACATCCTGTATCGGTTCTGGAATTCGGAAGCCAGAACACGGCAGGGGAAGACAATGCAAGGCTTCTCAGGTCGTCATCAAGCGAAATCCTTGCATAACAGAAACAAAAACCAAAACAACACAAAATACCGTAAAACTAAATTGCGAAAAACGTATAGGAACATGGAATGTTCATAGTCTATATCAGTCGGGGAAAGCGGCAAATGTCATAAAAGAGATGAAACGACTTAACATAGCGATCCTGGGATGTAGTGAGGTAAGATGGCCCAATACAGGACAATGCATCATTGATGAACATCATATTTACTACTCAGGCGACAATACAACAGGTAATAGAAATGGAGTTGCTATAATAGTCAACAAAAAGATAAACAATGCAGTGTGCGGATTCGTACCCATCTCAGATAGGGTTGCACTTTTAAAGGTAGCCGCAAGACCATGGAACTTAAATATAATTCAGGCATACGCCCCAACATCAGCGAGCACAGAAAATGAACTGGAAGTCTTCTATGAACATCTGAATGACGCAATAAGATATACAAAGAAAGAAGAAGTTAACATCATTCTTGGAGACTTCAATGCTAAGATTGGTCGGGGTGCAGTAGAGAACGTGGTAGGAAATTTCGGACTTGGTGTAAGAAATAGTAGAGGAGACCGTCTAATACAATTTTGCCAGGAAAACAATCACACAATCATGAACACTTACTTTCAATTGCCCCCCAGGAGATTGTACACCTGGAAATCACCAGCAGATAACAATCAAAGAATAGTAAGAAATCAAATTGACTTCGTCATCATAAATAGACGGTACCGAAACACAATTACGGCAGCAAAAACATACCCAGGGGCAGATGTTCCGTCCGACCACAATCTCCTGCTAGCGACGGCTAGACTACGCTTAAAGAAAGTGCATAGAGGAAAAGTACCAAAAATAGACATACAAAGACTGAAAAAAAGTGAGATACAACAAAAAGTCAAAAAAGACCTTAACAACAAATTTGACAAAATAAGTGAACAAAGCGATAAGAAAACAGAGATAGAAGAATTATGGAGTGCAGTTAAAGAGTGTGTGGTGTCCCTAGCGGAAGACAACTTGAAATCAGAAAAAGCAACCAAGAGGAAAGAATGGATGACAGATGAGATTCTGAAACTAATGGAGGAAAGGCGACAACATAAAAATAAAAATATAGAAAAATATAACAAACTACACAAAGAAGTAATACGAAAAATTAAAGAGGCGAAGGAAATGTGGCTGCAGGAGAAATGCATCGAGATTGAGAATCTAGACGCAAAACATGATGTATTCCAACTTCACAAAAAAATTAAAGAAATGTCAGGAATTATGAGAACGCAGAATAAGAATCCAATATTAGACCACAATAACAAACCAATCACAGAAACTGACAAGAAATTACAAAGGTGGAAGGAGTACATGCAAGATCTATTTGAAGATGATAATAGAACGGAACTCTTATTGTCAAACTACACTGGTCCAGAAATTACCACAAACGAAGTTTATATGGCAATCAAACGACTCAAGAACAACAAAGCAGTCGGACCAGACCAACTACACGGAGAAATCTTGAAACTGCTAGAATACGACCAAATGCAGGTTTTGACGGAGCTGTTTAACAAAATTTATGACAGCGGACAATTACCAAAGGACTGGCTAGCCTCGATCTTTATACCACTGCCAAAAAAAGCAAACGCCAATAAGTGCTCGGATCACAGAATAATCAGTTTGATGTCACATGCGCTTAAAATTTTCCTTAACATCATGCACACACGTATTTACAGAAAGCTCGAAGAAAATATTAGTACAACCCAATTTGGGTTCAGAAACGGGTTTGGGACACGAGAAGCGCTGTTTAGCATTCAGGTACTTATCCAGAGAGCACGAGATGTCAACTGCGATATCTTCACGTGCTTCATAGACTTTGAGAAAGCTTTCGACAAAGTTCAACATGCTAAACTTTTCGAGGTCTTGCAGAGCAGTGGTATAGACAACAAAGATCTTCGTGTAATATCTAAACTGTACATGGAACAAAAAGCAATGGTTCGAGTGGAAAACGAGATGTCTCAAGAATTTAACGTGAAAAGAGGGGTCCGTCAGGGCTGCATATTGTCTCCATCGTTATTTAACGTCTACTCAGAAATGCTGTTTAGAGAAGCTTTTCACAACATAGAAGATGGTGTTGTTGTTAACGGTGAGCTAATTAACAACTTAAGGTATGCCGACGACACAGTACTGCTTGCAGACAGCGCTGAGGGCCTACAGAGACTGATTGACCAAGTTGTAAGAGCATGCGAACGTTACGGGATGAAACTGAACTGCAAAAAAACCCACATTCTAACCATCAGCAAAAATAACATAGCTAACAACAATCAGTTCACAGCTAATGGCAACGTGCTATCAGAGGTAGACCATGTTACATACTTGGGTTGTAACTTAAATAAGGACTGGGACCACTCAAAAGAAATCACGGTCCGAATTGAGAAAGCAAGAAGCGCATTCAACGGGATGAGGAGACTATTATGCAACATCAACCTTAACATACATATCAGACTTCGAGCCCTTAGATGTTATATATTCTCAGTCCTGCTATATGGCGCCGAGGCCTGGACTTTAACAGAAGCAACAAGCAAGCGCATAGAGGCTTTTGAGTTATGGTGCTATCGCCGCATGTTGAGAATTTCATGGACACATCACACATCAAACAACACCGTATTACAACGTCTTGATAAGAGCAAAGAAGTTCTAACAACAGTTAAACGAAGGAAGATGGAATATTTTGGGCATGTTATGAGGAGTGAGAAGTACCGCTTACTCCAACTAATTCTACAGGGTAAGATAGAAGGTCGAAGAGGTCCGGGACGACGCCGTATATCATGGTTGCGTAATCTCAGACAGTGGTCCGGACTGACTACTACAACACTGTTCAGAACAGCCGTGAATAAGATTACATGGGCCAGCGTAATAGCCAACATCCTCAGAGGATAGGCACTTGAAGAAGAAGAAGATCACATCCTGGTTGTGTACGTTTCGCAGATGATATTATCTTGTTGACAGACAACATGCGCGACTTGCAGAAGATTCTAGTAGATCTTGATGGCTTAGCACGTAAAGGGCGACACGAAAGAGGCAGAAACCGAACGAAAAATTCGTTTAGCTTGGGCAGCGTTCGGGAAATTGCGAGATGTGTTCAACGGGCCATGTCCACAACATCTTAAAACCAAGGTTTTCAACCAGTGTATACTGCCAATTTTAACATACGCTGCAGAAACATGGCCATTAACGGAAACTAGGATGGAAAAGCCGAGGATAGCGGAAAGGGCCATGGAAATATCAATGCTTGAAATACAACTGCAAGACAAAAAGCTTAATACGTGGATTTGTAACAAAACAAGAGTGGAACATTTCGCGCAACGTATAATATCCTTGAAGTGGCAGTGGGCAGGACACTTGCTGCGAAGAGAAGACCACAGATGGAGCCGCAAGGTCACGGAATGGAAACCCAGAACTAGAAGAAGATATGGCAACAGACCTAAAACTCGGTGGCGGGATGACATCAAGAAGGTGGATGGTTCACAGTGGACAACTAAAACCGTGGATCGCATTGAGTGGCGACAAATAGGGGAGGCCTATGTCCAGAGATGGAATAAAGAGGGCTGAAAATGATGATGATGGTGAAAGTAGTGGAACTACAGTAAGTATTCGTAACCCCATGCACGTTACAAGCACAGTGATGATGATGAATATTGAATTTGAAGAAAACCAAACGTGAATACCAAGATAAAAATATGATAAGCTTATAAAAATCAATTGTAGAGGAAAGTGCAGTAAGCAAATCTATCTTAAATCCACTTTACTTTCTAACCCAAAATTTCTAAAATGTAAAGATAGAAGTCTTGTGATGCGTTTAGCAACGTTCGGATATCTTGTCTTATTCCCATTCCAGTCGTTTGACTTCCTGTTGTTTAGTCTTTAGCCTAGCGATGATATTTTCATTTTCCTTTAAGCGATTTTTTACTTTTTAAACATGGTCTTGGTTAGACTTCAGGTTTTTGAAGCCTCGGTTAGTGTTGGAAAATGCACTGATTGAAGATCTGTTTTCAGATATTGGGGAAAATCTAATTTTAAAGTGTTTCTAAATTTTCCATGGGCAGCCTATTCCAACTGGATCCTTCTTTCCACTTCTACTCTTTGGCAGTCGTTTATTATCGAGTTTTTGTCCCAACTATATGTATCCATCTAAAATTTCTATTGGTTGCATCGCAGTGAAATGATCTAGCGCCATATTTGACAATTTTGGTTTTAGATATTTTACCATTTGACAAATAGAGTTACTGCTGCGTTTTGTAACACACTTAGATCCCCGATGTTATTCCATAATAAAACTATGACGTCGGCTAAGAAGATACCGTCAGCCGTCATAGACGGATTAGAAAAGTGACTACATGAAGGCCGAGAAAGGGAAGGAAACATCTCAGTAGACTCAAGACATGATGCAGAGGCGATATTTAAAAAGTGACAGGAATTCGGTGGACGCAGAGAGATGTGATGATGCTGCTCATCGTGCATAAGACCAAGAAAAGCAGTACGGTAACGATAAAATAAAAAGCTGCTAACCTTACAAAACAAAACGAAAAAAAAACGAAATATAACAGAATTACATAAACAGTTAATCGCAGACGTATCAGTAGTAAATCAATTTTCAACCGGAAGCGATCATAAACTAGTGAGAGGAAAAATACAAATCAACACTAGAAAACTAGTACAAAATATTAATAGGCAGATAGACAAAGAGATTCTCTTAGGCAATTCAGCAAAATATCAAACAGAACTAAGTAGAAACCTGTAGTACAGTATAGGATCAAGGAACAAGATAGATTAGATACGATGAATGAAAAAGTGAAAAATACCATGCTACGCGCAGGAACAATAATAACAAATAACCCAAATAATAACAAAACAAAAATTTCTAAAATAAGTAGTGAAACAATCAACATGATAAAGAAAAAAAGTGAATTAGTTAGAAAAGAAAAAGAAGCGACGATTGAATACACAGAATTAAATAAAACAATAAAAAGGCGAGTAAGGCATGACATGTGGAAATACAACGACAATATAATAATAAAAACAATCTAGGAAAACAAAAGTCAAAAAGTACTAAGAAGACGATTACAAAATGACATAAAGATAATAAATCAGATACAGAGGAAAGATGGTACTACGACTTCGGACGAACAATAAATACTACACACAACCGCAGAATTCTATGAAACTCTCTATAGCTCCAAAGTAAAGAAACCACAGGTTAAAAATGGAAAAATTAAAACAATAATTAACGTGGGATCAGAAGACCTCCCGGAGATAGATATAGAGAAAATGAAAAAGGTCATTACAGAAACGAAAAATAACAGAGCAGCTGGAGAGAATGGAATAATTATCCATCAACTCATAAAACCAGGAGGCAGAACATTACAAAAATCTAAAAATACTGCTTAGCAAATTCATTGAAGAAAAGAAAATACCAAAAGAGTGGAATAATGCTATAATAGTTTTACTGTACAAAAAAGGAAGTAAACTCCAACTTAATAACTACAGACCGATAAGCTTATGTCAGGTCTACAAATTACTAAAAAAGATTATAAAAAACAAACTAACGAATAAGATGCCCTTTTACCAATCAACGGAACCGGCGGGCTTCTGGAAAAATTATAGCGCTATCGATCACATACAAACAATACGAAATATCATAGAAAAAACGCATGAATACAATCTAGACCTACATATAGCATTTGTAGACAATACTAAAGCCTTTGATTCTCTAGAAATATGGGCCATACTTGAATCGCTACAAAACTGCAGAATAGATTCAAGGTACATATAATTAATTAGCAATATAAATAAAGAAGCCACTAGTAGAGTCAAATTTCACGAGAAAACAAAACAAATAAAACTGAACAGAGGAATAAGACAAAGCAATACGATATCCCCAAAATTATTTACACTGACCATGGAGGACGTATTTAAGAGATTACAATGGGAAACGAAATCAATATAGATGGAGAAAAATATCTTAGATATATGCTGATGACGTGGTGTTAATAACTGAAAATAAATACTTTTTTAGGAAGGTAAATTACATGTAGCAAGGCTGTCGATATGAAAGCCAGTAAAGATAATATGATCAGTAAAAAATTAAAATTTTCAAAAAATTGTTATTTCCGCCGAAATCCAGGCAGACGAGAAAGAATAATGATCCATTGAAAGATAATTAGAAGGAAAATCCATAGCTGCGCTAGAAGAACAAATCAAACCTTATAACCTAACCAAAGATGCTTGAAAAACACTTCAACCAAATATTGAAATTAATAACTGACATTCAGGTAAATACAGAAATAAACTAGAATATTCAAACTACAGAATTCTTCTACATACAATATAAAAAATTGTGCCATACATCTAATATTTAGAATCATACAAATGATCTAAACAAATGATAGGAAAGCATCAGCCATTTCAACGTATCATTGCAAAAACCAAGGAATCCAAAATAAACACATGCCTTATATTAGGTGTATAGACGTTGAAGCTGCATCACTCGCTTTCTCTCTCTCTCTCTCTCTCTCCTTCTGCTTCTCAAAGTGCGGTGTCGTCTCTCTCCAGAGGTTGGTTAATGCAATTCTTATTTTTGATGTTGTTACTCGGAAAAGTTGAGGAGACGTACAACCAAACCATTCTCTCATATTCTTTATTCGTGATATTCTTCGTTGTCCCACCGTTCTTCTGCCTTCGACTTTCCTTCGATAATTAATTGTAAAACTATATACGTTTCCCATTTGTTCATATGGTCAAAGTATTTAAGCTTTCTTCTTTTGTTCTCCATTCGCTTCTAATGTGTTCTCTTTGGATGGCCGACCTCGATGTTTCGTTCAATAGTTTTTCGGTTATGTCTAACCAACGTTAGGGTAATCTTCCTCGGCTTCGTTTCCCGTTGGATTTATTCATAATGATCCTAAGAAACGTAGGATACGCTGATAGACTAATTGGAAGAGGTAGTATTTCCTCCAGAACTGAATCGTTGTACGTCTGGCTGTCCACTAACTACATCTCATCTTGTGATTTGTGTTATTGCTGGATGGTTGTTATTTTCTCGGTCGATAAGACTTTTGTTTTCTGGCGGTTTGTTTGGAGTCCGTAAAGCTGCATAATACAGCTTAATACGGAAGAGCTATATAATGCCATGGGTAATTTTAGATTTCTACCAAAACCAATCACAATAATAAGATTTTTTTCTGAAAATAGGAGCGGGATATGAATTAAGTACATACTGGGGAGTAAATCGGAACAAGAACCATTTTCTTGCATCTTTCATACTCACCACTACAAAGTCATAAACAGACTCAAAAGTTGGAGTTAATTATATTTTTTGTGTGACAAACGGCACAGTGTTGATTTTAAAGAAATTGCAGTTTTATAGTGTTGACAATTATGGGCATGTTTATTTCGGTGTACACTAAGTGAAATATATTACTTTCTTGTAGGTCGCCCAATATTTCAAGGAAACATTCACTTCCATTCAAAACTATCATTTTGCAGTGATCTTTTATTTAATAACGTTTACCAAAAACTGATTCCAAAATATTGAGTTTACTTGTGTATTATATAATGGCATAACAAACTTTCAATTAATTTATCCAGCTTTCGTCTTAGCCAACTCCTCTGCAACAGTTTCTCTAAGACCCTGAGCGGAACTCGAACGGTGCTTATTTATCCTAATACAGCTTATAGACCTTCCGCGGTGTAACCTGCTGACTTACTTAATCCGATCCAACTTTTTGTACGAACTTATAAGCTTATGATGTGCACCATTTGCAGCCGCCCGCTAGTACGAGTATTAACGAGTATCTGCCTGTAGTCACAAATGAGCAAGATACTCAAAAGGAGTTAATGGAATCTGGAGGATGGGAATGTGCAGCAGCCGTACACACCACTTGGTGTGTCGAACATTAGGGATCAATTAACGCGTCGTTAAGCCTGGAAATCGTTAATGATACATCGATCGTATGTATACAATATAATTACAAAGTTCACGTGGACCTGTTGACCTCTCCAACGGGGCGGGAACGTACGTATGTACAGCGCGCGCTATCACTTCCTTGTTATTATATTCTGCATATGTTTGCGGTTCATTACTGCACTGCAACTATGTGTAACCTCTGTAATCCACTTCATGCCTTATAATCATTAAAATTTACATACTTTGCCACGACACAACCATAGCAGTATATACAGATTGCGCGGTGTGTGCCATCTAATAACATAAACATAGCGACTTCGTATTTTAAAATTTTAAACATGATAAGGGTTTACGTTGCAGTTCTCCAACAAGGGATCTACGATAAATATAAAATTTCTAATTGTGCTTATATCTACCACCGATTACATTCATTCCTACCTTTGACTAGAGTAAGAGTAAATTGCATGTATTTCTCTCTGCTTCTACTGATTCTACATGAGACTTGATATGTATTCTTTGTGTGTAGCGCGCCGCTTATCTTTCTCCAGTTCTCTATTTTGAGAGCCGTTTGAAGTTCACAACTTTCTTAATATCATCCTATTGTTGTACAGTTGCCCTTTCTCTACCACTTTGTGGTATCCAATATACAATTTTGGTATCCCATCGAAAATCTTTTATCCTTGGTATATGACTAGCAAAATTCCATTTTAGTTATAAAGTCGGGACGCTCTGGGAAGGCAGTTTTTGCCGGAGGCATTTTCTTACGGTTTAAGTTAAAATCTATACGGAAACGGAAACCTGCAGTTTTTACCGCACTAGAACTTTTGTTAACGCAAGTGTAGTTTTAAATACCAAGCACCTTGCAAAACTGCTTTCCCAGAGCGGTCCCGACTTGATCGCTCTGTTAGTTACAACCGTCATATTTATTCTCATATATAATGGAACTAGTGGGTTCTTGATTATCAAATAATCATGTCTGTTTGCACGAGAGATATTGTTTGGCGATCACGCGAGTCCGAAGGATGAGCGTGATTGCCTAAAACAATATATCGAGTGGAAACAGATATTATTTGAGAATCAAGAAGACACAAGTTGCATTCGGCTAGATTATATCACGAGTCGATAAACAACGCTTGAACAGTTTATTTATAAATACCGGGTGACCATAAATAGTTGTATTTTTTTCTTAAGATGGCACGGTTTATGTTGGTGGCACTGTAAAACTATGTCAAATTCGAGGTCAGCAGGTTATGTTTTGCGTCAGTTTGTGTCAAAACTGACGCAAAAGTACAGTAAATGTGGTTATTATGACAATTATACCTACTGTAGCAGATAACGCGATATTTGTCAAGTCTTGTGACTATCACTTATGAGTCAGGAGGGTATATGATTATCACAGTTGCTATGTACATTATCAAAAGTTAGTACATGCATAACTATGCATTTTGCCGTTTTTGATTGGTTGCTGTTAAAGGGAGTGGTATAATCGTATATAATGCAACTAGTGGGTTCTTGATTATCAAACAATCATTTCTGTTTACACGAGATATACAATATATCGAGTGGAAACGGAAATTATTTGATAATCGAGAAGACACGAGTTGCATTCGGCTAGATTATATCACGAGTCAATAAACAACGTTTGAATAGTGTATTTTAACTATTAAAAGTACAGTTAATGTGGTTGTTATGACAATTGTACTGATAGCAGGTAACGTGATGTTTGTGAAGGCGTGTGACTATCACCTATTAGTCAGGAAGGTATGTGATTATCAGTTGCTATGTACATGATCAAAAGTTAGTACATGCGTAACTATGCATTTTGCCGTTTTTCATTGGTTGATGTTAGAGGGAGTGGTATAATCTGCCTAATCCGTTCGTGATGCGTATTTGTCTCATTCATCGGGAAGGTGTTTGAAATTAATTATATTTTATTGCAGCAAAAGCAGACTCTGGAACCCCGAAGTCGCTCAGTTCTCAACGCCACCTCTAGACGCTGCCCCTGTACCAGGCACCCCTGAGCATGCGTAACCAGAGACGCAGTCGTCGCTGCCGGTCTCCACGACCACCACGAACGGCCTGAGCGCCCCCCACAGGAGAAGTCGCGCCCCACCCCCGATCATCGCAACCTCTCTGTGTATATAGTAGTTTTAGATTGTGTTTTTCTTTTTCTTTTGTTTGTGTACATATAACTATAATTGTAATATCTATAAATAATCGATAATAAAAGCCGTATATCCGCCATCGATTCTATATTTCTCAACAGCTGCTCTTAGCCACCACGCCCAAAAGGCTGAGCTAGGTGGGCGAATGATAGAGAACACCATTCTTAACAGTCGCCACGCCCTTACATCACGAAGCCGTTAGCGAGTCGTGTTAACTTAACTTAATAGGTGAACAAGATTCATGGCGTTTGGTAACAGTATGGGCGAAGTGGTCTCTGTCTTCAGCTGTTGTAAATAGACCATGAGCATTCATTCATGTCCAATCCCTGATATTCTTTAACCATGAGTCTTTCTTCGAGCCTGTTCAGAGAGTCCATCTTCAATGTCTACGACTCGCATCAATATAACAGTACAGGTTATACGTAACAATGCACAAGGCGATAGTTCAAATCTAAGATGAGTGATGTATTGCAGAGCAACGGACGCATCTTATTAAATGTGTTTCGGGCTTGTTAGATACGGCTTCGAATCTCAATACTGGGTTTTAAGTCAAAAGTGTTACGTGTTCCAAGATATTTCAACTTTTGTACGATTTCAACGGGTCTTACGTAAACCTCTACCACAGTTTGTAGGTTAGGTGTTTTGCTGAAGGTCATTATCTTGGTTTTCTTCACTTTAATCTTTAGACCTATTCGATCTCCTACAATAGGAAATTCATTGAGTAGTATTTGCCGCTCTTCCGGAGTTTCGGTTACTATAGCTGCATCATCGACCTATCAAAAGTTATTGAGCACCCCTTCCTTTTTTCAGTTATTCCATGCATGTCAAAAATGTGCTTCGAGTATAAGTTGAAAGGCAAGGGCTATAGCACTCATCCCTGTCTGACTCCTCTCTCTATTGCTACTTGTTCAGTTGTTTGTTTATTCACTTCACACTAGCCGTCTGTTGTAAATACATTTTTTCATTAGTTTAATTAATGTCGTTTCTCTCTAGGCTTTTACTCTGTAGGATTCTGACGAGTTCCGTGTGTTGTATGGCGAACACCCCTTCATAGGCAATAAACGCAATAAAAACGTCCTTTTGCCTGTCTCGACATTTTTGTAGAAGCACAGACAGGCAAAATAGTACTTCTCTCGTTCCCAAACCGGATCTAAAGCCAAATTCTGTATCGTCCAAATTCATTTCGCATCTTTTATATATCCTCTTATGTAGGTACAACCTTAAGCAGCAATTCTAAATACGACCCATCAAGTTTATAACCTTATGTTGTTCACACTTTCTTACATTTTATGTTTTGGTGAAAGGAATTAAGACTCAGGAGTGGCTCCTCTTGAGGTATATCACCAGTCTTGTATTTACTGTTAAGCAGCTTCACTAGGATTGCTAGGTTTTCGCTATTAATTAGTTTTAGGGCTTCTTCATTTATATTATCTGGGCAAAGACCTTTCCATCTTTGCCTTTTTTTATTGCGTTTTCCCACTTCTGAATTGAGTATCGGCGAAGCTTCTTCTACCTCTCTTTCGTTGTCGTTCATCTATAATAGTAGACTCATTTGAAAAGTTCAAATCTGGACTTCGTTTTATACTTATATACAAAAATGTGTGAACGATCCCTGCTGATATAGTGGACAATTTGAGATCATTCAAAGGGAATGCTATCAAGTGTACTGACATTTTGTGCCAGAACTAAGGTTTGTTGATGGTAAAATTTGGTGCATCGTAGATTTTTGAAAAAAAATTTAAAAGAAAAAGCAAAGCATCTAGTAAAGTTGCTGGATGTTTGAATGAATGCAATTATGGGTGACTGCAGAGGTTGAAATAGCGGCATAACATCATTACTGGAATTGTCCGCTAAGAAGCAAAGAGAGTTTCAGGAAAGACGGTAGCAATTAGCTGAAAATTAATGGCCTAAATTAAGCAGTTGACATTCTTAAAAATGTATTTTCAGTTGTGGCGAGGCGCGGCTACTTTGTGAGTTTTTGTCTTCCCAAATCTTGTGAAAAGTCGAAAAATGAGCATGGGGCAAAAACTCAAAAAAGGGGCTTACTACGTTGTGTTGCTTCATCATTACAAGAACTGAGAAGAAGATCCATCTAGTGATATAAACGTTATATACACAGTGTCTCAACAATGTCAAAAAACTTCGTGTTACCTACGAAAACAACTCAAAGTTTTAGATGACGACATATTTTTTTTTACGAAGCGCTGAGAAAATGGGACCAAAGTCTTCAAAATATAATAGAACCATTATTGTACTGCGCCTCAAATTGGAGACCATAAAAAATATTAAACTAGTACTCATTCTACCAAACTCTACATCAGTTGTGCAACCTATGAATCAAGGGATTATCCGGGCACTCAAGGACATCCATACAAAGATCATTCTGACTGACATAATTTATGTGGTGGACTACAACAAAACTATCAGTGCCAAACATCACGGTTTTAGAAGCCAAAGACCTTGCGGCCAAAGCTCGACATTCACAGTTCTCTAATACCACCATTTTTCAAGGAGATACATGTTTTACTGTGAAAGTCAGTGCATTGCCTAAAAGTTTTACAGTACCAGAACATTATTTTCGTACTAGGCCTCGCCAATTTCATTATTCACTGGCAACGTTCCCTTAGCTCAACGAGTGCGAGGAATCTTTGAAGGAATGGAGAAGATACTTCAAGGGGCACAAACATCAAGTGACAGTAATGAAGACGAGGAGTAAGAGTTGGAAGGGCAGCAGCCACCTATAATCACAGCGAGACAATTTGCTACATACAGAGAGAAGCGTGAACAAATGATTCAAAGCAGATAAATACAAACAAATCAATGCAAATAAAGATAACGAACTTTATTAGAAATAAATACGTAGACTATGAATATAGTGGACAAAATTTGAAAGGTCCTAATAACGAAATCAACTGTAATAGTCCATAAATTATCATATTAATCTAAATTCTCGATATAGTTTGAGTGTTATATATACTGTGAATACGTAATCGACGAGAGCAGTCGCACATTTCAGGAAAGGTTTGGACTTTGTACATTTCATGAAAAGTAGGCATAAACTACAAATAATATTTTTTCATAATACCTGCATGTTATAGTACAATATCAGTCAGAGCTGGGCAGTAATTAATTACTTTTTAATTAAATTACTAATTAAATTCCTTTTTGTTTATTTGCCTTGGAATTGTATTACTTTTCAAAAATTTACTTTTTGAAAGTAACTAATTACTACACTCAGTTACTCAATTACTTTTGTGTAATTAAATTACTCTAAAGTATTTAAATTACTTTACAAGTATTTGCATTACCTGTGGTAATTGAACTTACTCGAGATAATTGAATTACTTTGTGGTATTTCAATTACTGAATTACTGACCTAGATTGAGTGCCAAATCTCCAGAACGCAAAAAAATAAGGTCTTATTAAGTTACATATTCAGCAAATCGCAATAGGGCCTTCCCCGCACAATATAAGCCTAATTTATTATTTCCTCTGACAAGTCGAATAACAGCAAATTTTGCATTTTGTACGATGCGTCACGAGCATTGGAGCTTGTATGTAGATGTGATCTGTAGCTTGACTAGCTTGCAATAGTGACACTAATATTTATTGTGAGAGACGCTAAGTGTAAGACGCTAAAACTATATTTGCGGTAAGTACATTACAGATTACAATACCTACGGTAAAAATATGATTTAAAATAGCTTCATTAGACGATACTGGTGCATAATACAAGGTGGCGCACAGACGACTGATACATTTTAAATCACTGTTGGAATAGAAATATTGCTTTTAAAACAACGAAACATGGATTTTATAATAACTGAAAACACCAAATTTTAGTTTTTAAATATTACATCAGGCAGGTGGCCGCCATCATTGTCGATACATCTATGCAAGCGATTCACACAGCTGTTAAATACCCTATGTAATAACTCTGGATTAATTGTGTTAATTGCTTACGTATTGCATTCTTTAATTCAGCAATTGTTGTAGGGCGATTTTTATTACTAAACATTAATTTGAAAACTTACACTAACTGTCGCTAACAGCAAAGTTTTGTTAGCACTGTCACTTCGACAGAAAAGAAAAGACACAATGTATCAGTCGGCTGTACGCCACCTTGTACTTACATAATTATTTATTCATATCAATTTGCTTGTTTTAAACGATGTTCTAACATAGGGACATACTGCCGTGCAAGTGTAACAGGCGTTAAGTCCTGAAAATTGCGTTTTTGAGTGAGGAACTGAACTAAACGGCCAAAATCCTATAAAAACATTTAAACAACGTAAGACACATAAATAAAATGTACCTAATTGCAAAATTCCATGCCTGGTTGACTAAAAAATGCAGTATGGAGTATGGCACTAAGACAATTTAAAAACGCCGTTTAAGTTTACCGCATTCTTGGATTGAACATTTTGTAAATTATCCATTCTTTGTCGCTTTCTTGCCTTGTAATGCTCATATGCTGCTTTGTATACTGGAACATTGTGCATAATTTTTACGGACTGCTGCAATATGTTAGCTTCGATTAGTATTACAAATTTGAAATAGTGTCTTATAAAAATCATGGCTTTCTTATAATTCCCCTTACCTCATCCAACATTACTTCTTTACGTTATACGGGGTGCTGCGTTGACGGACGAAACATACAAAACCCTCAACCCTCATATTGATTACAAGGCATCCAAATATTGGCTTCTTAATGATTTTACACAAAATTCCATTTAGTTTTTTAAAAGAACAGTGCATAGTGACCAAATTTAGGTAATTTCAGATATTTTATTTCCCTAAACTAAAATCAATCAGGTATTATTAAAGATTGTGAAATTATAATGCAGACGAACTTACTGGATAGGAAATATGATTACCCGAAAGGGTTCCCCTTTTCTCACAAGAAACTTCTACTTTACAAATTGAGAGACTAAGGGTCGATTTCATAATCAATTTTAAGCTTCATTTAACTAAAGTAACATTAGAATGTGCACAGTAGCATGTGTTACATATCCGTTCATGCACATTCTAACATCACTTTAGTTAAATGAACCTTTAAAATTGATTATGAAATCGGCCCTAAATCAGCTAATTTAAATTTTAACAACGTGAGTAATAAATTCGTTTTGTCATTACACCTAATTAAAATGATCTTTATTAAAAATATTTATATTAACGTTTCGCTAATTCATTGTTAGCTTCATCAGCGCATTGATTTAAAAATAGTACAAAGGGACATCTAATATCACATTCTGTCTTTTGTTTTCTATATGGTTTAAGTAGTTGGATATGGTAACATCTTTTATTATTAAAATCATTTCCTCAGATAAAACTTCTTCAGCTTCCATAGTTTGTAGATTAGTATTTTCGCTGGGTTACGTGAAATTGATGACGTTTTGATAGAAAACCAGGTTGTGATTTAATTCAGTTAAAACCTTTTTGGTAATTTATTCTATTTTAGCATTTTCCTTTAATGTTGGATACAATATGCATCTATGCCAAATCGGTGTCCCATTTTTTTTTTGGGACACCCTGTATCCTTGAATTTATTTATTGACTTACATCTTACATCAAAGCAAACTAAAAACTTTCGGCTTTGGTGAACGGTGCATGTAGCTACAAGTTTTAATTATCAAAAAACCTTCAAAAGTGAAAGAGTATGTAGGTTACTATAGTTAACAAAACATAAAAATTAAGCATTTTTAGATTACGATTACGAATCGACGCGACACTAATCATAGTTGCAACTTGCAAGAAAGTTCTACTAAATACAACTACATATATGACAATAATTTTTACTGAAAGTAATTGAAAAAGTAGTAGATGTTGTACAATTACAATTACTAAGTAATTGGTAATTGAATTACTATTTCCTGTGAGTAACTGAATCTCTGATAATTAAATTACTGCATTGGGCGGTGATTGGTAATTAGTAATTACTTTTTAAAAGTAATTTACCCAGCTCTGATATCAGTAGTGTCTGCTTGATCGAAATGTTACCCATAACAGCCGTTAAAATTTAACAGCCACGGCCGTTACAACCGTTGCTACGAATTACTACCGAATTAATGTCAATTTTTTCATTTATATGAAAATGAATTTCTAAACATCTGTTGCCACCCTAGCAAATTGCGTGCGGGACTCAGATTACTACTCGTAGAAACACTTACATTATTTTATTTCATAGTGATGTCAAAAATGAAATTTTTTGGATTATTTATGGTACAAAAAATGGAACATTAAAGTCTTAGTACTTTAAAGTAAAATATTAAAGTTCAACTACTGTCAGTTGTTGACATTAAATTTGAAATGATTTACAAATTTTTATTTAAAATTCATTAAACTTGTAGTATGAAATAAACCGTTGTATTCACCACGAACGAAAAGTGTTTATAAAGGTCCTCGCAAGTAATTCCGTCCTCGGCTGACGCCTCGGCCATAAACAACTTTCTCGTCCTTTGAAATGTCACTTTTCGTTCTAGATAAATAAACCACTATATATTAAATCACAAATATTACAATTAGCCAGTTTTAGTAGATATTAGGAAGATTGTTGCATACATACATACGGCCGATATTACATATGAATGGATAATTTATTAGCGTCGGCCTAATCGACCTCGGCCAAAAATGTATCCTCGTCTTTATATGCTCAATATGGGCCTGATACCGTTGAATATTATTTCATAACACCTACTTGTTATTTGTCAATAACTGAAAAGTTCCCCATAACAGCCATGGCTGTTATACATTTAACAGCCTAGGTCGTTAAGAAATAACAGAACAGTAACATTTTAACATTGGCAATACTGAAATGCATAGTTGGTAAAACTGTACGTCTATGTCAAATTCGAGGTTAGCAGGTTAGGTTTTGCGTCAGTCTGTGTCAAAACTGACGCAAAATCTAACCCACTAACATCGAATTTGACATAGAATTGCAGTGTCACCAACAATACATTTCAGTTAGGGTTTCCAGTCCCGGGATCCGGTCCAGGGACAGTCCCGGGATTCTACTACAAAAACCACAGCCAGCCCAGGCGAAGTCCCGGGACCATGTCAACATTCTTGCGTATACTCCATATCAGAGAATTAGGACGGGTATTCACCGGCGTCCGGCGTATTACTCATACCTCTTGCACATTCTGCATTATTTGCATTTTGCGTAGGCAGGAGAGGTATTGTTTTCGGTAGGTTAGAATTAAACCTGTGTGTTGTTTCAGCCACATTTGCATATATTCTTCTATTTATGTATTTGTCTGTTTCTTTTGTTGGATTTAGACATATTTTACGCGTAGTCGCTTGCGTATTTAGTAACAGTAAGGTAACTACATTTGTATTAAAATTATGTGCGAAGAAGCTGAATAATTTACATTTTTGGGTTTTAAATGTGTCTGCTAAAGCGTTACAATTAGAATGAATTCCGATTTGCAACCTACTTTCATTCTACATTAAAAAATTACGGTTTGAAGTCAACGTAGCAACAATTTTATATATTGAAGATATAAACAATTGGCGAAATGTAAAGTTTGTTTCTATAAAATTATCATAATCAGAGGTAGCTTGACGAAAATATTACACAAGCACTTTGCAGTTCAAACAAAAGCAAAAGATGAAGATCGACAGACATTTTTAGTACCAGAAGAAAGCAATGAAGTTATAGACGAGTCCCAACGCAGATTACCAGCACAGAAATACTTTATTTAACTTAAAACACTTGGCTTTCTTTGGAAATTGCATTCGGAAATTTCACCTGAACACTATTTCCCTTTCGGGACCATTTTCGGGATCTTCGGAACTAGTGCCGGGACGTGACATTTCACTCGTAAGTCCCGAAAACACTTTGGGTCCCGTGACTTGGAAACCCTAATTTCAGTATTGCCAAACGTAATTTTTTTCCATATGTGACTCTGATAAGACGAGTTTTCTAACGCCCGTTACTAATACTATTTAACTTTTTCATTTAAATTGCTCTAAAATTTGTAGGTGTATGAAAAACATTCAACGACATACGGCCGTTATCGCATCTAACAGACTCGGATAAATTCATTAGCCTCGGCCTGACAGCCTTGGCCACAAATTTATCCTCGTTTGTTAGGTGCTTACTAACGGCCTTATGTCGTTAATAACTATTAACGCACATTTACAGTTCTGTTAAATGATGCACTTGGGTAGGTTTCGAATTTAAATAACTTTTGTGTGCACTGAAATGTACTTGTTTCAAGTTTCGGCTTTCGGCAATTTACCAAATGGTTGGGAAGAGGAATTAACTATAGAAAACAAATGTGTAGTGGAGCCCCGGTCTTCCTTTAAACTATAAGTATATAAATATAACATTGTTTCATTTAATTCATGGATACAAATTAGTTACACGTATTTAGCTTCTGCTGTAGATTTTATTAGAATAAATTATATATAAGTAAACCCAGTGAATTGTAAATTATTTTACTAATTGTTATAAAACACCAGTGCTATTATATCTGAAGTAGTAAATTACACCAAACTATAAGCTATCATAAGCGAGACATAGCAGAATCATCCACATCGAGACTACTACGTTCTAATCCCTTACAATTTGCCAATACCAAAGCATCTCTACTTGCAATGATCTAAATCTGTGTTGATGAGTTGGACACATAAAACTATTTAATTTATTGCAAGAAATAACATACAGTTTAAACTTACAGAAGAGATAATATAAAGATACACATAAATTCTGATGCACAGTGGTTAAATACCCCCATAATTATGTACGCTACCACGCATTAATACTTATGATGGTTACAGTGTTTAGAAAATAAATAAAATAATCACATTAAATTCTTCTGAAGGATAGAATTTCATCTTTGAAAACTTTGAAATTGCGCTAAAAAATAATTCGCAAATATAGACGTTAACAATAATACAATAATAAACTCGCTAATTTATTACTTCCCCTTACGGTACAATATCAAACAAATTACGCCACTTATAAACTGATTATCAAATATTAATAATTGAGCACTTATACTGCGCTGCGAAGAAATTGTTTCCGAATGAAGTAGTCATCATGCAATGCACACGAGATGTTTCTGGATCCATAGTTAAGCACCGTGAAAATTGCCTTTTCATCTTATACATAAATCAATTATATTGTCGTCCCTTTCCTAAGAAAAATTGTTTATTTGCGTGAGCAGGTCAAGGCCGTATTGTTTTTCGTAATATGAGCGAGGTAATCATAAATATTCATTATGTCGATTCTCGAAGATTATTTCGTGTTTCACAAAATGCTACCCTTGTGATTCATGAAAGCCTTCTAAATAAACTCGTAATATCTACAAGGGAATATCTGATAAAGTACAGGCACACAAGCAAAATGCAAATATTATAAATTGGCTTATTAGTCATAATAGTGTGTACAGACAGCGCTGCACGTTTTCGATAAAATATTTTTAGTTCAGCAAATTTTGTTTTTCTATAAATAAGTTCATTTGAATACAGCTGGATTTATTTATGGTACTTATAGTACTAATAAACTACTGCAGACAAATTACGACTACTTTAAATATTTACATTCTGTACCACGTTTTAGATTACGGGACTAAACAGTAATTTGCAGAGTAAATATTAAAAATAAACAGTTCTATCAGCATTGCTTCCAAACAGTAATAAATAAGCTATTTATCCAATCAGTGAAAATTAAATGCAAACCGCTGTGGATAAAATAGTGTATGTAACAAATGAATGTCGACGCAGATAAATAGGAAATCACCTAAATGGAAAAAAATTGGAAAACATTACTATAAATTGCTATTTGAATTGGAAAGTCTAGAAAAATGGTGGTTCGAGTGAATTAAATATTTGTAATAAAAGTAAAAGCGAAAAGCCGCTTGGTGTCACAACAGGAATCTATACTCATTACTTGGTTCATTGTGGCTTGCATTGCCCAACAAAAAAAAACCCTGATGCGTGGCAAACATTGCCAACTTTGTAATTTGTATATTATCAAGACCCGTACATAAAGGCATCGACTGCTATTAATTAATTGGTCGTGTTTATGGACAAAAACCTATATTCGAATTTTACAGCGGCAAAGGTGTTCAAGATCCGCCAATTGCTCTGTTATGTATATATTAGAAACGGTTTACAGACGCTTCGCCCCCGCCGTTTCGCCCCCGACCGTTTCGCCCCCGCCGTTTCGCCCCCAGCCGTTTCGCCCCCTAACCGTTTCGCCCCCGAACCGTTTGGCCCCCGAAGTTTTACCTCTAGCTTTAGCCAGCTTCAGCTGTTTCCAGTTGCACCACGAGCAGATAGCTAGTAGGATTCCTGCAACCGTTTTTTTCTTAATCCAAGAAATAAACAGTATATCGTATCTACTAAAAAACTCTAAAATTAAAACACAAACACCAACAAACAAAAACCAATAAAAATATTAAAAATCCTAAAATTAAAACACAAGCACAAAAAAAATAAAAAAATAACAATGAAAACGGTTGCAGAAATTCTACTAGCTAGTACCTCTTCGTGGTGCAACTCGAAACAGCTGAAACTGGCTAAAGCTAGAGTTAAAACTTGAAATGCTGACAATTTTTTATGAAGCTATCATAAGAAGAGATATTCATCTACTTAGGTTCGGGACGACTTTGCAAATTAAGCAAAAAGAAGTTTTCATTAATATTTTTAATTGCATAACACTCTCCCTTTGGACATTCGAATACGGCATTTAATGAAAGTAGTTACCATGAAAGCCACAGTTTAGACATTTATTTGAGACCTGAGCCTTTTAATAAAATGTCTTTATAAATAATTCGAGATAACTGGTAGAAACGCTATGAATTGTGCTACAGAGAATACTAAATTCTAAATGTACTAATTTAATACGCTTTCGAAACGCCATGTGTTAGTTTTAGTTTTCCGAAATTGTATGTACATCAATCCACAAGACTAGAGATTTGTATTAAAAAATTAGTATAGTTTCATTAACATTATTTAAGAAAGACATGCCTTACAAATCACTGCTGAAGATATATTTGAAAGAGCAGAACAAATGGTTCAACAGTGAAAATTCCACCGACTTCTGCTCGGAGCAGAAAACAAATATGATACTATATTTCTTACAATATTAGAAATATAATGATCATTATATAGCATATACCGTCTGGCAGGGATTTTACAAAAGCTTTCGAGTGGGTCTCCTTACCAGGCAGAGATTTTTAACTCTTGTGAGGATGCCTCAAATTTCATCAATTGCCATGAGTTCTTTTATCTGCCTTGCCAATTTTCTTATTTGATATCTGTGGAAAATTAAAACAAGGTATACCTAAAGCGACCAAACTTGCTATTTCTAATACCTTTCTTTACCGAAATCTGTTTTTCTGTGAACCAAATTTCTTCGGGGTGGCAGTTTTTGGTCACCCGATATGTAGAGCCTATCTTAAAACGGTTTTTATATGTTTGTATTTTCTAAATCTAGACTATTTTGAAAGATACATTTAATTTAGGTCTTTTCGATTTTTATTCAAAATACGTCCCCATTACAGATTTTCCTAAAATAAGAGATCATGCACTGAAAATTACATCACTTTTTGGCACCACATATCTATGTGAGCAGTTATTTTCTCGAATGAAAAACGTGAAATCCAAGGCAAGGACCAGAATCACAGATGTTTATCTGGAGAACAGTTTGAGAATTGCAACGACCACTATTGGAGCAGATATTGATAAATTAGTTAAGCGTAAACAATGTCAAACATATCATTGATTGAATTTTTGTTACTACCTATCATTTCATGTTTTTAGACTTATTAAAATTTAATGATAACCGCGATGAATTGTTTTTAATTATTACTAGTAAATTTACAATGGAATAATTATAAATATACCTACCTATAATATAATAATAGGTTTTCCTTGTGTTGCGGCCCGCCGAAACAAAATCGGTTTTGCGGAAAGTTCGTTCCCCACATTTCGTTCCCCACATTTCGTACCCCACATTTCGTTCACAGGATATTTCGTCTCCCCACATCTCGTACCCGGAAACTTCGTTCCCTACCGAGCTCAATTTGTCTCCTAGATTACAGGGTGTTGAAAAACGAGTGCAGCGATCGGAATACAGTTAGAAAAATTAAAGATATTTTAATGAATTTATTTATTATAATAAACTTATAAGAACTATATACCGTATGTCCCCGGCTTGAGTTTACAAATGGGAATTACATTTTGTTTTTAGTTTTACATAAAAATGTTATACGAATTATAATTACTGCTTGGTTTGTAGAGAATTTTAAGAAAATTTTCAGTTTTTCAAAAACAAGTCGGCCTTAACAGTTAAGCAAAAACTATTTTCTTTTCAGGTAAACTACCCTTTTTGTTCATGATACGGCAAAATATTACTAAGAAAAGTAGTCCATTTTTAATATATACAACTTATTTTGTTCTTATAAGTTTATTATAATAAAAAAATTAATTAAAATATCTTTCATTTTTCAATTGTATTCCGATCGCCGCATTCGTTTTTCAACACCCTGTAATCTAGGAGAAAAATTGAGCTCGGTCGGGAACGAAGTTTCCGGGTACGAGATGTGGGGAGACGAAATATCCCGGGAACGAAATGTGGGGAACGAACTTTCCGTATCCCAACAAAATCAGAGTATTCTCGGCCCTTGACTTCAAAAAGGTTGAAGACCACTGATCTAGAGCAAAGCCTGCTTTATATCATTTGCGCTTAATAGGCTTAATAAGATTGTAGGAAAAATTAAACATTTCAATTGATTAATCAGTAATTTTTAATTTAAACGTTTAAAAAGAAAGCATAAATATGAAAATTGGCGTAGTCTACATACAAATTCATTTCACCAATTATTGAGGCACTTTTTAAGCAGATTTTAAAGCTGCATTATAGGTATCTAGTTAAATAAATAATTTAGGAGAAAATTAGTCAAACATTATTTAGAATGCATGATTTTTGATGATAAATAAAAATCATATAGTCGTGAAATATTTTTAATTTAAATTTGAAGTAAAATTTAAAAAAATAGACGTTTCGCCACTTTTAATGGCTTCATCAGTAATATTAAAGGTTCATTACAAATTAGTTGTTTAATACATTCTGAAAATAGAAAAAATAGGATTAGCGAACATATAATTTTTCCTTTTACATATGTACCAACATGATTAGATTAAAATTTTTTCACGACATTTTTCAAAGTTTGCAAGATTAAATTATTAATTCATTAAAGCAGCTATTCATTTTAAGTACAGTCCATATTTGGGATTAATTAACAATACAGATAGCGAGCTGTTCTGAAGGCAGAATGCAAATGAACAAAGATAGAGTAGCTTGCAAGGTCGTTCACATATTTAAGTTATCATGCAATGCGCAAAGTGTAGAAAGTTCGGAAATGCAGATGACATGAGCAGAGACGTATTAAGCTAAATTTGATTTACTTGAAACGTTAGTTTTAAATATAATAGCAATGAATATGAGTGTAAAATATTAGGTTCAAATATAAGACAAAATCGTCATTTTAAAAAAATTTATTAGATAGAACTGAGGTTATCAATATCAATTCTATAATTAATAGCATTGAGGCTTTTTTGTATTTCAATCGTCTCCAAGCATAGACGTTTTTTAGATTACTTTCTTTATGTAAGATCTTAGGTGTATTAAACTTGAATTTATGTAGCGATTTATTGGCATGGTCCCTCAGTGCAGTTTTTTTATTAGACGGGGATGAATTATTAATTTTAATTGAGTATTTGTGTTGATTAATTCTATTCTTTAATAGCTGTTTTGTTTCTCCTATTTAGATAGAGTTGCAGTTATTACAGTCCATTTGATAAACCAGTGATTGCATATTATTTGTAGTCCTGTCTTTTAAGTTTGTAAAAAATGTATTGCCTAAAATATTGTGGTTGTTAAATGTTGTTATGAAATTGTGTTTATTTAGTTCTTTTTCATTTTTTTCAGAGTTTTGGGATATAATTAATGGAAATATATATTTTTTGATTAGAAATGTATGAACTATTAAATTCTTTGCCCAAGCAATTTGGTTGTAGATCTATTGATTGATTAATTTTATTGTAATTGTTAATTGTATTAATTCGATTTTTAATTTGTTTTTTAATAAAATAAATTGGATATTCATTTAAGATTAAAATGTTTGTAATGATTTCTAAGTATTTGTTATAAAATTGTTGTGAAGATAGCTCGGTCGACTAAATTTCTCATTACACTTTTTTTGTATTTAATTTCCATTAGCTTGTCTGATTAATGCTAGGTCAAGGAAGTTTATGGAGGCATTATTGTTTTCATTTTCAAGTATAAATTTTAATCTTGGGTGTACATTGTTGAAAAGGTTAAAGAAATTTTGTTTATTAACTGAATCAGTAGCCATTATGATGTCGTCTACGTATCTTAAATAAAGAGAGAAATCGTTGTTTTGATTTAGAATTTTGGTTTCTATTTCCTCCAAAACAAGATTGGCGATAGTGGAGGAAATATGGGGACCTATAGCACAACCAAAAGTTTTGGAGTAAATTGTATTATTCTAAGTAAAATAGGTAGTATTGAGAACGAAATCAACTGCTTGTAAAAACTCATTAAGAGGAATGTTTGTGAGTTTTTAATTCGATTCCAGTTGTTTTTAATTGTATTTAAAGCAAGATCAATTGGTATGTTGCTATATAATGAAACAACATCCAGTGAGAATAGTTTGTGGTTTTTATTAAGCTTTATATTATCAATGTGCTCTTTAAATTTCCATGAGTCTTTTATGCTAAATTTGTTAAGTGATGTAGCATTAGTTAAGATTTTGAAAGATATTTGGATAGGTAGGGCTCATATATGAAGCAACAATACGTCTTATGCAGTTTAGGTAGCCCATATATTTTAGGTGGAAGACCATTATGAGAAATTAAGTTTTTGTATGTTAAATTGTCTATATAGTTGTTAATACATGTATTAAACTCGATACTAAAAGGAACAGGAAAACTAACTCCACTTATTGACCCCATAACAACCTATGGTGCCCAGATAAAAAGTCTGTAAAGGGCTTTACCCAAAACTTCCCTCACAAGTAGAAGTTGTGACGCTAAAAAATTTTAAAATTAAAAAAAACTAAGTATAAAAATATCTTGACATTCCTAATACTACTGAAAAACAAAAAAAAAAACACTTTATGGTGTGAATTTCCATTTGCCTCGCATTTGCACTCGCGGCTGGATTAGATATGTGGCCCTTATCGTTGCCCTTTTTGTCTCTTTGGCAACATTTACCCTATACGTTGTGGGTCCCATTATGGTCATGGGTAAATCCTTATTATATTATTATATCGTATATGCCTTGTGTGAGAGAGCCCAGTATCACAATTTTTAGGTTGCGTGAGCAGCTCTGACGTAACCTAACGACTGTCACGAAAATAATAACCGCGACCGACGGCTTAACAAACTCACTAAGGCACGGCTGCCTGCGACACCTTTCGAAGTGCTGACCGCCGATAATGCTTAACTCTCGAGACTATTTTGCCAGTTCTTGGAGCCTCCGCTATACAACCAGCCTGAGCTATGTGCTTTTATACCTTTCAATAAACGCCTAATAACTATAGCGATTTTAACAATCGCAATATCAATATTACACACAAGGAACTTTTTGATTGCCATAACCCAACTAGTGAGTTTTAGTTTAAGCAATAATGTTTAACCTCTGTACTCTGATGTCACCTGGCAACTGAAAATGTTAAAACAAACAGGTAGTGTGATTTTAAACAAAAATTTTAGTTTTGATGCTTCTTCTTAGTTTATTGATAGGTGTGGATAAAATGTTGTATTGTACTCGTAGTGTTACAAAGTATTACCCACACGGCTTACGGTCTCTTCGGCCAAACTTTTTCTATAGTTGGTAATATCCACATATAGTGTTATGTTAGTAAATAATTATTATCTATTCCTCACCTAAACAAAAATGGAGATTTTATTATTTTAAGAAACTTACCCTGTATATATTTGACCGAAAGTATATTTGGTTTTGAGCCAGGTAGACATACAGTAGGAATCCGCATGCAACATTCGACTTCCTTCAACAGGCAGACAGGCAGATGGAATTGAGAAAACATCTGTATCGTCATCTAGAGACCCCGAAACGTGAAGATCTGACGAAATCTCGGAAGATGATTTTTTCCCGTTACAATGGATGAGGTTAAGATGAGTATTTTGAAATGTTAAAGACCTCGATCAAAATTGTACCGAAAAGATGAAAATTCTTGTATGTTTTTCCCTATTCTCTGTCACTATTTTGTTCGTACTGTCAATGCACAAAATTTTGTATGCCTAAGTACTCGTACTGTTAAGATAATTATTGAACATATGATTTTAGCCGTGTAAATGCTAGCTAGGTATCCGTTACTAAGCAATCAATGAAATTGTTAAAATTTGTTTCAAAATCCTTATGCTGCGTTTACCAAAACGATCTGGAAATGGAAAACTCAAATAACTTTCTTTCTTAAACTTAAAAAAAAATTATACGAAAAATATTATTGTATTTAAAAACTATCTTTACATATAAAGTTTCCATCCAAATTTTCTTTTAAATCATTTTTTAATTGCAAATGTAACTACATCAAATAAACTGCTTATTTCGTTCACTAACCTTTAAGATTAGTAATGTATAAGGTTTAATAAAGAACCAACTTTTAACAAGGGAAAATTCTTAGAGAAATCAACAATAAAAAGGTTTTCTTCCGATGGCTGTAAACTTTCTGGAAGACGCTGTGTAAAAACATGTGTTGTGCCTACGTGCCTCATGGGGTGTGTCACTTTTTCATGGGCTTCGATCGGGCTTAGTTTGTCTGCCAACGGTCCAATAGCCACCGTCTCCTTTATAATGCAACGATAAGCAAGTACGTCAGACAGCAGAATCTATCCAGGCGCGTGAAGCAATCAGTTTCCGCCTGTGAGAGCAGGATCGAATCTCATCGACTGTGATGCTTCTTTCTTCATTGCCAATCAATGTAATTCGCATTAGTACCGTTATTCGATCTAACAAAAGTTACTTTTTTTGCGGTGTACTTTCTTTATAAAAGAAGATAAATGATTATGTATTTATTCCAAGTGATTTAAGATAGAAAATAAGTTGAAAACTGTTTACGATTGCACTTTTTTTATATCTTTTCAACGAAGGAATTGAATAGCACATAATGTCACATTTGTCGAACTATGAAATAGTTATTCATGAATTATGGGCGCAATCAATAAATTATATCACGAAAGAAAGTTTAAAGTGCGACGCAAAGTGCGAAGCACCTATTAGATACGTTTTATTTTATTTTGATTATTTTGGGCACAGGCTACTACGTCGTCGTTAATGCTGGCGCTGTGAATCTTTGGTGTGCTGTGGTTTCTATTTAGTGTTGGTATTGCTATATTAGATTATTGCTGTTTGTTATACTGCTTAACAATTGTATAGGCCCTCGGGCCATAAAAGCTATATTACGCCCGCTATCCAGGGCCAATAAACCAGATTATGATTATAAAATAGCATAAAATACTTTATGGCTTGTTTCGTGCCTTGTTTGTCAGTTTAACAATCAGTGACATGGTAGATTTAAAAAATTTATAAAAATTATAAATCCGGTTTTAATTGTGAAGATTCCGGTCTGTGCAGAACTAGCGTGTATGGTCCTTGACGTGTTAGAAGCCGCGGCTACGCCTTGGGTTCTAATTTTCTCGCAGCGGGCCGTAAACGGCTTCTTGCGCCCTTGGTACATAAATAACTATTATGTACGACCGGCCGGAATGCGAAATGGGGAAAATGCCAATGAGGAGTGCCATTCTAGAGCAAAAGAAAAACATTCTCACAAAAAAGAATTTAAACAGGCATGTCTCACCGCAAATACAATGGATTTATGCAATACAGTTGCAAGAATTTGTTAAGTAATCAATTTAACTTTTAGTACTTTACTTTTTTTAATAATCCCTACATTTTAGATATCAAACATTGCGTCAATTAAAATAATTAATAGCCTAACTAATACAAAAAAAAGGCAAAAGACGGCAAACATTTAAAAAAGAGAAAGAAAACCATTAAGAATTTCAACGAAGATGGGTTTAAGGAGGTTTTGAATGAAAAAGTTGTTGAGTTACACAAAAATAGAAAATATTTCTATTTGGAAAAATTATTAGATATTGAAATTGCAACACAAGAATTTGAATTTACATAATCAAAATTAACGTTATACAGAATTGTCAAAACCATCGGGTAGAAATTCAAAAAGATGAATAATAGAAAAGGTCGTGTAGAAGACAATGCGTTAAAAGCAATACAAAATTATTATTTTTTAAGAAATACTTGGCCTATTTGGAATCTGTTGAAAAACATCATTTTGTCGTTCTCAGCGGATTCACCGCTACGTATGTGGGTGCAAGAAACAGATTTAAAGGGGACTTAGAGCAAAATCAAAAACGCGGACAGACTACGTTTTATTTTGGTTTCAATTTATTGTTAATACATTATTTTATACTTTATAAGTTATTGTTTCTTCGTTAAGCTGTGTCTTTTCCATAATTTGAGTAGTAATTAATATCAGTAAGTGATTTTTGTCGGTAATAAATAATACCCAATTAAATTCCTGGTTATCTGACTTTGACAATTAAATAGTATTTATCGGTTGCAGAATATTAATCCCTTGTTTACATATACAAAAGTAGGCTGGTAACTAAATCATAACTGACCTGTACGGTAATAGTCCATTACCGTACATGGCAACCATTACCCTGCATGGCAACCGATAAACTATTGCACAAATCACGGATGTTATGAATCATAACATTCCTAGATATGTTAATAGCTATAATCTGTCATGTTACTGTTGATAAATTTTAACATATACTTAAACGATATCTCCACTTTTTGTAATGCACTGCTGAATTAATTGTAACTCAAAGCCTCTTCTAATTTTGATAATTTAGAAACGAATTATAGGTTAATATTAACTGTTCTGTTCTTGTAATTAGCTAAAACGTAAAATCTAAAATTAAAGGCTCTAACTTGCCATATGTACGAACAGTTGTGATTAAGTCCCGTTGTAAGTGAAGTTCAGAATCATTACATTTGTTCTAACCACTTCTAAGTTATACAATTTTATAGATAACAGATGAAAATGACTTATGTTTCCTCTGGTCAAAGAAAATTATGATATAGTACTAACAGTACAGAATGAACATCGCTGTTTTATGATACCGCAATATTGAAAGTGCTGTGTCTAAAGGAAAGGCGAACAAGAGCTGTAAGAATTTGTCACACTTAATTTTGAATTTCAAGCAAGATCCTAGATTCGGGTAATTTAAAGCCCCTAATTAATGCCCAAAGTGTACTCTAGAAAATAAAACAGGGGCATTAAAGCAATTTATTAAAGTGGAGTCAGCGGTCACAACATCAAGTATGCCGTGTCTTCTTGACCGACGTTTATTTGCGGTGACAAATGACGCTCGTGTGTCCGGTAGAGCCTTGCAACACTTTCTACGGGTTACAGCTAACGACCCACGGAACGACATACGCACCCAGGCTTGCTACTAAATATCTCTGATGATGTCAACTTAGGTTGCTTTTATAAACTGAATCCGAGTTCATTCTAACAACAGATGCACGTTAATTCAATTTTTGGCTCATCGCTCCTGTGGAATATTACACCGACCAGACTTATGAATTTTAGATGCTAACTACAAAGTTTGGAGATGCTGTCTTTTGTTCTCCATCATTACGTTAAATAATTTATGTGCTTGGAGTTTTGCATATGATCGAAGGGATTACAAATAAACTTCTTGCAAAGAGGAAATTGAAAGAGAAGCGTTTTAACTGCGAGAATTTGACGAAACATAATTTAATACAAAACACTGTCGCAAGAGCGCAACTTTGATCATTGTGCATGAAAATTGGATATTAAATAATGTTCAAAAAACGACGTCACAACAGGCACTGGCAATTGTTTACACGTACTGCAACATCAAATTTCCATTATTAGTATGAATTTGTTTCTCTCTATTTTAGATGATGTGTGCCATAGCAGCCTGTTCATCTGTATATTATGGTTCACATTACGAGTACAACAAGACAGAAAATATCGATACGAAAACGAATAAGTAAGTTACCAAGTATGTGTTACAAAAACTGAGTTTTGCTTTGAAAGCTAAAGTACTCAATATTACGTTCAGGGGCGGATGGGGTGGGGTAAACCGGCCCGGGAAACCATTAATACCGGCCCGGTCCATTTTTATTAAAAAAATTGTTAGGCACTTTTTACTAAGGGACTATAAGAAATAAGTACTTATTCGTATTTTTCAAACGCTTTTAATATTTCTCTAAGTAAAAATACATAATATGTACATGTTAGGATAAATAAAAACTAATGGCAACTAGTTCCTGGTCCTGGTCATTGGTATTGGACAGAAAAAAATCTGCTGTGATACACGCACACAACTTCCTTTTACAGTGATCTTATAATTAGCCAAAATTTTGATTTTAAATTTTTAAGCATTTGTCAAAAATTTTCAAAAATTACAAATTTTACAAAAACGGTACAAAATAGTGTTAGTTCAAAAGAAATTTTTTTTCTAGAATTTTAAGCTGAATTCAAAAATTTAATAATATACCGGGTGTTCTATTTAAAATAGGAGTTAATTAAAAAATAGAAAAAAAAACAAAAGAAACCCATTTTAGAAGTATTCAACTGGAAAATCACCTATCTCACATCAATACACATTAAAAATTTAATAAAAATGTAAAGCTTAAAAAAATCGTTCGAGCCGTTTTTTAAAAAATCGAAAAAAAACTGAAAAATCACAAGAGTAAACACCTACTTCCGATTATGCGATTTTCTTCAAAAGCTTGCTGTCGCATCTACATAGCACACAAAACTTATATATGAAGTTTCAACGCCATACCTCTTTCCGTTTTTGAGATATTCTGTTCACAGGTAGACACACAGACACACACACAGACACACAGACAGACACATGAAAAAAAATATGTTTTTTGGGACCAGGCGACTCTAAAGCTTGAAGATCTGTTGAAAACTCAATTTCGAATTTTTGGGGTAAATCCAATACTTCCATTATTGTAAAAGGAAGTAAAAATTTTGAAACATCATATTTTTTTAAAAAGCGGGCCTACATATCCGCTTATATTTTTGTTTTCATAAACATAGATATTAGTATGTCGGTGTTTAATATAAAAGCGAGATTTGAAACAAATCGCTTTCTTCGGCCAAAACATTGATTACTTCCTCATTATTTATTTTGTTTAAGACTGAAGCCTCAATATTCATAAGCATGAATGTTAGTTACTAATATTATTTCGGTTAAATCCGTGATTTTTTTGGTGTGCTGCGTTTTTTTATATTTTTTTCAAGGGTCATAGCGATGGACCGGCCCCCGTTCTGGCCGAAGCCAGCGGCCCTTCGGGAAATTTCCCAAAATCCAGACTGGCCCATCCGCCCCTGATTACGTTTATTGTAAATTATAACAATTTTTAGTAAATAACTGGTTCATAACACTTAATTGTACTAGCGAAACGGAGTGATGCTGAGTGTCGAAGTATTCTTGGAAAACACCGAAGGGCGCTTTTTTTGGGTGAAGGGTACCGTATTGTTTCTATTTAGAATAGAATCGTTGGTACGGTGAGCTATCGTTATTCTCCAGATTCACATTAAAAAAGGAATCAATTCGTTGTCTGTCCTCCATTTTTAAAATCAAATTCTCCGCTGCATAAATGTATGATAATGTTAATTTTACAAGCTTGATTTTAGTGGGCTTTGTTGTGCTGTTGTCTGGCAATATTTTATTTTGTTGAGACATGGCTGGTGTTGTATGTTGCATCCGATGTCAAACTTCCTTGGTAAACTATGTTATTTTCTAGCTGTTATTGAAGGGTTTGATGTAGAAATGGTTGATTATTATTATTTACACGGTCTAGTGTCATGATTATGAAGGTAGCGAAGTACAGTTTAGATATCCAATAATATTTTTGTAATTTTTTCTTGTTAGTATCCCATTTTCAAACATCTGTTAACATAAAAATGTAACAAAATTTATTTATTGGCTAATCTCTCAAGAAACTAAAAACCCTAAACTGCTTGAGCACACTTGCCGACCACGACTTTCGCCGAAGACGGTCGTGCGGTATTTTGAGTTCTCCAAATAAATTAATTACATAAAACCGATAGAGCGCTAACAAATTTTGACAATAACTACAAATGTGCTCAGGCATACAACGAGAATTCGTAAACTCGAGCAGTCTAAATCTCCTGAAAGAAAGCTCCAAACAATCATCGCTAGCAGTAACAAATAATAATAACCAAATTAAATATCACAGTATAATTGGATTTAAATGTCACAGCACAATCCAAAAATCATTTAATGTATAAGCTTACTCAAGCACTCGTAGTGAACTTCCAAAATTGCGAGTGCGCTACTAAATGCCGGAATGTCCAATAGTGGGCAATCATAAGAATCTCAACAATTAATACAAATGATAATACAATACAGTTACAAACTCTTACATAACTGAACAATAATTTACCGGTAACTGGTAACCGGTAACAACAAATTAAAAAGCGCCTGAGCGGTCCTTACTCGCCTTCTCGCAATGCTTCCGGAAAATCAATACTTAAATTACGAAAGCCGAAATGCGGCTGCACATATATAATAAAAACTGATAGAGATTTCCATCGAGCACTTTCCAAAATGCTTATCGAGGATTCAGGCGGGCTGAGGAATTTGGCAATCGAAGTGTAGCAAGATAAAGTCGCACACAGAAAATAACGGCGGCGACGGATAGTTTCCAAACTCTGGACAACTGGCCCAAAACTGCTTTTCAAATTCGGAACTAATGCCCCAAAATTGGTAACCGATGTCTTATGGTAGTTTTCAAAATTCTGAAATCGGCCCAATTGGTTAAATTTTAAGTTTTATGTTTGAGTAAATTTTCTGATTTAGGATCGTTAAGAGATATAGTTTAGCCCAAAATTATTTCAATAACTGCCGCCATCTCCTATAATAATTTTTGGTTAAGGTCCTGCATAGGTTTGCTACCAAAAAATTATAATAAATTGACAAGGAAAATATCCGCCCAAAAAATATGCATACATAGATATCAAGTTTCGTCCAAATCGGACCAGTGGTTTTGGAGATATGTGAGCGAACGATTCCAAGACTTCAATTAAATTTAAAATTTTAACTAATATAATTTTTTAATAGGATAAAGTGGTCATATTAGATATTATTCTGTCTCTTACAAATAAATCAACACATTTTAGAGTTCGCGCGAATCTACTTTTGAGCTTGCCAGTATTATTCAACACTTTAAGTGTGCAATAAATGAGTTCTAACGAACGGATTTTGGGCGTTGTGGTCCTATTTTGGGCGTTGGGCGAAGTGGTCGATGTGGGCGCTGTGTCCCTCGCGAAGATGTGGGCGAAGTGATCCTGTTGGGAGTGGTGTTTCTCGTTAAAGGTTGGGCAATATGGTATAAAAAGACGGGAGGCGAAGTGGTCGGCAGACGAAATGTCTAGCCACGTATGTGTGCATTAACCGAGTTCTAACGAACGGATTTTGGCGTTGTGGTCCTGTATGGGCGTTTTGGGTCTATATAAAGTTTGGGCTAAGTGGTCGATGTGGGCGTTGTGTCCCTAGCGAAAATGTGGGCGAAGTGGTCCTGTTGGACGATGTGGTACATACCAAAAATTGGTCGAAGTGGAATTCCGGTTGGGCGATATGGTACTAAAAGACAAGTGGGCGAAATGGTCTGTGGGCGAAGTGGTATGGATCCGAAAAAGGCACTGGAATGGAATTCACAAGGTAGCGGGACTTAACTTTTCTCGCGTGGATTATTTGTAATATTAGATACTTGTACCATAAATAACTATTATTATATGACGATAAAAAGCACTGCTTAATATATTTAGAAAGATTATATCTCGTTACTTAATGATATTATGTAATAACTTTTGCTGTCATATTTTGTTATATTACATACGACATGTTACCAATTTTTAACAGCTAATATTGATATTTGCCGCTTTCTAGAGGTCTTAGTAATCTCGTTTTATCATTTTTAATGAAAAGTGTGCACCCCTTTGTACACAAATCAATTTTATCCAACACCTCCTAGTTATGAGGGTATTACTAGAACGATTTTGGACATTTAAAGTGTCTCATAACCCACTAGTGAGATACAAACCATGTCACTCTCTACCTTATTTCTGGTAGCAATGTCAAGCTGCCATACTCCAGATTTGGAGGTTAAGTTTTGCGTCAGTCTATGTCAAATAACAAAGACAACCTAACCTAAGGGAAAAGCGAATCATAAAGCGCATCTCTGCCAAAACTGGTATCACAGCCACTCCTCCCTCAAATGGCATAGACTGACAATGCACTTCAGTATTGTCAAACGTATAACACGAATCGCAGGCGACTCTAATTATAACTTGATTCGATCTCTCAGGACTTTCCCATTTGTCACTATGACTTTTCACGGATGTCAATACAAACTTTATGTTTTTTAGATATTTATTGAGTTGTTGGATAAAATTTTGTATGGCACCCGTGTGTTATTACAAATAATTCACTCGGCCTGAATGCCTCGATGACTCAACTTTTCTCTCACGGATTATTTGTAATATAACACACTCGTACCATAAATAACTATTATTTAATGGTTTCCTATTATATTGAGATGGTTTTAAGGCTACAACTTGGCTCTGTTTGCAATGTAAAATATTGAACCAAGTCAATCAAGCACAGAGATATTTTATGAAAATGCAATATAAACAATAATAAAAGTATTAAATGCATCGGCAATGAGATGCGAGAAATAGTAGTTAAACGGATCAAGGCACGCATAATCAAAGCATATTTCAGAGAGTTTGAATAAAGTAAGATATAATTAAATAAAATAGGTTTGTGCATATTTAACTTCAGACCAAACAAAATTAATTGACACAAAAGGTTTGTTATGTGCAGACTAAATGAGCGTAATTATTAATAAAAGTACAGGTCAGTGAATAACAAGCAATCTGAAAGGTAAATGAGATCGGAATAAAGGATAATAGAAAATTGCAAAGAGCAATCCCGAAATTAGGCAACTCAAAAGAAAGAAAGCGAGCAACGTGTGTTAATTTGAACTCAGTTTCCAGTGCATTAATAAGACAAAGTGAAAAGGCAGAGCAGTGATTTTAAAACATTTGTGTGTGTAACGGAACGAACAATGAAAGTTATAAGCAAAGGACAATTTTTTTAGAGTTAAGAAAAAGTTAATTTAAGATTTATGTAATCAAACTTTACTCCATTTGTGTATTTTGCTATCACAACTAATTTCTAATTAACAAAAATGATCACGGTAACATAGCAACGCGATGCGTTTTTGAAAAAAATGGGGAGAACAATTGAAGAAATTATAAATTAAGACTGTTTGAGAAAAATTGTGCTCTGTTAAAATTAATATTTTTGCAAATAAAAAGTATTTACCAGTTATAAAAAGTGTTGCATTTTATTCTACACATCACAGTGCACCAGTGGAAGTGTTTGTGGCTTTTTCCGCCACAATAAAATTAAAAAATTTCCATTCTCATCTACGACTGAAAATCGGCAGCCGACAACTAAAATTTTAGAACTTCGATTCCGGCACAATTAAGCTTCGGAAGCCAGAGATCTGCACTGAATCACATCAGCGGGGTCTGCAGGAACATTCTGAGTGAAAGTTGTAGCCAGGGGAGCATTTCCAGCAGCGTCATCTGCGTCCATCTCCGAGCAAAGTTGAAGTCTTTACGAGGTAGGAATTAGCTATAAATCGAGTGTCAGAGTTTGGGATACTTATTAAAATACGAGATTCAACCTTGCTGAAGAGGCCTATCGCATATCCAAGGGTCCAGCTACGCCGTAATAATCCAAAAATTGCATAGCGTCATCAAATTTTGTGAAAATGGTGATCAGCAGAAACAAGTGAATGGATGGCGTCCTATCTACGTCATTCCTATAACAATGAAGTGGAGGTTTTGTTGCCAAGCGATAGTTGAACCAAATTACCTGACGATTCTTTGGCAACTTCACGATTTTTTTAAAACATTCAGGTAATCGCTGTTGCACTGGCAAAGTTTTTGTGTCATTTGACAGATTGTAAATTGTATCTACCAGAACCGCGTATATGAGCTACTCAAGGACGAATAATCTAAAATTAACTACTAATTTATGAATATAGTGAAATTCTGAACGCAACCTGAGATAAGCAGTTTTCGGTTTGCCGAGAGCTAGCTTAAATAATATAGCAGTTCAATAAAATAGTAAGAAAGGGGCATTCAACCATTTTATTTTGAACATCAGCTAATACATTTCATTTTAACTAGCCTTAAATTACTGACAGGCAAAGTGAACACAGTATAAAAATCATCCTGAGAATTGGGCGGTGATTTGCAATAATAATTAGTTTTCTATTTTAAAATAACCTTTACAAATCAAGGCATTCATAACAATATTGCAATAGCTCACCAGGTAAAGTATGCCTTAATTCATGTAATGTCTTAAGTATCAAATGATAACTGCTTTTAAATCGAGAGCTCTTATTTTCAGGGTGGGTTCATCAAAATCTAGCTTGCTATCAATGATACTTAACGTCAAACTTGACTTTCAAAATTAATCAAACCAGGTAAACTGACAACTGTATCTCACATTGACATTTACTACTATTCAAATCACTTATGTAAGTACTAACTAACCTTTATGTTATCACTTTCAAAATTGACAGTTATTCAAAATGCTTTTTCAACTTATCTTAACAAACCTTAATAGCTGCTCATGCTTTCACTGCAAACACCAATCACTACTGGATCCTGTCATCGATAGACTGCAGCACTCAATGTCCAATTCACCAACAGCAACCCTTTGATGGTCTTTGACTCCTTTCAACTACTCTTGACCTGTCAAACCAACTGCTCAGATCCCTAATTCCAGTCCTAGCTCCTCCTGGATGTCACCGTCACACGATCTACCTCCTGGTAACCTCCTTCTGGCTCCGTCCGGTCAAATCAACTTCCTTGGTTCCAAATCCTGTCCTGGTTACTCCTGGATGTCACTGTTCCTGCCGGATGCTACGGCTCCTTCTAGATGTCACCGTCACACGATCCAAGTCTTGGTAAGTTTCTATCCTCTTCTAATATCTTGTACGTATGAATAAATCCAAATCCCCTCAACTATAGTATAATGTCCTGTATTCTATATCCAGTTAACTGTATCTGTAGCTTCTCCTCTAACACTTGATGTCACAATATCTTTTCCATTTTAAATATTTCACTTTATTTTACCTCGTAGATTTGTTTTCAGCCTTTATTTAATTTGTTATCACCAAAATTAGACAAATTAAAGCAGCGATTCTATTTTTTATTATACCAAAATTATTATAGCCAAATTACATACATGCTTTCTTGAGTTGTTTTATGTAACTGTTTTTAAACAAACTTTATCTACGACCACTACTAAAAGTAGGCCTTTTAGCGCTAGCTTGTTTCACTAAAAGTGACGTTTTATAGTTTACCGTGTTTAAAGAAATCAGCTGTTTACTTTTAGCACATGTGCTAAAAGTGAAGCGAGTTCAAAACTACAATTTCGAACTGCAAGTGAAGTCGTAAAGCTATTCTAGTTGCTTCTTGAGTTACAGGTAAAGCGTTTTTGAAATAATTAAAGCGTTATGTAATGAATACAGTCATATGTGGAGTATAAATAATTAAATTTCGTACCTGTCCTTGACAGCACGGGCGTGGCCAAAACAATCGCCAGCGGCGTAGGCTACTATTCATTATGATGCAGCGTCGCAGATGCGAACCTTTCTTAAATCGATATTTATGGATTAATAACGGTAAAATTAAGGTCGTAGATAAAATATTGTATGCAACGCGTGCTAAAAGTCGTTTATGCGCGAGACATGTTATGAAACTCAGCCTTCGGCTTCGTTTCATAATTTTCATGTCTCGCGCATAAAAGTCGACTTTTAGCACTTGTTGCATAAATAGCTATTTTATATCTATTAGAGACAATTCTCAATGCACACTTCCTATTTTTTTCTAAATAATGCTATTATAGAATTTTCTTAACAAATACATTTGTCAATGTTACCTTGGTTTATTTTTATAAATATTAAACACAGCCATTAAGTTTAATCCATTCCAATAAATATAACAATATTAAATGATTCACAATGAAAAGAACCCTTGTATCTTTTACTTTCATTATTTATGTTCAAAACTTTATACCCATCAAGATTCAATTATTGTAACTGTCCAACTTTATTAGTTCATTTTAAATATTTCTTTCATATGCTTTAATTTCCTGCATCATGTATCATAACAATATATTATTTTGTCGATTACAATGCACTTTGACAAAGATTTCTTTTATAACAACAAAAATAATAGCACTTTTAAGGGAAAGACTGAATACGCAATTATAATAATTTGATTCTAGCTCTAATAAAATTATTATAATTATAATTAACGATTTTGATACAAATTTGTTCTTCTTCTTAGGTTCGTAAGTTCACGAAGCATAGTTATCAATTATTAGTCAGGCCAGCAGGTGAACGTGACAGGTGTTAACATCAGTTCTAATTTTGCTACTTTCAAAGGCCATTATCGGAAATCGTTGTCGCACGACACGTCCGGTAATTAGGAACGATGTAAGCTCGGATATATGTGCACTTAATTACGCAATTAATTTCTACGTTATAGCTTAATAATAAAAATGAAAGGCATTAGGTAGCTCGGGATCTATATTGTCAAATTACCGTTAAAGCTTGAGCTTCTGCTATGCAATTAGATAACCTTTGAAAATATATGTAATGCAATATAGAGGACGTTCTTAACAAATTTGCTCAATTTTCCAATATTCCAAGTATACTTATTCAACTGTACAGCAAATCGTTCCTAATGTATTCGGTTCAGCAACAAGTTACATGAGATTACACACAAAAATTTATTTTAAAATTTTTTTGGGCGGTTCTGCAAATTCAGCATAAATCTGTGCCCGATTAACTTTATCTAATAGTCAGTACAGTATGGCCCCCTATTCTATACCATAAAATCGATGGTCTATTTGTATCTTTGTTTGCTATCTTCTCCGAAGATACTGGACCGATTAAATTGTATGACACTTTAAAATTTTGCTAATGTTTAGGCTTAAATCATAGGCCGATTTTTATTTTCAAAAAAGTACGAAAAAGTAAAGTTTTAATTAAATCACGTAATTAGCGAAACTAAGCGTAGCTCGGGTGATTCACTATATACCATTATAGCAGCGCCTTATTCAACGAAGCACCTTGGTTCAGTGGTAGGATGCTCACTTGTCGCGCCTCCATTAAATTAGCGAACCGAAGCGTAGCTCGGGTGATTCACGACTTCATTTAATTGTTGGATTGGTTGATTATTTTATATTTTTCACATTACTTCGAATAATATACAATTTTTGCAAATTTTCATTCTTAGGATTTGTTGAAACTTTCGATCAATAATCGTATGCTTAAAATATGTAGATTTAATAAATTATAATTATATGTATCTATATAATACATGCTACATGCGTTAGTAAGATAGCCTAGTGCCTTGTTTCAATAAAATTTTTGAAAAGTAATACATTTTATGTAAATGTAGACACTTTATCGTCTTTAGATTGAAAAACATAGATTTGACGTGAATTTCGCGTGTTAAAACAATTGTCAAAGCTGATGGCACAGAGTGAAAGAAAACAATGTAAACTCACCATTATGCTCCCACCACGGTCAACTGCAACTTTAAAATGTACATTGGCAACAATTCAGATGTGAGTAGAACTTTACTATTTTCTTTTTCTAACATTATTTAACATAGTTTTAGAGGGCTAGCTTTATATTTTTGTAGTAGTGCAATGTAGTAATAATGTAACAGTATTTATTGTTCATTGAAATGTTAAACAGTGTTTAACATGATCGCGTCCTCGACTGTTAAGATACATTTAACATGCATCCACTGATTTAGCATGCATCCACTCTCGTCATCGAATGTTAAGATACATTGAACATGCATCCACTCATTTAACATGCATTCACTATAGCAACATCACACCTATTCATGGTAGTCCGATTTCGATTTAGCAGTTTTTAGTAATTATTATTGATTCAAAATTATTGCCTCAATGAACAATAAACTAATGAACGCATTTCGAAGGGAAACCGTTTTAACATTTCTCACATAAATTACCACTGCTGCTTCGCTGCGCTCGCTCGAGTGGTAAAAATATGCTCGAATGTTAAGACTGGGTTACCCCTCTTAATACGTTAATTACTATTAACATTACTAGCTTGGTAAGAGAGTTTTTACTAGCGAATAGGATTGAGCCAGTAAAACCTGTTACCTTGCGTGTATTGTTGAATATTTTATTTGTTCCTCACTTGTAAATAACTAGAAATTTACCATTTATTCAAAATGTCAAAGTGACAAGCAACTAAATTCAGCAATATGACACATACTAAGCAAAACAACTCTGGCTTTGCACGCTATCATTTATCTATGAGCACGCTTGTAAAATTTTACTGGCTAGCCAGAAACATTTTCAAGGTGAATACAGTGACTTGATAAATTGATGTTTACAAGTGAGGAACAAATAAATACATTTTCCGAAGTCGAGAGTTCGAATTACGGTCGCGGACATTTTTTTAAGTAATCGAAAAATGTGGATGCAAGTTTCTATTTCTTTATACCTGCAGTTCCACATTATCGGCGCCTGTTATACACAGCGGCAATTTTAAAATCTTCTAATTCTAACAAGAAAACTGTACAATCTATATTTCTATATATACTTTGTAGGTATATCATTGAGTGGGTATGTTTATGAAATATTATCTTGCAATCAAATAAATACAGGATCCAAGTCGTGCCCGCATGGCCAACGTTAGCAATTTTTTGATCTTTAATTTTATGTATATCGTTTTACTATTGGCGTGATCTTTTTCATAAAAGTAAGATTATCGCATTTTTTAATATTTAAACATAAAGTTTTATTCTGACACCAATAACTGTACAACGCAATTATAACATTTTGTAATTGGAAGCAATAACTTATTGATGATATATTCTAATTTTAAAAACATAAAAATAAGGAAACCTTACAAAAACATAAGAGAAGAAAAAGGAGAATTCAAGACTCTCCCTCCATATTTTATAAGAATAATGAAGGCAACCTAATAAGGAATGAAGAAGAACAACTGGAAATATGGAGGCATTATTTCAAATAAATGCTGGACATGATAGAGGCAGAGCAGACAGTAGAAACAATAGAAGAAAAGAATGCAACATAAAGACAAGAAGAGGATTAAAGCAATTCACCAACAAAGGACGACGTAGAAAAAATAATATAAACTATGAGAAACGGAAAAATCCCGGGCCACAACGAAACAACAGTGGAGAATATAAAACAGGTGGTAAAACCCGGAAGCAAACTATATAATAACAGAAGAACCAACTAAATGGAATAAAGCAATGCTACTCCCAATATATAAAAAAGGGGACAGGACAGTATGTAACAACTATAGAGGTATTGCCCTACTAGATACCGATTATAAAATTGCAGCGACCTTGATAATGTAGAGAATTGAACCATATGCAGAAAAAAATATAGGAGATTAACAAGAAGGGTTCACGAAGGGTAGACAAATTTGTCTTTTAAAACAGACAATACAAAATTGCTATGAGTATATATATATATAGGTTTTCAAAAAGCGTATGATTCCATAGACAGGAAAAAACTATATGAAGCAATGAAGGACTTACCAATTCTAAGCAAATTAGAAAAGCTGACAAAGATGGCAATGACTACAATCACGAACCAAGTAAAGGTAAAGGAAGTTATCAAAAGAGTTTACTGTGAAAACCTGACTAAGACAGGGCGACACAATCTCAGCGCTATTATTCAATCTAGTACTAGAAAAAATCATACGAGAAGCAGGACTAAGAAGAGATTGCACAATAAACACCAACTCATACCAATGCATTGCATATGCCGACGACGTGACCCTTCTAGCTAAAAGCGAAAAATAATTTAAAAAAGCTACAACGAGGCTATTGGAAGCTGCCAAAGCATACAAACTAAAGATGCCACCAGGAAAAAGCAAACGTGATGAGAATAGACACACGAAGTGAAAATAGATAACAAGCAGGATTAACATTATAAGCAAGAAGAGACGAACAAGTGAATTTCGACAGTGTAAAAGAATTTGTGTATCTAGGAGTGCGACGAAACAAGAGAAATAGAAACAAAAATCACCAAGAGTAATAAATGTGCCGGTGAGTTGTATAGAGCCATAAAATCCAAGCCTAGCTCACGAAAATCTAAGTTTCGAATATATTGCACTGCAATAAAGCCAATCATTCTTTACGGGAGTGAAACATGGGTGCTAAACAAAAAATATCAAAAAAAAAAATAGAGGCATGGGAAAGGTGAATGTTAAGAAGAACCATAAGAGGGAAAAAGACGGAAGAAGGATGCAAAGACAACAACTGTAGAAGTATATGGAAAATAATAGGAGGCGACAATAACGGAAATAGTTGAAACACAGAGGTTACAATGTGTGGTACATATGGGAAAAATGGAGAAATCGAGACCAATGAAGGAAACAGCGTGGAGAAATTTCGAGGGAACGCGAAAGAGGGGAAGACCGAGAAATAAGTGGTGGGAAGCACTCCAGGGAGACCTGAAAGACAGAGGAATCGCCGATGAGAGAGAGAAAGCCAAGAATCGAAAATAGTGGCAAAAAATTATAAAAACGCTATAGTCCTGAAGGCCTGCAAGAAGCGTAATTAATAATAATATTTTTTTATGTCGTCTGCAAACATTAAAGTATGAATTTGTCTTTGAAATCTACAAAGATTAGAAAAATTAAAAACTCTAGGTTAGTACCTTGGGGTACACTACATTTAATATTAAATTTGTCTGAACTATCTAATTCATATGTACAAATTAAATTTGCTCCGTCAGGTATCAAGTAATAAATTCTATCAGCTGACGTAAAAACAAAATATTTTTATATACTGATCCAGTAGCAACTATCGGCCTCGCAACGAGTTCGGTAGGTACATTTTAAACGGCTTTGATTTTTGTTATAGGTTTCTCATTACGTCCAATCAAATTCGAGGTTCACAGCATTTTGCAAGCAAGTAATTTGGTATAATTCTTTAATAATCAAAATGGTTCTTGTTCTTGTTCAGTACAGAAACAAAATGTTTTGATGAGATATTAGGTTACATCTTATGGTGTCAATACTAATAATTTTCTTGTGTTTAAAATTACTTATACACCATTTCGGCCAACGGAATTACAAAAGTCGGCTAAATAAACAAACCAATTTTATTGCAAACAGTAGCAAAGTTGGGTTTGCTTGCTTGTTGCTACAATTAAGCGTGTAGGTCACAGGTGCTTCAATAAAGTTGTAAATATTTATTGCGTTTCAGTTGCTGGAAAGCAGTGGAGGGTGGTAATAAAATGCAGAGAGATTCACGTAAAGTTAGCAAGACCCCGAGTTCCAGTGGTCAAGCGGTTGACCGGCCTAAAACTGGCCCACTTTACAACCCCAAATAACGGGGATGTTTCGGAAATTCATATTATTAGACCCCGCATTTTATTGTACATAATATAACTTTACTACTGCAAAAGCATAAAGCTGCAGATTCCTTTGGTCGAAAATGTAACTTGCGGACTACCGCCAGAACCATATTTTACATCTCTAATAAATGCGTGCCGAACTTTCTTCCCAACTGCCACTTTAAAATGGAGTGCGTTGACACCTACGGGTGCGATTCGGGTATGATTGATCAGATCGTTTCAATTTGCGAATTACAGGCATTTGAAATGTTAGTATTCAAGTTTTCTATTGATCCTTGTACTAAAACAAAACATTGATTGATAGGTTTCACTTATGATAATTTTTTGTGCTCAGTCATGGTTGAACATGAGCGACGTTGTTAAGTAAACACAATATAAAAAGTATAATAGTAAAAAATCCTATTATTAATTGCTACTACTTTGGCAGCACAATAATTTGAAAACCAGTAATACTTCAAAACATTGATAAATTGAAATCGATTGTGCTACCTACATCACATTTTTGAGATTCATCTTAGACGAAGTTTTAATTAATCATCGAAAGTATTATCCGTATTTGCAATAATATCACAATGTAAGTATGTAAGCACATTCAGTTGTTTTGGTATGCAAATTGAAAAGACGTTTTACATATTTCATCCCCTCTTTTGCCACACACACATATTTTGGGTCTAAAAACGACGACTTAAATTATTTATTGTCATTTCATTGCATTCACTGTCATATTTTTTGGGGACAACTTGAGAATATACAGTTTTATTTGGCAGTTCTAAAAAACGTTTTGTTTTATTTTCATATAGAGTATGTACTATCTGACGCCACCGATATTCTCAAAGCAAAAAGTCTATCTTCAAAGAAAAAGAAAGAAATTTTGAAAAAAATATGTTTTTCTACGACCACTACTAAAAGTAGGCCTCTTAGCGCTAGCTTTTTTCACTAAAAGTGACGTTTTATAATTTAGCGTGTTTAAAATGAGATCAGCTGTTTACTTGTAGCACATGTGTTATAAAGTGAAGTGAGGTTATAAAGCTACAACTAACTTGAACACACCCGTTACTTTTATAACACACAAAACACCTATACAAATAAACATTATGAAATGTAATTAATAATAACGTGTAACCAAAGCTCTTGTACATGGGCACTAATAACCTAGGCAGTTGACGTGCTCTGAAGTATTTAAATTTAAAAAATTGAATTTCAAAACTATTAAATAGTATCAGTTAAAACACGCTGAAAAGTAATAATAATAATAGAATTCTAACCTGATAAAAAAGGTTAATATAGAAACATGTTTATAAATACTGCGTGTGCCTTATATTTCTTTTTCTTCAAAATTTTCTTTTATAATTTATTTATATCTATTTTCAAATCTGTCATTAGGTGGCAGCACAATAGAGCTTAATGATAGTCAAGTAACAGTTGCCATGTTCCAATAACATGCGCGCGCATGCAGTGTTAAAATGGCGACTGTACTGGAAAAGTGTACTGTGAAGGAGCAGCGTGCCGTTGTCCGTTTTTTCTGGGCAAAAGACTTAATGCAAATGATATCCATAAGAAAATGTTTCCTAGCTCCCAGTGACTACCACCTGTTGGTCCACTAAAAAACAACGTGGTGGAAACGTTTCGCAGGTGATAATGATGTCGAACGTGAGGAGCGCATGTGTCTGAAACATCAGCCCAAAGACTTCTGTGCAGCAGGTATTGGGGCATTGATAAGGTGATGGGATAAACATCTTAATGTAGGTGGAGCTTTGTTCAAAAATAAAACTTGTTTTCGGCTAAGTATTTCTCCAAGTATTTTTTTAATAGCCTTTTGTGACCTAGTTACTGACTTTCCCTCGTAGATTATGCTCGAATCTACGTTACGAACATTTTTAAATTTATGATGATAGATCGGTAGGCTTCTTCTGCAGTGCTACTTGTGTTTTCTACGGATTTTTTAGCTAGGGTTTTGAATTGTTCGGTGATCTGGTTTGTGTAGGTAAATATGGGTGTAAGGTGTCAAGGGTAAAGTTTTAAAATGACTGCCAAATGCGTGTTGACGTTGAGATTTACAAATGACAATGTATAGTGTTTGATAGTTTATTTAATGCTATTGAAGTCTGCTGCCAGTAGTCCTCATGTTTTTGTGCTATGTAGAGCTGTTTGTAACTCAATTTCTATCACTGTTACCTACTGGAGCGTAGAAAATTAGTAAAGTGGATCACGGTTTATCATTTATAAGGATCAGATCTAATGTTACTGGTTTATGTCCAGTCTTGTTAGTTCTTCAACGAATTGTGAGAATGAGGTGTTCTGAAGAGTTTTTAGATATTCTGGTGATGCAGATGTGGCCTTTGTTGTACTTGGGTGGGATCAAAGTGCTGAAGGCAAATTAGAACCACCTATAATTATTGTATTCATAAGTTCGTTGGCTAATTTGATTACTAACGCAGAGTGTGGTCAATATATTACACCAACTTATTGTTTAATGATTTTCAGAATGCCTCTACTATATTTAATAGTTGTGTCTGAATATGTGACTTATAATTCAATGAGTTTCTTTTTAGTTCATTCTTATCACGTTGCAATAGACAATGCAATTTTTATTCTTTGTTCTTGATTATCATATCGTTGGCTATTGCTTTTAGTTACCCCCACAGAACACGTTTTCCAATCACCGCTTTCTTTCCTTGAGTTCTTCTACAGCTGCAAGTATTATGTTTATGGTTTCATTTATTATTTTATTTTATTTACTTATTTGTTGACGTTGCAAGTCTTTTCAAACGGCATTCGGTTGCAGAATTGCCATCTTCATTGGTTCGATTTTACTTCTGGGTGCTTGCTATTGACACTTGTTGATGCATGCGGTGAATCTATATATGTATTTGTAATATTTACTTTAAGTACGAGGTTGAATCAAATAATAACGAGAATTTTAATTTTTATCAGAAAGCAGTTATTTATTCATCAATCTATTTGTCAACGGTGTTTCTAATCAACAAAACATTTTTGTGGAACGCACTTTTTGATATAGCCTTTAGCTCTCTACGATTTAGCCTTTATCTCCTCTATGTTTAATGTTCTCTTCATCGTCGGGAACAGGAAAAAGTCGCAGGGGGGCATAACTGATGAATACTGAGCATCCAGGAGTTGTTTGCCCACAATTCTGGTCGTTTTCTTCGGTTATGACGCATTTGAGTAATTCTGGGTCGTCAGCGACTTCAGCCAGCATTTGCTCAGCATTTGCGATGCTGCTTTTGTTGAATATTCAACAATTTTGGAAAAAAATTGGTTGCTATTCGTTCATGCCCAAACCTTTAGTAAATATTACCTTACATGAGCCGTATGAGATACCAACTTCCTCAGCAGCCTCCTTTCTAGCGATTAGGTGATTAATAAGACAATATCACTAATTTTTTCCACATTATCGTCGCTGGTTGATGTATTAGGACGCCCAACCCTCTTGTTATAGTCAATGTCTTCACGGCCTTCTTGGAAACGTTTGTACCATTCATAAACCCTTGGTTTCGATATAGCATCCTCAACAAAACCTTCTCCTATATTTGCACCGCTTCAGTGTACTATATTCCATTTTTTAAAGTAAAATTTTATGCTGATTCTTTGTTCCGGTATTTTCACAGTACAAAAATCGCCCAGCGTACTATATTTTGTCGTCAACACTTGGCTGCCGAACACAAACTGTGTATACAATATGGCTGAAAATTGACATGTACCTACGTCACAGACAGTAGTACCAACGTTAGAAAATTCTCGTCATTACTTGATCAAACCTCGTATATCATTCTAGTCTCTTTGGAATCATTTTGTAAATATGGCTATGTTTTGCTTTACATCGTCGCGGAATTTTGCCAGTTCCTCTTTGAAAAATTTAACGCTTTCATTTGGCATTAAGTCCTTATTGGCTTCACTGGTTTTGGGTTGGAGAGGATAGCGGTGTGTTAGATTATTTATTTTTGGGTTTCTAGCGGTAAAATGTCGTAGGATCAGAGGTATCTATTTTATGTAAATAGTTCACTACAGCTGTTGTGGAATGTTAGAGCTGGTATATAACATCCTTGTCGGACAAAAGAACCAGGACATAAAACCCCCGGAGAAAAACCCTCCCGGACAAAATACCCCCGGACCAAAATCCCCTCGAATAAAAAAACCTAGACTACAAACATGCGAAAATTAACAACTATGTGGGTCCGTGGTCGATTAATTATTGTTATTACTATTATCAGGGTTATTATGATTTTAGCAATGATTTTTATTCATTAGTGATGCAACAATGCAGAAAAGAAATTGAGATAAGTATGTAAAAAGTACGGCATTTATTTAATATAAAATACATTTATAAACAATTCTCAATGCATAAAACAAGTGAATTTTGAAAACAAAGTCGTTTTTCAATTTTATGGATATGCACTAAATAAGAAGAACTGCCATAATTTCTATATTCCTAAAGTTAACTACGAAGGGGTAACACATAGGGTGTTTGATGGCAACAAAGCCAACTACAACTTGCATTTCTAACAAAATTTTAGGTATTAACTCAAAAGCTATAGGCAAAATATTAATTCTGAGTAGATTCTATTAATCTACGTAAACAGTGCATTAAGGATGCCTACTTCGTTTTGATGTTTTGAAACACAAATAAACTGTGACAGAATAGAAATATTGAAGTTTTAATTTTCGGATTGTAATTCGGAAACCACAATTGATACTTATTCAAATTCTACTTTCTCTACTTCCTCCATCGTGTTGCTCTTGAAAACTTTACATGTGCAAACAATTTACCTTTAAGTTTGATGATAACGAGTATTTCCATTTAATCTCAGCTTATGAAGAAAATCACATAACATGTCAAGTATGGTGTTTACTCTTGTGATTTTTCAGTTCTTTTCGATTTTTTCAAAAACGACCCCAACGATTTTTTTCCAACTCTACGTTTTTATTAAATTTTTAATGTGTATTGATATGAGATAGGCGACTTTCCAGTTGAATAACTCTAAAATGGCTAATTATATGATAGTTGTAAAAGGAAGTTGTGTGCGTGCATTACACCGGATTTTCTATAAAATATTTGTAATGAAGCAGGTCTATTTATCTTCCGTTTTTAAAAGAGGGTTAATATATTTATAGTATTAGTAATATTATATACTAGGTATCTAATATGACAGATGACCAAATCTTTTATAAATGCAGTATCTAGTTATTCAACTGTTATTTGAGATTTACATTGAAGAAAAGATAAATGTCTTTAATTTTTAAAATGCATTGTGAATGTGTACAATTTTAAAAATATAATATTTACAGCATGTAAAGCGCTGAAATGTACTACAGACAATGCATATATAACAAATAAAAAATCGGAGAAACTGATAAAAAGAAGCAACACTTTCAATAATTTAAATATGTACCTCGTTTTGCATTTTGACTTTCGCATCCGGAACAAATCTAAGGTGTCACTAAAGGCAATCTGGAAGAAAAACAAAGACATAAAGCCAAACTTTCAAAAACACAAGTACAACAAATCGAAGAATTAACCGTGTTACTTTTTTTTTGTAGGATTTTCTACTTGAATAAAATCAGTAAGTCATGTTATAAGGCACAAAACACCTAACTAATTCATTTATAAATTGTACACGTCTTTACAGAAATACAGACAAGTTGAAAACTCTAAAAATCCACCCTTTTAAGCAAAAGCAATACTACTCCCCTAATTAGATTATCATACGCAAGTTTAAAAAGCAAAAAAAAAACGTGAGGGCAAGCATTTCAAATATTTGTTAGGAGTAAGTAATTTAGAAATATAGAAAATGGTAATATTTGGTTTGGTATGTGCATAACTACTTAATAAAATAAAATAGATTCCATGTCATTCAGTTATATACAATATATAACTGCAATTTATGAAATAAATCGAAATTTAAAAATCAATGTAATTAGAAAACAAGGTTGAATATAGTTAGAAGCTTTAGAAATACATAGAAGATATTAACGTAGTTTTAACGCCAAAACACAAAAAACTACCTTGTAAAATAGCAAAAGGAAAGGCAGGATGAATAAATAGGCACTTTGTGAATTCGGCAAATACCAAGAAATATTTTAAAAATAACTTTACTGGGAGGCACGGTTAGTGGGCCAGGTAGTTTTTATTTATTCAGCACGGAGCTTAATGTCAATCACTCTGGATGGGAAAACGGAGAAGATTAGGTCTTAAAGACGTTTAGGAGAAACAACGGCATTCTCAACCTGTCAAAACACTCAAAAGTAGTTTTTGTTCGAATATTCGCTTCAGTAAACGTTTTTTGTTTGAACAAGACGCTTTATTAAATTAAACTTGTCAAAAGTTGCAACAATGAATTTCAAAACTCAATTTTACCAGTGTATAAACTTCAATAATGAATGCAAATCCATTCACTTTGATTTCCATATGAATTAGGGCTGTTTATATCCATCACAGTGGCTGATGTTTGGCATAATTCAGTTTCGCAATGTGATCTGAAATTATTATTCAAACTTATAATTTAATCTTATGTTACCTCTCACACTATACGCATTTTAATCGTAACATCATTACAGCACATTACGCAGTTTGCGGCAGCTCACAATCTGCATACATTTTCCACGTTTATAAACCGGCTTTTAGCCCTTCAAAGGCAAGCTTATATTTTACTAAAATGAATAATTTTCCATATCGTTAATAATATCAATATTTTTTAGTACAAATCAATTTAATTTAACAGAATTTAGTACAATAGAAAAGTTTTCTAAATATTAGTAGTAGTTATGGTGTGAGACATGCAATAAAAAGAACCTGTTTGTACCTTCATTTCATACATCGTGTTTCATTCAAAGAACTGATGTTCAGCACTCGTACTTATTGGACTAAGCAAATATTAATAAATAAACGGACTAAATGTAAAATGCTATTTTCCAACATTGTTTTGTAAATATGCACTAACAAAGTTGTATTGTTCCGATTATCTTCACGTTTGATTGTAGGTAGTAATATTGAGTTGTATAAACATAGGCTCGAGCAGGTAAGTATTGAGTAACATAAACATATATCTTGCTGGTCATTCATAAATCAATACCGTAAGTTTTCATTCGCGAAAAAACTTGTGTATGAATCACGTAGTGGCCCATTCTGCTGCTGAAGAACAGTTTTGCTTTCTTGCGTTAAATGAACCGAAAAGTGGTTCCGTAACTAGTATTTGGTTTTGTTAGATGTCCTCCGAGATTGCTTGGTGAAGTTTTTCTTGCTAAGTATTTTCGAATACAGGGAATCAAGTTATACTATTATTTTAATTAATTTGATATTTTCTAAACTGAGACTCTGGCGACAAAATGGTATTCCAAATGCAGATATTCAACAATAAGATATTCGTTTATTTAAGGCACTAACGTGCTATTGATGATAAAAAATTACTGTCAAACCCTAATACACCGAAAAGCGGATTACTCGAACTCATTATTGTGAATTACCAACAAAACCATATATCCAGTCATGCAATTTTACATCTATTACTGGAATTTTTGGATAACTCGTGTAAGGCCGTTGGCAATTAAATTTCCAAGATAACTCGAATTTTGTACAACTAAGTTGAAAACTAAATGTCTATCAACACAATTTTTTGTTTAGAAAAATTAAAATTTTGCAAAAGTATCATATGTAATTTGAAATGCGCATTCCAAAATATTTAAAATATATAGGGCGATCAATTTAAAAAATCAAAGTTACCGGCACTTCCGGTAAAACCAGAAGTTGACCGTTTCAACTATATCTATCAGTAAATCAGAAATTATGTCTAGTATCCATATCACATTTTATCCAAATCGATTCATAAATAAAGGAGATATAAGCATGTCCCTGGTCTCATTATTACCCGGTATATTGGACACAAAATATACCTATTCAAGGGTAAAAACGTGAACTATAGACAAAATATTACTTTTATTTAACTAATATTAGTTCCCCTCCAACAAGTAGTTTTTGAGCTATACCAACAACATACGGACAAACAGACAGACGAACGGACAGACACAGACAGACAGGCACACAGACAATCGAACAGACAGATAAGCAGACGGAATGGAGAAAATTGCGAAATTATGTATTTGTCATCTAGGGATCCTGAAACGTGAAGATCTGAAGACATCTCGGAAGGTAATTTTTTCGCGATTGTAATACCTCCTTCGTCTTTCAGTTCGTTAACAGTTTAATCATTCATTGTCATAGACTGTTCGGCTACATACAGCTCAATATTACTACCTAGTCTCGACATGTTTTGGTAAATGACGTGATGCGAGACCAGGCCAGAACGTGATGTTGTTATTATTATGTTGAGTATTGATAAACTGTAAGTTCGAAAGGTTTCTTTTTGTGTAAAGGTCGACGGCAACTGCTTCATCACTAACTTGCCCCACGTAAGGTTGCGACACACTAGTTGAAGAAATTGTGCACCACACAAGAACTTTTTCAGAAAATGTAGCTTTTTCTTAATTTTTACATTGTCAGGAGCAGCATTCAAATTATCTGTATAAAAGCCGCCATTACCTTCAATCTCTGAAGAAATAGTTTTCTTTGTTTATGATAATCAACTTATTGTTTGAACGTAATCGTAATGCTTGGCAGCAGCTCGGAATCCTTTGCAACTGCCGAGTATTGTGGAGAATATCCCTTATGCATATTTAGTTGGAAAGTTTCCATGGCAACGACGGTTATTGAGAAACGGAAATTTTTGCAAATTTACAGGGAAATTCACACCCACTGTAGTATTGACAAACATAGGTAAACTTTTAGTATTTAGATATTTGTGTTGTTAATATCTTTAATAAAAGTGTTTACTGCGTTTTTTCATTCCTGATACTCTTCATCAAAATATAACTCGTGTTTCTAACAAAAGCATTCGTACATGCCTCCAAAATAAAATTGCTCCTCCTTCGGAGTAGTGATTTTTTCAGTTGACACGCACTGATGCTCTTATTGAACAAATAGCTGCAGCTGCATATTTCCGGACATTTTTCAAGCACTTGTTATATTTCTACTGACAATTTCTCTTTTTCTGAACCGCAATCCATTTCCACTCAATTCTATATTAGTTGTCATATACGAAACGCGAAATCGTCTAGGTACCTCATTTTCATGTGGAAACGTCAATTCTTTATTTCGCGATCTGGAGCAGTCGATTGCCATTGTTATCAGACAATATTCGTGGGCAACCGTTTTTTGATACGTTAAAATAAGGTATACCTACTTCAAATTCTCTAATCGTTCGGCAAATATTGTCTCAAAACTTCTGTAACTTACGTTATATGTATTTTTATAAATAGTATGTACACCGATGATATACCAATTCTTTTGACAAAAATTTGCAAGTACGTCGTGTTCTATTAATTTCTCTGAAGACAATGAGACCCAGGCCATGCCTCTATCTCCGTTACTTATGAATGAATTTGGATAAAATTTGATACAAGGATACTAGACATAATTTCGTATTGACATACAAGTATAATCAAAATGGCCGACTTTCGGTTTTACCGGAAATAAAACACTAAGTTAAATTTTTTAAATGGATCACCCTACATATTTTGTTTTTCGGATTCTACGACTCAAATTACATACAACAGTGTTGCCGTTAAAAAAATGAACCAATTAATTATTCTTCCATTTTAGATAAATATAAAGTTGTGCATGCTGCATATCGTTAAATTGGTAATAAAATTTTCTATCTAATGGCAAGATGATCCTTAGTAGGTACCATTTAAAAAAGTGATTTTTTCTTAAAAAACGTGTTTAGCAAATTTTGTTCTGTTATTAAGGGTTTGTTATTCACTTCATTGATAAAATAGCTATTATTATGAGTTACTAGGGTAAATTAGAACAGATTTTTTCAAGTCACAGCCTTCAATCGTAAAAAATAAAAGTTGAAAAAAATATTTTTCTGTTTGAAAAAATTAAATTTGGAGCGACTAGTATATGTAATTTGACTTGTAGATTCCGAAAAGCAAAATATATAGGGTGATCCATTTAAAATTCAAAGTTGGTATCATTTCAGATGAAACTGGAAGTCGACCATTTTAACTATATCTATTGGTCAATCATAAATTATCTCTAGTATCTACATATAAAATTGTATTCAAATCGATTCATTAAGAAGATATAAGCATGGCCCTGATCTCATTGTCACCCGGTATACATTAAAGTTACAGTACTACCATATAACAAAGTTTTCCTAACAGATAATTAGCTTTAACGTGGCAAAAGCTGAAACGATTTACTCAAAGCAACAACGTCTCATTAAGCCTACCTGAATGCCCAATCAATAACTTAAGTAGTTCTCGAAAGCTTTCGTTCGAGTTAATAATAGTCAGGTTTATTTTACGTGTAAAAGCTTCCCCATTCCCAAAATTAGAAGCAAATATTTTTTAGTGGCTGCGTCAACCAAACTTTAATGACTCGACATTCTATTAGGGACCTCACTTCCTATATTACGACACCCACACAATATTATCCGCTCGATATTACTTTTTTAGTAACGGTGACGGGTACATCCTCCCACATTTTTTATTTTTAATCTTTTTCCAGCTAAACAATGCAGTACGAAGAAGGCAAACATATAGCAAGAACAAGAAACGTTGCTGAAATTATACAATATTGCAATATGCACCTTAGTAACTGTTTCCGGACTGTCTGATACTACTTTCTGGGAAAACTCTTAAAAACGAAAATTGTATGTCTGTAGGCTATACAATCTATACTTTTAAGCGTTGATAAATAATAAAACAAACAGTTAGTCGATTTTGCACGATAAAATGGCTGTGGGTGAATTTAGATGTATTACTGTAACATAATCAAATAAATTGACAAAGCACACACACAAACTAGTCGTACCGCTTATGTATCGCAAAGGGACACTTTGGGCGCCATTTTGTTTTTAATAATTAAATTGATCAATGCCTGGGAACCAATTTTTAGTCGTTGACCTCTCTCTCGCAATCGTAGTGTGTCTTGCAATCTCTATGGGAATGCTTAGATGAACTGGAAGTGACAACGGAACTAATAGAGGCCATCAGAAGTATATACAAAGAAGAAAAATTGAAGTAGCTGGACTGACATCAGGGGTATTCAAAATGGAGAGCGGCATAAAACAGGGCGATAGCCTAAGCCCATTACTTTTTATAATAATAATGGATAAAATAGTAAAAAATCTAAAAGAAAAAACGAGAGGATTGTGCACAATAATAGGATATAGAAATCTGGAACCAGTTAAAGTGAAAATTTTAATGACAGATGCGGATAAAAATTACAAAAGCTAGTCAACATATGCGTGGAGGAAATAGAGAAAATGAAAATGGAGGTAAACATTCAGAAAAGTAAAACAATGATAGTGAATCAAAACCAGGATAGGGGGCAAAATAGAGAAGTAAAGTGCAGAGGGAGTAGTATGGAAAGAGTATCAACATTTGAGTATTTAGGAACAATAATAACAGACGATAGCCGAATAGAAGCAGAACTGGAAAACAGAATGAGGAGAGGGAATAGGATCTACTATGCATTACATAGGTGAAATTAATGGTACATAACACTTTAACAATATCGACAGTATTGTACGCCAGTGAAAAATTGGACGATACAAACTAAACATGAGGGTATAATACCGGCCATAGATATGAAATACTTGAGAAGGATAGCGGATAAGACAAAGTTTGATAGAGTACGGAATGAGGAAATAAGAGAAACTTTACAACAGGAACCAATAGTGAAGAAAATTAAAAAGAGACAGTTAACATGGTACGGTCATATACAAGGAATGGAACCAGAGGGAATATGCAGAAAGGTGTTCGAAGTGTGAGAAAAGAAGAAAGGGAAAACCCAGAAAGAAATGGATAAGTCAATTCATTCTTGTGGGAAAGGCAAGAGGAAATATAGTAAATGAAATGAAAAGATTAGTAAGAAACAGAAAAGAATGGAAGAATTGGCTTAAGGAGAACTGGGACGTATAAATCCGATACTGGAAGGCATAAGGATAAGAGCGAAGAAGCGGAGAAATATTAATAATAATATATGTTCCCAATATAAAACATTTCTTTTTGACATCTGGTAAGTACATACAATAAGTTGAAAATTATGATATCTTAAAGCAGCACAGTCCGTCTTTCTTACCTATATGACATACAAACATACTCTCTCTTTAACGTAATCAACAAACAATTAAGCACTTTGATAACAGGGCTACAACTTCACCTTTATTGGTAAAGCTAATTGCATGAAACGAACTTTCATATGCATTGTTAATAGGTTCTGCAAAACTTCTTAATTAACTGGTTGTACGAATAGCCTTTTGTAATAAACCTTACATCATTATGGCTTTCCGCGGTGTATATGGCTAAGGCATCAGACTACCAATACGAAGGTGCACGGTTCGAACCTGGCCAGGAACAGAAACTTTTTAAAAATAAAATTCACAACGGTTGCAAGAGAGGTTACGGCTCATGAGTTGGAGTGAGCTTGCAGGACACACCGGGAGTGCGAGAGAGAGGTCAACAACTAAAAATTGGTTCCCCAGGCATTGATCAATTTAATTATTAAAAACAAAATGGCGCCCAAAGTGTCCCTTTGCCTCAGGGTTTGATCAATTTAATTATTAAAAACAAAATGGCGCCCAAAGTATCCCTTTGCCCCAGGGTTTGATCAATGTATTTATTAAAAACAAAATGGCGCCCAAACTGTTCCTTTGCCTCAGGGTTTGATTATCAAAGTCAACTAAAATAAATCGGTTTTAATTGTGCCCTCAGGGCTTGATTAAAAACAAAATTGAGCCCGACGGGTCCTCCCTTCTACTTCTTCTACATCTTTCGGAAGTTATGTAAAGTCGTGGATCCTATGTTATCACAATGTGTATCATGTAAAAGATCTCTTGCTAAGATTGGAAGGTATTAGTCCCAGCAAAATTCTAAGTAGGACGTTGATCATATGACCATGCTAATTGGTGTCAGAGGTGCTTGGTACTCCGCATGCCTAAACCTTGTATATGTATAAACCAATAAAATAAGAGGTAAGGAGACCGATCCCCATGCAAACCGCTCGCTAAAACCAGCGTTGATATTTGCGGCTCTTTAGTAGTACCGTAGTCTGCCACTCGCGGTGCATATGTTCTGCGCCGGGTTAGTTGGTGACAGGGTGGGGGTTTGTTTACGTCTGGTTTAATTTTTGCTTTCCCGCAGCGGTCGTATGGCACGATCACGTGACAGATCGAGGACCCGGCGGGAACACTAGCGCTGCCAGTGGTAGATACTGTACTACTATTAAAGAGCCGTAAATATCATTACAGATTCTGTAGCATGGCGATCGGTCTGTTTCCCCCTTACTCCATGGTATAAGCAAACAAACAAACATGTTGATAGTCGGAAATGAATGAATGCTGGTGTAGTAGAAAATTTCTTGGAAATATTTAGTCAGTTTGAGAATTATTACATTTATTACAGTAGTAATATCATACAGGGTATCCATAAAATATTGTCTTGTCAAGAAAGTTATAATGATGCCACTCTTTAAAATTTGTGGAATGTGTTTTCAAACTTATTTCTGGCAATTTCTACAGCTCTGCTACATATTATAATAATAATAAACGGGGTTTCTACGCATGTAACCGCTTCCCGGCTCTCAACTTCCATTGTTTTATATCCGGCAAATCTTTATCTTGCAGTCCTCTTGTTGTTATAAACGTATCTATTCAGTCTTTCCAAGTTTTTTTCGGCCTTCCTTTCTTCCTTCTGTTTTGTGGTTGGTACATAAAAATATTGTATGGCAATCTTTCTTCATTCATACGTCTTATGTGACCATATCATAACAGTTGTCTTGTTTGTCTCTTTTCTGTAATTGTCTCTTCTACCTTAGCTTTTTGTCTAATTGTTTCATTTCGAATGTGTTCTAACTTCGATAATCGGCATGCTCGTCTCAGACCGTCCATTTCTACTGCTTCCAATCTTTCCCTATTTCTATTACTTAGTTGCCAACATTCTGTCTCATATGTAGTTACCGGCTCTACTATTGCCCTATAGATTGTCAATTTTGTTTCCATTTTTAACTTGGTGGACCAAAACAAAGAGTTCAGTTTTTGTATAGCTATTCTTCCTTGCATTACTTTATTACTTATATGCTTATCACATGATGCTTCGTTAGCTATAAAACTAACCAGATATTTATACAGGATGCATGATCTTACAATGAATTTCTCTGTTTGTATATCTTGTGGTTGTTCTTCTATAACTAAATATTCCATTTTATTAAAATTTAAGCTTAGACCCCACTTGTCAAATTCATCAACTAATTTTCTTAGCAGAAATGTAACATCCTCCGCATCATTTGCTATTAGAACCTGATCGTCTGCAAATAGAAGTGTGCATAGCTTTGCTACATTTAACCTAAACATTGTAAACAAATTTGTTCTCATCGGCATAATCTAAATAATTGCGATTGAATTAGTTTCAACTGCAGTGGTTAATTAGTAGGAACGATATGACAAAATTTGTTTTTGAAGGTTATATTGGTTTTATTTAGAGAATACGACAATATGATCCGATGTTACCAAGAGACAATAAAAATTGTGTTAGTCTTAAACTAATTTGTATCGGTTATAAAACAATGTTGCTACAAAATTTCTCATTTTACATGTACTTTCAAAGCCCTCTTGACCAGACAATCTTTTATAGACACTCTGTGTATACTTTGAAGACTAAAAATTTTCTGAAATTATAGGTACGTATTCTACTCAATGAGACCTTGCAAATTAGTGTTACATGACTCCCTTTTCCTCCTCCTCCTTCTCCTCCTCGTCTTCCACCTCCTTCCTCCTTCTTCTTCAAATTCTTCTTCTACTTTTTATTTTATAATAATTTAATCCTGTTTATTTCCAACTTTTTTCACTGATGATAATGCCCAACTTTGTATCTATATTTTTGGTGGGCTGCCTTGGCTTCTTTTATGTAGTGGTTTTCCATCTCTTACTATTTTCGTCAGGCGGTGGAGCTCAATTGTTTGGACCTGATTGTTCCATACTTTTCTTCTTTCGTTCGATCAGTTTACGACATCCTGGATGTTATAACTGTCTCTAATCGCTGTGTAGCTTTGCCTGTCTCGTAACGTTAGTCCCACCGTCTGTTTTAACTTTGGCATTTCTGTTTTGTCTTTTGAGTTTTAGCTCTCGTTTAAATTTTATATATCATTATGGGCTGTACCAAAGTTTTGTGAATTTTGGATTTGCTCTCAAAGCTCATATTACGCCATATTACGTCAAGATTCCTAACATTGCGGATGCTTTTGATGTTTGAATTTGTACTTCTTTTCTGTGGCTTTGAAATGCATCATCTGTTTGATGATATTCCTGTTACTGTCCAACTTGCATAATAGCAGCTTTTTACTGTTCGTCATATATTTTGTTTTCCCTGTAGATATTAGCATATTATTAGCAGGTTTTATTGAAGCTATGTAGCATTATTTGAAGATTTTCCTCGTCTTCAGCTCTAAGTAGAGCATCATCAGCGTAGTAGAGGATAGTTATCTTATTTTCCCCCATTTTATAACCACTGCCAGTTTCAATTATTTTCTCCATTATAACTTTGAAGGGAGTAAGAGACGAAGATAGTCACCTTGTTTTACTTCTGTTACTATGGGAATTGATTCTGAAAAGTTATTATTCACTTTTTGAAGTTATTAGTGTTTATGTGTTCAATTAATTCCAGCGATTTCGAGAATATTTGCCGCATAATGAACTATAGCCCATAGTAGATCGGTTATTTCTAAGACCTTGCTGCTTTTCCCTGAATTTCATTTTTCCTTCTACTTAGCTAAGAATTAGTCATATTAACAACATTAACAAGCAGCTGAGGAACGTTATTGCACTATAGTTTTACGGATTAGCTTTCTTTCCTTTTCTGAATCTTGGAATTCGTTCTCCATTCTTATGGGATGGTTTTTCTGATACGATCTTCTGATATAGCTTATGAATGTCAGCTTTTAGCGTTTTTTCTTCACAATAATTTGTCAGTTCTTAATGAATATCGTCTACTCCTGGAGCGTTTCTATTCTTTAATTTTTGTATTTCTTTTCTATTTCTTCTAATGATATATCTATATTGTCTTCAGTTGGATATCTTATATTGTCAACTTCTAGTGTACAGATTGAATAAAAATGTTTGAGGTATTTTTCCCACTTCTGTTTGTCAGTTTTGTTTAATTGATAATATTCGTTTACGGGTTTCTTTTGGCATTTCAACATCTTCCATACTCTCCTTTGAGCTCCATAAAGATCGTGCCCATGTTCTTTACGAATATTTCCCAATATTTTTGCTTGCTCTTATTTAGGTCGCGTGTAGCATAATTTCGTATTCGTACATATTTTCTCCACTCTACCACTGACCTCCATTCTTATGGGATGGTTTTTCTGATACAATCTTCTGATATAGCTTATGAATGTCAGCTTTTAGCGTTTTTTCTTCACAATTATTTGTCAGTTGTTAATGAATATCGTCTGCTCCTGGAGCGTTTCTATTCTTTAATCTTTGTATTCCTTTTCTATTTTTCTTCTAATGATATTTCTATATTGTCTTCAGTTGTATATCTTATATTGTCAACTTCTAGTGTAGAAATTGAATAAAAATTTTTGAGGTATTTTTCCCACTTCTGTTTGTCAGTTTTGTTTAATTGGTAATATTTGTTTTCGGGTTTCTTTTGGCTATTCAACATCTTCCATACTCTCTTTTGAGCTCCATAAAGATCGTGCTCCATGTTCTTTGCGAATCTTTCTCAATATTTTTGCTTGCTCTTATTTAGGTCGCGTGTAGCATCATTCCGTATTCTTACATATTTTCTCCACTCTACCACTGACCTCCATTCTTATGGGATGGTTTTTCTGATACAATCTTCTGATATAGCTTATGAATGTCAGCCTTTAGCGTTTTTTCTTCACAATTATTTGTCAGTTGTTAATGAATATCGTCTGCTCCTGGAGCGTTTCTATTCTTTAATCTTTGCATTCCTTTTCTATTTTTCGTCTAATAATATTTCTATATTGTCTTCAGTTGTATATCTTATATTGTCAATTTCTAGTGTAGAGATTGAATCAAAATGTTTGAGGCATTTTTCCCACTTCTGTTTGTCAGTTTTGTTTAATTAATAATATTCGTTTACGGGTTTCTTTTGGCCATTCAACATCTTCCATACTCTTCTTTGAGCTCCATAAAAATTGTGCTCCATGTTCTTTACGAATCTTTCCCAATATTTTTGCTTGCTCTTATTTAGGTCACGTGTAGCATCATTCCGTATTCTTACATATTTTCTCCACTCTACCACTTTTCATTAAAAAAATGTACATATGATGTCCCACTTTTCCTAAGACGGTAGTGGAAGCAACCAACCCCAATTGTTTCAACTTTAGCGGTTCTTGACTACCTTCAGTCTTTCTTCTTCTACCACTTTAAAGATTTTCTTCTAGGCTGGGCGTTGAACCTACCTTTAGTCTTTTTCCAGTCTCCACTCTGCGCCATCCATCCAAGACAAATTCTTCAGCCTGTCTTTATTATTTGTATTAGTTCATGTATTAAAATGAAGAAAATGTTTGCTTTACATGATACCATAACTTTTAAAGTTATAGTATCATGATTGTAAACCATCCTGTAGCATTGTAGAGGTAAATTTAGCGCTGTTGCCATTAGTTAGCTCTGAAGCAAGCAAGCCGGATCGCGACCAGAGCAAGTCTGATCAGTGTCGTCATTCTGATAAAAATTTAGAAGCCTGCAAGCGCTTTCTGTTTCAAATTAAGTGTGGATTTTCAGAATTCAAAAATTTCAACCACAAAAAATGTGGTAAATTACGTGTAATTTTTTAATTGCTGAAGGAGACGCTCTTGCAGTTACACGTAATATTTAAGCTTTTGTAGCTGGGATTAAATATATAAACTAAGAGAATTGCAAAAAGAAGAGGTTATTTTTACTTAGCTGTGTGTAAGTATAGAATTCCAACGTTTTTCTCTTTATTTCACTTTTTGGTTTTCTATCTAAATCACAGATCACACTATCATTGTGTTGCATCAAATCTGTTTGTCTACACAAATGATAACGTATTTGTAACGTCATCAATCGTGTTTGCGCAGGGTGTTTTTGAAATTGCAATTGTGATTAAAGGTTTTATATACACTGTGTCGTCCATTCTCAAATAATTTCTAAAGCTACCAACATCTTCACATTTCAATTATTTATGGAGCTTTAATAACATCCCCCGTTCTTGAACATGTGATTGTAACCACTTATGGAGCCACACTTTTAGATTTTCGCTGTTTTTTATTATACAATGCTAGACCTAAACCTACTAACGAAAGGATCATGACTTGTTCTTCTATTTTTATTAACAAAAATACACATTCACGATTAACAAACGGCATCTTGAAATCAGACCATAACCTCACTAATAACAGTTGCATGCAACAAGTTTGATGGTTTGACAAACAAGTTTGATACAATAAAATGATCGTGTGACCTGTGCTTAAAACATCAATGTTTGTACATAATAAATTGTTTTCACTCTTTAGCTGTTTGTCACATAGGGGTAAGTAAATCTTTTCAAATTTCAATATTATTGTGTGTTGGATGATTTGCCGTTACTGTAACTTCCACCCGACAATTAATTTAAAAAATATAGCAAATAAAATTATAATTTATTAAGCTAATGGCTAATATGCGTACATTAATGTTTAGAACGAGGTTTTACAATAGTTATTTTCGTATCTAGAATGAGCGTTCGAAAATTAATACGAGCCAAAGAATAATTTGAGGAAGTAAAAGCACTTCGCTTTGGAGATGCAAACAGAATTTTTTAGGAAACTCCAGTAATATTAAGAACAATTTATATGAAAAATATAGAACTGCCAATAATAATAATAACGTTTATTAGCCTTTAAGGTATAACTCATACATACTGATTAAAAAATACTTACATACATTACATATTGATTGATATAATAACAAAAAAACGGGTTTTTAAACGTTCACAGAGATAGTGTGGTATTTTTTTACTGATTATTTTATAATAAAGACATGCAGAAGCGCATGACTCCTATTGTACATGTTTAACCATTTCGTCTCCACAAGCCTGAATATACAGACTGTGTTATTTTGATTCAGTGAATAAAACGGAGACATGCATTTTAAACTCTGAAGGCGCCATTAAATCACATAATGTAATTTTTAAATCCTTACTTAAAATATCTCTATTAGTATAAAGGACTTTAAGACTACCGTAGGACATTTGAACAAGTTTAGTAACATCCACTTTAAACGCAAGTTTGTATCTACGTATGTAAATCCCCAAATTTCTAGTTGACTGGTCACATCCCAATTGAGCTCCGTCAATCTGAATATTAGGTTCTGAAGCAACTTCTTGTCTTAATTTCCGGTTGCCGAATACCAACACATTAGATTTACTGACGTTAATTGTTAAACAATGATCTTGTGATAAAGATATTAAATTTGAGAGATCTTCATTGGTAAAATTTGAAGCTGTATGTACATCATTACGTTCAAATGAATAATAAAGTTTGGTAGAGTCAGCATAGAAATGGAACTTACAATTGTATTTTATTGAATTTGGACAAAGGAAGTCAAGAAGATTTAATATATCAGCTTATGTTGAGTCGTCTTTGCTGAAATTTAATTTATAATTTCACACAATCGATTATAAAAAAATCTTCAAACACTATAAAAGATCATAAGTATAGTAGTTCCTGTCTTTACGAGTCTATGGTTTCAATCCCTCTTTCGTAATAGGACGGGAAGTAGTAAAATAGAAAATCAAGAAAAACCAACGTAATCATTCTTAACAGCTCTAGCGTCGCAACTAACTGCGTACCAGAGTGTAGAATACGTCTGCATTAACGCACAAACACGCAAAAATACAGCTTAGCGATAAGTATGAAACTCTCGGGAAGCTTTTTTTTTTAATTCATAAACCTGGGAAAACGTACTTATAGCTAAAATAGAGAATAAATACATCCGTGTTGGTATAGATAATACGAGCAACATTAATTATTGTCTAACTGAAATCAATGATTAGAATCGGATAAAGCAAACAGCTATTGTATAAAGTTTCGGAAACTTGCTTCTCCATTTTACAAACTTCGTCATTGTAAAAACTTCTTAAGGAAATATTAAATATTGCTCTAGCTACGATAGTCCATTCTCTGAAAAGGAAACTCGCTCCAGCAGAAAACTTTGAATGAAACGTCTTTCTGATTTAATAACGTTCGAGTTATCTTTATTGCCGTCGAATCAGGTGGCCTATTTTCAGATACATCGTAACTGAAAGTTATTTACGGTGCATTAAAACGTACTTCGACGTAGTTAGATATGTGCTCCGGACAACGACTTTGTAGACTTCCTTTCCGCGAACATGTTAAGGCATTTTCGAGCTGCAGAAGCAGCCAGTTGTGCCCCTTGCTGAGAGTTGTCCCAGTTATAGTTGCAGCCAAGAGTTTGCTGCACCCTGAGAAGAAGGTTGGCCGCCCTGTACGACTTGACCCAGTGCTACAGTAATCTCCCGTGTTGAACTTGTCATAAATCAGTTCAGAGGCGTACGTGAGTGGGGAGCTCAACTTTTGTACGAGCTTTGATTTGTTCTTTGTTGCGTGCTGTAATTTATTTTCTGCGATTTTCTCTTGTATCACATTTTCTAGTGACTCCGGCTTTTTTGTATCTGCCGGATATATATTAGCGATAACTCATATCCGTGCGATAAATTCTAACAAATTTGTGTTTTTTACGATGAAACTTCTGCTTTAGCTGATTCAGCGGGAATATTTGCTTTTAAGTTAGCATAAACCTACCGGCTGAAAATATGTGTGTTATATCAAAGTGAAATAATTAGCAAAAGATTACCATATAAAATCCCGGTCAACGAAAAGGTGATCGAAACTAATGCATATTATTACCAGACGTACACATAATATCCTAAGTAGTAATTGAGGTAGACCTCAAATATTGGTTTTAATTATTAATTTATTTTAATGGATTTTGGCAATATTGGTTAAACCGCACATAGGGGTTACATTGCTGTTGTCCGTATTATCAGCTAAAGTAAAGTTCAGCTGACGCTGATGAGTGGGTCGTTTCTAGATTTGCTAAATATAAATAAAATTCAATCATGAACTTAATTAAGTGACATGATTCTAACTCGATGTGCGTTGTAGCCTATATTTTTGTAAATAAGGAAAGTTTTGTATGCAAAATAAATACAGCTTCGTCAGGTGACACTTCACAGTTTTATATAAGAGGAAATAAGGGCTAAATTTAATATCCTACCGCAACAACACTTTGTGTTCCGGTTTTCCAGAAACTATTTTATTTTTAAATCCAGTTAGTTCAAAAGGCTATTAAATAGAAAGAACCTATAAGTCAATGTTGATAGTTGGGATAGAAACAGGTTACTAAGAGTGAATAACATTGACTCGAAAAATTTTGAAATTACGCTGAGAACGAATACTGCTCAGTTGTGAGTAAATAATAATATTTAACAATATACCGGGTGGCCAATTAAGAAGGGCACTCGGCCCTATCTTAAAAAGTACAGGTCGTAAAGATTTGGGGTAAAAAAATTTATGACTAAAGCGCCCAAGAGAAAATTCTGGAAATTATTTTTAAGCTTCTATAATGGCCGCCAGGGGGTGTAATCGCATTCTTGAAATTTGAATCCCGTTTTTTGAGAAATATTCTTATATTACAGATAGCTAAAATAGGCACCGTTTTGAAGCTGAGATAAATTCTATTCTTTTTGGTTAAATGCTTTTTGCTCTACCTCTTAAGGGAAAGTGGTGGGGAGTGTCCGAACATTTTCAGAAATAAATGTCAATAACGTCAAAATGGCTAACCGGATTTTGTCAAACTTGGAGTCGTTGAAAAGGGCTTTTCTTAGGCTATTAACGCTTCCTTGAACGGGTTAATTTAGATTGCTTGTCTCGCCGGTAGAGGGCGTTTTGCGACAACATTACAAATAAAATGGATTTTCTCAAAAAAAATAAATGCAACGATATCACTTTTATTGCAACAAAAGATAGCAAAATAAGGGTCTAATAGGCTGGTGAAAACCGCATTTCGATATTTCATTCCTAACCTAAAATATCAGTAAAAGAAATAATATCGCATCTTTGGGAATATTTTCACGGTCTAGGACATTTGGGCGCGGCCGTTTGGGCGCGGCCGTCTGGGCGCGGCCGTTTGGGCGCGGGGACACTTGGGCACGAGACACTTGGGCGCGAGACACTTGGGCGCGAGAAAGGGTCAACATTGGGATTACACATTAAGTGTGAATAATTTCAATTTGGCATAAATAAACAAAAATTTATTAAATCATTATTTATCCTGAGAAGTTAATGTAATTAATCAAACAATATTAAAAGAATAATCCAATTATTTATTGAAACCGTTATGAGATTAATTTTAAATAAGGTGGTAGTATGTACCTATATTAGATAAATTTTTAAATAAATCCGAATAAAAATAAAGAAGGTAGAATATTAGATTAGTTTTGACATAATTCTGAATACATAAAAAAGGCAGTACCTATGTTAGATATGAAATAATAATTCTGAATTGAAATAAAGATGGAAATAGATTATATATAGGTGTTGAAAATAATTTTAAATAAAAATTCATTTATTGTGCTGGTAAATGAATAATGCTGTGCTATATTTAATCGATTGATGGTTTTAATGTTTAATATGTTTCTAATATGTGTTCTGTTTTGACCGAAACTAGTCGACTTCGAGTTTTGTTTATAATGATAATACTTACCAATAAACCTTAAATTTTAAAGTAGTCAATTATTTTCGTTATGTTATGAACCGACTAACTGAAGATAAAAGCAGAAATAAGAATAATAATAAATAATTATATAAAAAGATTAATTTTAATAATCAAAATTCATTTTTGACATTTTTACCAATATAATACATATCATTCTTAAAGTAAATATATACAATTTTTTAAAATATAAACAAGAAGCAAGCATCCACGCATTTATTTCATAATTGTACGAAATGCCTCTTAAAAATTCTAGAATGTCCCTATTGTTTACGCCGTCTACATGATTATATTGATTATTATAATCTTTAACCAAATTTTTTATTTTCTATCAGCCTGGATACATTTTTGTTTTTTTTTTCAGTGGGCTCATTCCCGCAAGTAACTGTTCATAAGCAACATCTCTCCTTCGTTGAATAGTTTTCAAGCTGTCGACGAATCTCAAAATGGTTGGATGGTTCATCAATAGCTCTGTTTGTACCCAATCTTTATTCATTTATTCTTTGTTACTTATTATTTTAATGTAATAAATCTCTGCAAAAGATTTGCTAGTATTTACCGGAAAGTTAAAATTTTTAACTTGCTTTAATAATATTCTAATTTTTGACAATTAATACTTCTATACTAAATTTTTGCCGCCCCCCACCTCCTTGGACGTGCTTTAGGTAATTTTCGTTATTTAAAATAAATTTTCAGACCTATGAATAGTAAAGCTAGCTAATACTAATATTCGTTAATTAATTTCCTCGCGCCCAAATGTCTCGCGCCCAAGTGGCTCTGCGCCCAAGTGTCTTCGCGCCCAAACGGCCGCGCCCAAACGGCCGCGCCCGAACGGCCGCGACCAAATGTCCGGCTCCGGTTACCATGAAAGCCACAGTTTAGACATTTATTTGAGACCTGAGCCTTTTAATAAAATTTCTTTATAAATAATTCGAGATAACTGGTAGAAACGCTATGAATGTGCTACAGAGAATACTAAATTCTAAATGTACTAATTTAATACGCTTTCGAAACGCCATGTGTCAGTTTTAGTTTTCCGAAATTGTATGTACATCAATCCACAAGACTAGAGATTTGTATTTAAAAATTAGTATAGTTTCATTAACATTATTTAAGAAAGACATGCCTTACAAATCACTGCTGAAGATATATTTGAAAGAGCAGAACAAATGGTTCAACAGTGAAAATTCCACCGACTTCTGCTCGGAGCAGAAAACAAATATGATACTATATTTCTTACAATATTAGAAATATAATGATCATTAATAGCATATACCGAATGGCAGGGATTTTACAAAAGCTTTCGAGTGGGTCTCCTTACCAGGCAGAGATTTTTAACTCTTGTGAGGATGCCTCAAATTTTATCAATTGCCATGAGTTCTTTTATCTGCCTTGCCAATTTTCTTATTTGATATCTGTGGAAAATTAAAACAAGGTATACCTAAAGCGACCAAACTTGCTATTTCTAATACCTTTCTTTACCGAAATCTTTTTTGCTGTGAACCAAATTTCTTCGGGGTGGCAGTTTTTGGTCACCCGATATGTAGAGCCTATCTTAAAACGGTTTTTATATGTTTGTATTTTCTAAATCTAGACTATTTTGAAAGATACATTTAAGTTAGGTCTTCTCGATTTTTATTCAAAATACGTCCCCATTACAGATTTTCCTAAAATAAGAGATCATGCACTGAAAATGACATCACTTTTTGGAACCACATATCTATGTGAGCAGTTATTTTCTCGAATGAAAAACGTGAAATCCAAGGCAAGGATCAGAATCACAGATGTTTATCTTGAGAACAGTTTGAGAATTGCAACGACCACTATTGGAGCAGATATTGATAAATTAGTTAAGCGTAAACAATGTCAAACATATCATTGATTGAAATTTTGTTACTACCTATCATTTCATGTTTTTAGACTTATTAAAATTTAATGATAACGGCGATGAATTGTTTTTTAATTATTACTAGTAAATTTACAATGGAATAATTATAAATATACCTACCTATAATGTAATAATAGGTTTTCCTTGTGTTGCGGCCCGCCGAAACAAAATCGGTTTTGAGGAAAGTTCGTTACCCCCATTTCGTTCCCCACATTTCGTACCCCACATTTCGTTCCCAGGATATTTCGTCTCCCCACATCTCGTACCCGGAAACTTCGTTCCCTACCGAGCTCAATTTGTCTCCTAAATTACAGGGTGTTGAAAAACGAGTGCAGCGATCGGAATACAGTTAAAAAAATTAAAGATATTTTAATGAATTTATTTATTATAATAAACTTATAAGAACTATATACAGTATGTCCCCGGCTTGAGTTTACAAATGGGAATTACATTTTATTTTTAGTGTTACATAAAAATGTTATAAGAATTATAATTCCTGCTTGGTTTGTAGAGAATTTTAAGAATATTTTCAGTTTTTCAAAAACAAGTCGGCCTTAACAGTTAAGCAAAAACTATTTTCTTTTCAGGTAAACTACCCTTTTTGTTCATGATACGGCAAAATATTACTAAGAAAAGTAGTCCATTTTTAATAAATACAACTTATTTTGTTCTTATAAGTTTATTATAATAAAAAAATTAATTAAAATATCTTTCATTTTTTAATTGTATACCGATCGCCGCATTCGTTTTTCAACACCCTGTAATCTAGGAGAAAAATTGAGCTCGGTCGGGAACGAAGTTTCCGGGTACGAGATGTGGGGAGACGAAATATCCCGGAAACGAAATGTGGGGAACGAACTTTCCGTATCCCAACAAAATCAGAGTATTCTCGGCCCTTGACTTCAAAAAGGTTGAAGACCACTGATCTAGAGCAATGCCTGCTTTATATCATTTGCGCTTAATAGGCTTAATATTGTAGGAAAAATTAAACATTTCAATTGATTAATCAGTAATATTTAATTTAAACGTTTAGAAAGAAAGCATAAATATGAAAATTGGCGTAGTCTACATACAAAATCATTTCACCAATTATTGAGGCACTTTTTAAGCAGATTTTAAAGCTGCATTATCGGTATCTAGTTAAATAAATAATTTAGGAGAAAATTAGTCAAACATTATTTAGAATGCATGATTTTTGATGATAAATAAAAATCATATAGTCGTGAAATATACTTTAATTTAAATTTGAAGTTAAAATTAAAAAAATTAGACGTTTCGCCACTTTTAATGGCTTCATCAGTAATATTAAAGGTTCATTACAAATTAGTTGTTTAATACATTCTGAAAATAGAAAAAATAGGATTAACGAACATATAATTTTTCCTTTTACATGTGTACCAACATGATTAGATTAAAATTCATTCACGACATTTTTCAAAGTTTGCAAGATTAAATTATTAATTCATGAAAGCCGCTATATATTTTAAGTACAGTCCATATTTGGGATTAATTAACAATACAGATAGCGAGCTGTTCTGAAGGCAGAATGCAAATGAACAAAGATAGAGTAGCTTGCAAGGTCGTTCACCTATTTAAGTTATCATGCAATGCGCAAAGTGTAGAAAGTTCGGAAATGCAGGTGACGTATTATGCTAAATTTGATTTACTTGAAACGTTAGTTTTAAATATAATAGCAATGAATATGAGTGTAAAATATTAGGTTCAAATATAAGACAAAATTGTCATTTAAACAAATTATGATAGATAGAACTGAGGTTATCAATATCAATTCTATAATTAATAGCATTGAGGCTTTTTTGTATTTCAATCGTCTCCAAGCATAGACGTTTTTTTAGATTACTCTCTTTATGTAAGATCTTAGGTGTATTAAACTTGAATTTATGTAGCGATTTATTGGCATGGTCTCTCAGTGTAGTTTTTTTATTAGACGGGGATGAATTACTAATTTTAATTGAGTATTTGTGTTGATTAATTCTATTCTTTAATAGCTGTTTTGTTTGTCCTATTTAGATAGAGTTGCAGTTATTACAGTCAATTTTATAAACCAGTGATTGCATATTATTTGTAGTCCTGTCTTTTAAGTTTGTGAAAAATTTATTACCTAAAATATTGTGGTTGTTAAATGTTGTTATGAAATTGTGTTTATTTAGTTCTTTTTCATTTTTTTCAGAGAATTTTGGGATATAATTAATGGAAATATATATTTTTTGGTTAAAAATGTATGAACTATTAAGTTCTTTGCCCAAGCAATTTGGTTGTAGATCTATTGATTGATTAATTTTATTGTAATTGTTAATTGTATTAATTCGATTTTTAATTTGTTTTTTAATAAAATAAATTGGATATTCATTTAAGATTATGATTTCTAAGTATTTTTTATGAAATTGTTGTGAAGATAGCTCGGTCGACTAAATTTCTCATTACACTTTTTTTGTATTTAATTTCCATTAGCTTGTCTGATTAATGCTAGGTCAATGAAGTTTATGGAGGCGTTATTGTTTTCATTTTCAAGTGTAAATTTTAATCTTGGGTGTACATTGTTGAAAAGATTAAAGAAATTTTGTTTATTAATTGAATCAGTAGCCATTATGATGTCGTCTACGTATCTTAAATAAAGAGAGAAATCGTTGATTAGATATATCGCACTTATCGTTGCCCTTTTTGTCGCTTTGGCAACATTTACCCTATACGTTGTGGGTCTCATTATCGTCATGGGTTAATCCTTATTATATTATTATATCGTATATGGCTTGTGGGAGAGAGCCCAGTATCACAAATTTTAGGTTGCGTGAGCACCTCTGTCGTAACCTAACGACTGTCGCGAAAATAATAACCGCGACCGACAGCTTAACAAGCTCGCCAAGGCACGGCTAGCTGCGAATTTTCTACCACTATACGTCGGACACCTTTCGGAGTGCTGACCGCCGATAATGTTGCTTAACTCTCGAGACTATTTTGCCAGTTCTCGGAGCCTCCGCTATACAACCAGCCTGAGCTATGTGCTTTTATACCTTTCAATAAACGCCTAATAACTATAGCGATTTTAACAATCGCAATATCAATATTACACACAAGGAACTTTTTGATTGCCATAACTCAACTAGTGAGTTTTAGTTTAAGCAATAATGTTTAACGTCTGTACTCTGATATCACCTGGCAACCGAAAATGTTAAAACAGGTAAGTAGTATGGCGACACCTAAATTGGAGCAAGGTCATTTGATTCGCGGATTCGCGGTTTAATTCGCGGAATTATCCGCGGATTTCGCGGTTTTATTCGCGGTTTGACCTAATTAATTTCGCGGATTGATCTAATTAATCACATATGAAGTTTGATATGTAATTTACATATGTGCTACTGATTAAATTACGCGAGGCCATTTTTAATTTGCTTCCGGAATTACGCGTCGGACTTTGGCGGCCATCTTGGATTTCTGGCGGGAATATTTGAAATGAATATTTGAAATTTGAATTTTTTCCGATTTTTTCTAAGTTTAATTTGCTGGATTTGAATTTCGCGGTGTGTCGGCCATCTTGGTGCGCGCGCACTTCTCACGGCGGTTGTTTTTAATTTTCGCGGAAATATTTGAAATTCAAACTGATAGATCTATTTCGCTCTTCGAAGCTGCTGTCTCTCTCTTGCATTCACTCGCGGAAATATTTAAATTTAAAAAAAGCTATTTGCGTCGGACCCGAGTGGGAATCGAACCCTCTACGTTTGCATACACATTGGGCTCACATTGATCGATGCCGCTAGACCACGGAGCGCTACGGGATTTAAAGGGTTTGAGCGGTGTGCCATCCCGCTTGAGTACCGCTATGCTGTCATATTATAAAATTATTTATTTCCTGAAAATTATAATTAATAACAGATGAACTGCATTGTGCATAATTTAGAACCATAGTAATATTTTTAAAAGGCGAAATAATTATTTTAGTCCCTTATATAAATACACGCATTCTGACTATGCTAGCTTTCTCTTTCAAAGTTTTGACGTCATTGCATAGCGGGCTGTAAATTTTAACCGACAAAATGCATTGTTACCGGGGGATTGTATCTGCTGGAGTTTAGACTTTTTATAATAGAAATTAAATAAATGAACTGAATCACTCAAATGGGTTATAAGGTTATAACGCTCAGGATCAAGCGGTCTCTATTTAATAAATGTGTTTTACAATCAACCATTGTTTTATTTGCAGACGGTATAGAAAATCTATTTTATTTTAAATAAACGTTGTACCACACAACCTATTTTTCAAAAATTTAGATTATAAGAATAGGGAATGTTTAGCTTATTGTGTTTAAAGGTTGGTACAATTTAAAAAAAAATTAGATTTGCAACAGCTTTTGCTGTAATTAGTGCTTTTATTTTTATAATATGAGTGACGTGTATGCGTGGATTAACGATATTTCCATCGTTCTCTGCCTGCTATATAGATGGAAATTTCCTCTCGAGTTCTTGGTCAATCGAATATATTCCGGCGAAATGCTGTAACATATTTAAATTTATGTTGCTATGCGTGCTTACAAAAAGACGTTATGGAGCAATCAATTAATTGATCTAATTAAATTCGCGGTTGTCAAATAATATCAAATTTTAAACTTTGAACACAACAGTTTTAAAATATTGCTCGGCTAACATAAAGAAGATATACGTATTGCTTGAGTAAGAAAGAGATAAACATAGTAGCAAATATTGGAGAAGGCTTGCCTAATTTTAATTATGACATTTGTCAACTAAACATGCCTAGTACTAATAGAAATAATTACTTTATTTTTATAATCTGCTCTTTTATAATATCGCTGCGGAACTTACGAGACGTTCTTTATGTTTACTTTAGAAACCCTTAACCCTTTTCATTTAATAAATATATTACTATAAAAAATCGCGAAAAGTGTTGAGTAAATAAATGCAACGCATTGTAAAGCCGTAAAACTTTTAGTTATTGTACGTTTACAAGATGGGTCTTTTGACAAAGTGGAAGAACCAAACTATGCTATTGTAAATGTACAGATTTTTCACTGTCAATTTGTATATAACAACTTAATGTAAATTGGTATTTGGAACATTTTAACGAAAACAGCGACTTCTTTCGGCATAAACTGTTTCTTCTCACTACGGAACCCTATTTTATAAGTAAACGTCTGAAATTGTGTCATTATATCGATAAAAACTGCATTTTAGTTTAAAAAATTCCAATATAAATGCAAACGGACGAAAATAAAAACGCAATTAACCACAAAGTAACATAATTTTGAATAAAAAAACACAATTTCGTTGGAAAAATGTTCTGTTTCACTTAAAATTTTACAAAAACTGACATCATGTCACTTGAAATTATACAAAAAACGACATTTTTATCCAATAAGCGATAAAAAAATACGCCGTCTCACATAAATTTTAGAAAATCGACAGCATCTCCCATGAAAATTTATAAAAATCGGCATCTTGTCACATTAAATTCTGTAAAAACGACAAAAACAATATTTTTTTCACAACTTTCATTGAAAAATAGTAAAATTTTACGAAAATACGTCTGTGCTGACGACAAATGAAAATAAATTTGAATAGAAACACGCAAAAATTACGAAAAGACGTATGTGTTGACCCCAAAGTAACAAAAATTTGAATAAAATCACACAATCATACAGCATCTCACATAAATTTTCGCAAATATCGACATCATGTCACATAAATTATACAAAAACTGTCATCACGTCACTTGAAATTATACAAAAAACGATATTTTATTCAACACACGATGAAAATTGAACAAAAATCACGCAATTACAAGCCATCTCACATAAATTTTCACAAAAATCGACATCATGTTACATAAACTATGCATAATTTTGCAAATGTTTTACACTTTTTATAAAATGCATCGCTCAAAATTAAAAGAAATAGCAATTTCGTTGAAAAAATCTACTACCACAATCATTTCGATAAACAAAATTCAAAAAATCTTATACTTTTGACGGAAATATATGTATGTTGACCACAAATTAACATAATTTTTAAATAAAAACGCGCAATTCGTTGAAAAAAATATTCTGACACCACCAAAACACGCAATTTCATTGAAAAATATATATATGTTGTCCGCAAATTAACATAAAGTTGAATAAAAACACGTAATTTTGTTGAAAAAATGTTCTGGCCCCTTCATTTCACTTAAAATTTTACAAAACTGCCATCATAACACTTGAAATTATACAAAATATATGTATGTTGATCACAAATTAACATAAACCTGAATAAAACACACAATTTCGATGAAAAATTTGCAAATGTTTTACACTTTTTTATAAAATGTATCGCACAAAATTAAAAGAAATCACAATTTTCTAAATTATATCACGCTATTATGAAATCGTAGATTGATTTTTTTGAAATTTTACACTTTGTAACTGTAAAATAACTACAAATACTAATATTTTAGCTTTAGACTTTGTAATTATTGCAGATTCGAGAAAAAACAAAGCAGAGTGGAAATAAAAAACACAAACACTTTGTAATAAACAAATATATTGTTCTTATTTCGTATAATACTTAATAATATAAATATAAATGTACAGCAGAATGTCTTATTTCTAAAAATTCGCTAGCAATTTACAAAACTGTAGTTTGAGGTGCACGACATTTCAAATTAAAAAGACTGCAAGTAATAAAATCAGAAATTCATTGTGTAATTTTAAAGTTTAAGATGCACCCAATCTAGAATTTCCTTCGTTTTTGGTGTTGATGACATCTGCCTTAGAGGCGTTTTTCTAACGGCCCTTTTTTGGAGGCGTTTCCTTATCGGCGTTCTTCTGACTGAACCTTTTTGATGTGGACTTGGATGAGTAGCTGGTGTTTTTAATTTATATTCTAAATCGGACTCGCAGTTATCAGTTTCCATTTCGGTTTTTCCTGTAGTATCAGTCGGGGTTGGCTTCTTTTGCTGTTTAGGTTTAGCTAGCAGCACATTAGCAACGTTAAGGTCTTTGATGTACTCAGCAAACAGTCGATTTAATTCATGACACTCTGCGGCCTCGAAAAACTATTAATCCACCCGGACGCCTACAGTTTGCTGAGTACATCAAAGACCTTAACGTTGCTAATGTGCTGCTAGCTAAACCTAAACAGCAAAAGAAGCCAACCCCGACTGATACTACAGGAAAAACCGAAATGGAAACTGATAACTGCGAGTCCGATTTAGAATATAAATTAAAAACACCAGCTACTCATCCAAGTCCACATCAAAAAGGTTCAGTCAGAAGAACGCCGATAAGGAAACGCCTCCAAAAAAGGGCCGTTAGAAAAACGCCTCTAAGGCAGATGTCATCAACACCAAAAACGAAGGGAATTCTAGATTGGGTGCATCTTAAACTTTAAAATTACACAATGAATTTCTGATTTTATTACTTGCAGTCTTTTTAATTTGAAATGTCGTGCACCTCAAACTACAGTTTTGTAAATTGCTAGCGAATTTTTAGAAATAAGACATTCTGCTGTACATTTATATTTATATTATTAAGTATTATACGAAATAAGAACAATATATTTGTTTATTACAAAGTGTTTGTGTTTTTTATTTCCACTCTGCTTTGTTTTTTCTCGAATCTGCAATAATTACAAAGTCTAAAGCTAAAATATTAGTATTTGTAGTTATTTTACAGTTACAAAGTGTAAAATTTCAAAAAAATCAATCTACGATTTCATAATAGCGTGATATAATTTAGAAAATTGTGATTTCTTTTAATTTTGTGCGATACATTTTATAAAAAAGTGTAAAACATTTGCAAATTTTTCATCGAAATTGTGTGTTTTATTCAGGTTTATGTTAATTTGTGATCAACATACATATATTTTGTATAATTTCAAGTGTTATGATGGCAGTTTTGTAAAATTTTAAGTGAAATGAAGGGGCCAGAACATTTTTTCAACAAAATTACGTGTTTTTATTCAACTTTATGTTAATTTGCGGACAACATATATATATTTTTCAATGAAATTGCGTGTTTTGGTGGTGTCAGAATATTTTTTTCAACGAATTGCGCGTTTTTATTTAAAAATTATGTTAATTTGTGGTCAACATACATATATTTCCGTCAAAAGTATAAGATTTTTTGAATTTTGTTTATCGAAATGATTGTGGTAGTAGATTTTTTCAACGAAATTGCTATTTCTTTTAATTTTGAGCGATGCATTTTATAAAAAGTGTAAAACATTTGCAAAATTATGCATAGTTTATGTAACATGATGTCGATTTTTGTGAAAATTTATGTGAGATGGCTTGTAATTGCGTGATTTTTGTTCAATTTTCATCGTGTGTTGAATAAAATATCGTTTTTTGTATAATTTCAAGTGACGTGATGACAGTTTTTGTATAATTTATGTGACATGATGTCGATATTTGCGAAAATTTATGTGAGATGCTGTATGATTGTGTGATTTTATTCAAATTTTTATTACTTTGGGGTCAACACATACGTCTTTTCGTAATTTTTGCGTGTTTCTATTCAAATTTATTTTCATTTGTCGTCAGCACAGACGTATTTTCGTAAAATTTTACTATTTTTCAATGAAAGTTGTGAAAAAAATATTGTTTTTGTCGTTTTTACAGAATTTAATGTGACAAGATGCCGATTTTTATAAATTTTCATGGGAGATGCTGTCGATTTTCTAAAATTTATGTGAGACGGCGTATTTTTTTATCGCTTATTGGATAAAAATGTCGTTTTTTGTATAATTTCAAGTGACATGATGTCAGTTTTTGTAAAATTTTAAGTGAAACAGAACATTTTTCCAACGAAATTGTGTTTTTTTATTCAAAATTATGTTACTTTGTGGTTAATTGCGTTTTTATTTTCGTCCGTTTGCATTTATATTGGAATTTTTTAAACTAAAATGCAGTTTTTATCGATATAATGACACAATTTCAGACGTTTACTTATAAAATAGGGTTCCGTAGTGAGAAGAAACAGTTTATGCCGAAAGAAGTCGCTGTTTTCGTTAAAATGTTCCAAATACCAATTTACATTAAGTTGTTATATACAAATTGACAGTGAAAAATCTGTACATTTACAATAGCATAGTTTGGTTCTTCCACTTTGTCAAAAGACCCATCTTGTAAACGTACAATAACTAAAAGTTTTACGGCTTTACAATGCGTTGCATTTATTTACTCAACACTTTTCGCGATTTTTTATAGTAATATATTTATTAAATGAAAAGGGTTAAGGGTTTCTAAAGTAAACATAAAGAACGTCTCGTAAGTTCCGCAGCGATATTATAAAAGAGCAGATTATAAAAATAAAGTAATTATTTCTATTAGTACTAGGCATGTTTAGTTGACAAATGTCATAATTAAAATTAGGCACGCCTTCTCCAATATTTGCTACTATGTTTATCTCTTTCTTACTCAAGCAATACGTATATCTTCTTTATGTTAGCCGAGCAATATTTTAAAACTGTTGTGTTCAAAGTTTAAAATTTGATATTATTTGACAACCGCGAATTTAATTAGATCAATTAATTGATTGCTCCATAACGTCTTTTTGTAAGCACGCATAGCAACATAAATTTAAATATGTTACAGCATTTCGCCGGAATATATTCGATTGACCAAGAACTCGAGAGGAAATTTCCATCTATATAGCAGGCAGAGAACGATGGAAATATCGTTAATCCACGCATACACGTCACTCATATTATAAAAATAAAAGCACTAATTACAGCAAAAGCTGTTGCAAATCTAATTTTTTTTTAAATTGTACCAACCTTTAAACACAATAAGCTAAACATTCCCTATTCTTATAATCTAAATTTTTGAAAAATAGGTTGTGTGGTACAACGTTTATTTAAAATAAAATAGATTTTCTATACCGTCTGCAAATAAAACAATGGTTGATTGTAAAACACATTTATTAAATAGAGACCGCTTGATCCTGAGCGTTATAACCTTATAACCCATTTGAGTGATTCAGTTCATTTATTTAATTTCTATTATAAAAAGTCTAAACTCCAGCAGATACAATCCCCCGGTAACAATGCATTTTGTCGGTTAAAATTTACAGCCCGCTATGCAATGACGTCAAAACTTTGAAAGAGAAAGCTAGCATAGTCAGAATGCGTGTATTTATATAAGGGACTAAAATAATTATTTCGCCTTTTAAAAATATTACTATGGTTCTAAATTATGCACAATGCAGTTCATCTGTTATTAATTATAATTTTCAGGAAATAAATAATTTTATAATATGACAGCATAGCGGTACTCAAGCGGGATGGCCCACCGCTCAAACCCTTTAAATCCCGTAGCGCTCCGTGGTCTAGCGGCATCGATCAATGTGAGCCCAATGTGTATGCAAACGTAGAGGGTTCGATTCCCACTCGGGTCCGACGCAAATAGCTTTTTTTAAATTTAAATATTTCCGCGAGTGAATGCAAGAGAGAGACAGCAGCTTCGAAGAGCGAAATAGATCTATCAGTTTGAATTTCAAATATTTCCGCGAAAATTAAAAACAACCGCCGTGAGAAGTGCGCGCGCACCAAGATGGCCGACACACCGCGAAATTCAAATCCAGCAAATTAAACTTAGAAAAAATCGGAAAAAATTCAAATTTCAAATATTCATTTCAAATATTCCCGCCAGAAATCCAAGATGGCCGCCAAAGTCCGACGCGTAATTCCGGAAGCAAATTAAAAATGGCCTCGCGTAATTTAATCAGTAGCACATATGTAAATTACATATCAAACTTCATATGTGATTAATTAGATCAATCCGCGAAATTAATTAGGTCAAACCGCGAATAAAACCGCGAAATCCGCGGATAATTCCGCGAATTAAACCGCGAATCCGCGAATCAAATGACCTTGCTCCAATTTAGGTGTCGCCATACTACTCAGGTAGTGTGATTTTAAACAAAAATTTTAGTTTTGATGCTTCTTCTTAGTTTATTGATAGGTGTGGATAAAATGTTGTATTGTACTCGTAGTGTTACGAAGTATTATCCACACGGCTTACGATCTCTTGGGCCAAACTTTTTCTATAGTTGGTAATATCCACATAATACTACTTGTATAGAAAATAACTATTATCTATTCCTCACCTAAAACAAAAATGGACATTTTATTATTTTAAGAAGCTTACCCTGTATATATTTGACCGAAAGTATATTTAGTTTTGAGCCAGGTAGACATACAGTAGGAATCCGCATGCAACATTCGACTTCCTTCAACAGACAGAGAGGCAGATGGAATTGAGAAAACATCTGTATCGTCATATAGAGACCCCGAAACTTGAAGATCTGAAGAAATCTCGGAAGATTATTTTTTCACGTTACAATGGAGGTTAAGATGAGTATTTTGAAATGTTAAAGACCTCGATCAAAATTGTACCGAAAAGATGAAAATTCTTGTATATTTTTCCTTATTCTCTGTCACTATTTTGTCCGTACTTTCAATGCACAAAATGTTGTATGCCTAAGTACTCGTACTGTTGAAATAAATTGTGAACATATGATTTTAGCCGTGTAAATTCTAGCTAGGTATCCGTTACTAAGCAATCAATGAAATTTGTTTCAAAATCCTTATGCAGCGTTTACCAAAACGATCTGGAAATGGAAAACTTAAATAACTTTCTTTCATAAATTAAAAAAAAATATACGAAAAATATTATTGTATTTAAAAACTATCTTTACATATAAAGTTTCCATCCAAATTTTCTTTTAAATCATTTTTTAATTGCAAATGTAACTACATCAAATAAACTGATTATTTCGTTCACTAACCTTTAAGAGAAGTAATGTATAAGGTTTAATAAAGAACCAACTTTTAACAAGGGAAAATTCTTAGAGAAATCAATAATAAAAAGGTTTTCTTCCGATGGCTGTCAACTTTCTGGAAGACGCTGTGTAAAAACATGTGTGGTGCCTACGTGCCTCATTGGGTGTGTCACTTTTTCATCGGCTCCGATCGGGCTTAGTTTGTCTGCCAAAGGTCCCGTAGCCACCGTCTCCTTTATAATGCAACGATAAGCAAATACGTCAGACAGCAGAATTTATCCAGGCGCGTGAAGCAATCAGTTTCCGCCTGGGAGAGCAGGATCGAATCTCATCGACTGTGATGCTTCTTTCTTCGTTGCCAATCAATGTAATTTGCATTAGTACCGTTATTCGATCCAACAAAAGTTACTTTTTTTGGGGTGTACTTTCTTTATAAAAGAAGATAAATAATTATGTATTTATTCTAAGTGATTTAACATAGGAAATAAGTTGAAAACTGTTTACGATTGCACATTTTTTATATCTTTTCAACGAAGGAATTGAATAGCACATAATGTCACATTTGTCAAACTATGAAATAGTTATTCATGAATTATGGGCGTAATCAATAAATTATATCACGAAAGAAAGTTTAAAGTGCGAAGCATCTATTAGATAGTTTTATTTTCTTTGATTATTTTGGGCATAGGCTACTACGTCGTCGTTATGCTGGCGCTGTGAATCTTTGGTGTGCTGTGGTTTCTATGTAGTGTTGGTATTGCTAGATTAGATTGTTGCTGTTTGTTATATTGCTTAGCAATTGTATAGGCCCTCGGTCCATAAAAGCTATGTTACGCCCGCTATCCAGGGCCAATAAACCAGATTATGATTATAAAATAGGATAAAATACTTTATGGCTTGTTTCGTTCCTTGTTTGTCAGTTTAACAATCAGTGACATGGTAGGTTTAAAAAATTTATGTATAGGTAATCTGTAACCTCATTTATCTTGCGGTGTAGAGGCTGGTGCTTTATGCGCTGGCATCTGGCGGTATAATGCTAATTAAAAAATTTATAAAAATTATAAATCCGGTTTTAATTGTGAAGATTCCGGTCTGTGCAGAACTAGCGTGTATGGTCCTTGCCGTGTTAGAAGCCGCGGCTACGCCTTGGGTTCTAATTTTCTCGCCGCGGACCATAAACGGCTTCTTACGCCCTTGGTACATAAATAACTATTATGTACGACCGGCCGGAATGCGAAATGTGGAAAATGTCAATGAGGAGTGCCATTCTAGAGCAAAAGAAAAACATTATCACAAAAAAGAATTTAAACAGGCATGTCTCATCGCAAATACAATGGATTTATGCAATACAGTTGCAAGAATTTGTTAAGTAATCAATTTAACTTTTAGTACTTTACTTTTTTTAATAACCCCTACATTTTAGATATCAAACATTGCGTCAATTAAAATAATTAATAGCCTAACTAATACAAAAAAAAAGGCAAAAGACGGCAAACATTTAAAAAAGAGAAAGAAAACCATTAAGAATTTCAACGAAGATGGGTTTAAGGAGGTTTTGAATGAAAAAGTTGTTGAGTTACACAAAAATAGAAAATATTTTTATTTGGAAAAATTATTAGATATTGAAATTGCAACACAAGAATTTGAATTTACAGAATCAAAATTAACGTTATACAGAATTGTCAAAACCATCGGGTACAAATTCAAAAAGATGAATAATAGAAAAAGATCGTGTAGAAGACAATGCGTTAAAAGCAATACAAAATTATTATTTTTTAAGAAATACTTGGCCTATTTGGAATCTGTTGAAAAACATCATTTTGTCGTTCTCAGCGGATTCACCGCTACGTATGTGGGTGCAAGAAACAGATTTAAAGGAAACTTAGAGCAAAATCAAAAATGCGGACAGACTGTTTACTGGTTGCGTGTAGTGCTCTGAGTTTGATTTTAATTAATTCTACGTTTTATTTTGGTTTCAATTGTTAATACATGTACCTAACGTGTTCTTATCATATAATTATTTTATACTTTATAAGTTATTGTTTCTTCGTTAAGCTGTGTCTTTTCCATAATATGAGTAGTAATTAATATCAGTAAGTGATTTTTGTCGGTAATAAATAATACCCAATTAAATTCCTGGTTATCTGACTTTGACAATTAAATAGTATTAATCTGTCATGTTACTGTTGATCAATTTTAACATATACTTAAACGATATCTCCACTTTTTGTAATGCACTGCTAAATTAATTGTAACTCAAAGCCTCTTCTAATTTTGATAGTTTAGAAACGAATTATAGGTTAATATTAACTGTTCTGTTCTTGTAATTAGCTAGAACGTAAAATCTAAAATTAAAGGCTTTAACTTGCCATATGTACGAACAGTTGTGATTAAGTCCCGTTGTAAGTGAAGTTCAGAATCATTACATTTGTTCTAACCACTTCTAAGTTATACAATTTTATAGATAACAGATGAAAATGACGTATGTTTCCTCTGGTCAAAGAAAATTATGATATAGTACTAACAGTACAGAATGAACATCGCTGTTTTATGATACCGCAATATTGAAAGTGCTGTGTCTAAATGAAAGGCGAACAAGAGCTGTAAGAATTTGTCACACTTAATTTTGAATTTCAAGCAAGATCCTAGATTCGGGTAATTTAAAGCCCCTAATTAATGCCCAAAGTGTACTCTAGAAAATAAAACAGGGGCATTAAAGCAATTTATTAAAGTGGAGTCAGCGGTCACAACATCAAGTATGCCGTGTCTTCTTGACCGACGTTTATTTGCGGTGACAAATGACGCTCGTGTGTCCGGTAGAGCCTTGCAACACTTTCTACGGGTTACAGCTAACGACCCACGGAACGACATACGCACCCAGGCTTGCTACTAAATATCTCTGATGATGTCAACTTAGGTTGCTTTTATAAACTGAATCCGAGTTCATTCAAACAACAGATGCACGTTAATTCAATTTTTGGCTCATCGCTCCTGTGGAATATTACACCGACCAGACTTATGAATTTTAGATGCTAACTACAAAGTTTGGAGATGCTGTCTTTTGTTCTCCATCATTACGTTAAATAATTTATGTGCTTGGAGTTTTGCATATGATCGAAGGGATTACAAATAAACTTCTTGCAAAGAGGAAATTGAAAGAGAAGCGTTTTAACTGCGAGAATTTGATGAAACATAATTTAATACAAAACACTGTCACAAGAGCGCAACTTTGATCATTGTGCATGAAAATTGGATATCAAATAATGTTCAAAAAATGACATCACAACAGGCACTGGCAATTGTTTACACGTACTGCAACATTAAATTTTCATTATTAGTATGAATTTGTTTCTCTCCATTTTAGATGATGTGTGCCATAGCAGCCTGTTCATCTGTATATTATGGTTCACATTACGAGTACAATAAGACAGAAAATATCGATACGAAAACGAATAAGTAAGTTACCAAGTATGTGTTACAAAAACTGAGTTTTGCTTTGAAAGCTAAAGTACTCAATATTACGTTTATTGTAAATTATAACTATTTTTAGTAAATAACTGGTTCATAACACTTAATTGTTCTAGCGAAACGGAATGATGCTGAGTGTCGAAGTATTCTTGGAAAACACCGAAGGGCGCTTTTCTTGGGTGGAGGGTACCGTATATTTTCTATTTAGAATAGAATCGTTGGTACGGTGAGCTATCGTTATTCTCCAGGTTCACATTAAAAAAGGAATCAATTCGTTGTCTGCCCTCCATTTTTAAAATCAAATTCTCCGGGGCATAAATGTATGATAATGTTGATTTTACAAGCTTGGTTTTAGTGGGCTTTGTTGTGCTGTTGTCTGGCAATATTTTATTTTGTTGAGACATGGCTGGTGTTGTATGTTGCATCCGATGTCAAACTTCCTCGGTAAACTATGTTATTTTCTAGCTGTTATTGGAGGGTTTGGTGTACAAAGGGTTGATTATTATTATTTACACGGTCTAGTGTCATGATTATGCAGGTAGCGAAGTACAGTTTAGATATCCAATAATATTTTTGTAATGTTTTCCTGTTAGTATACCATTTTCAAACATCTGTTAACATAAAAATCTAACAAAATTTATTCATTGGCTAATCTCTCAAGAAACTAAAAACCCTAAACTGATTGAGCACATCTTCCGACCGCGACTAGCTTCGCCGAAAACGGTCGTGCGGTATTTTGAGTTCTCCAAATAAATTAATTACATAAAACCGATAGAGCGCTAACAAATTTTGACAATAACTACAAATGTGCTCAGGGATACAACGAGAATTCGTAAACTCGAGCAGTCTAAATCTCCTGAAAGAAAGCTCCAAACAATCATCGCTAGCAGTAACAAATAATAATAACCAAATTAAATATCACAGTATAATTGGCATATCACAGCACAATCGAAAAATCATTTAATGTTCAAGCTTACTCAAGCACTTGTAGTGAACTTCCAAAATTGCGACTGCGCTACTAAATGCCGGAATGTCCAATAGTGGGCAATCATAAGAATCTCAACAATTAATACAAATGATTGATAAAACAATACAGTTACAAACTCTTACATAATTGAACAATAATTTACCGGTAACTGGTAACCGGTAACAACAAATTAAAAAGCGCCTGAGCGGTCCTTACTCGCCTTCTCGCAATGCTTCGGGAAAATCAATACTTAAATTACGAAAGCCGAAATGCGGCTGCACATATATAATAAAAACTGATAAGAGACTTCCATCGAGCCCTTTCCAAAATGCTTATCGAGGATCCAGGCGGGCTGAGGAATTTGGCAATCGAAGCGTAGCAAGGTAAAGTCGCACACAGAAAATAGCGGCGGCGACGGATGGTTTCCAAACTCTGAACAACTGGCCCAAAACTGCTTTTCAAATTCGGAACTAATGGCCCAAAATTGGTAACCGATGTCTTATGGTAGTTTTCAAAATTCTGAAATCGGCCCAATTGGTTAAATTTTAAGTTGTAAGTTTGAGTAAATTTTCTGATTTAGGATCGTTAAGAGATATAGTTTAGCCCAAAATTATTTCAATAACTGCCGCCATCTCCTATAATAATTTTTGGTTAAGGTCCTGCATAGGTTTGCTACCAAAAAATTATAATAAATTGACAAGGAAAATATCCGCCCAAAAAATATGCATACCTAGATATCAAGTTTCGTCTAAATCGGACCAGTGGTTTTGGAGATATGTGAGCGAACGATTCCAAGACTTCAATTAAATTTAAAATTTTAACAAATATAATTTTTTAATAGGGCAAAGTGGTCATATTAGAAATTATTCTTTCTCTTACAAATAAATCAACACATTTTAGAGTTCGCGCGAATCTACTTTTGAGCTTGCCACTATTATTCAACACTTTTAAGTGTGCAATAAATGAGTTCTAACAAACGGATTTTGGGCGAAGTGGTCGATGTGGGCGTTGTGTCCCTCGCGAAGATCTGGGCGAAGTGATACTGTTGGGAGTGGTGTTTCTCGTTAAAAGTTGGGCAATATGGTACAAAAAGACGGGAGGGCGAAGTGGTCGGCAGACGAAATGTCCAGCCACGTATGTGTCCATTAACCGAGTTCTAACGAACGGATTTTGGGCGTTGTGGTTCTATTTTGGGCGTTGGGCGAAGTGGTCGATGTGGGCGTTGTGTCCCGCGCGAAGATTTGGGCGAAGTGATACTGTTGGGAGTGGTGTTTCTCGTTAAAAGTTGGGCAATATGGTACAAAAAGACGGGAGGGCGAAGTGGTCGGCAGACGAAATGTCCAGCCACGTATGTGTCCATTAACCGAGTTCTAACGAACGGATTTTGGGCGTTGTGGTCCTGTATGGGCGTTTTGGGTCTATATAAACTTTGGGCGAAGTGGTCGATGTGAACGTTGTGTCCCTAGCGAAAATGTGGGCGAAGTGGTCCTGTTGGGCGATGTGGTACATATCAAAAATTGGTCGAAGTGGAATTCCGGTTGGGCGATATGGTACTAAAAGACAAGTGGGCGAAATGGTCTGTGGGCGAAGTGGTGTGGATCCGAAAAAGGCACTGGAATGGAATTCACAAGGTAGCGGGACTTAATTTTTCTCGCGTGGATTATTTGTAATATTAGATACTTGTACCATAAATAACTATTATTATATGACGATAAAAAGCACTGCTTAATATATTTAGAAAGATTATATCTCGTTACTTAATGATATTATGTAATAACTTTTGCTGTCATATTTTGTTATATTACATACGACATGTTACCAATTTTTAACAGCTAATATTGATATTTGCCGCTTTCTAGAGGTCTTAGTAATCTCGTTTTATCATTTTTAATGAAAAGTGTGCACCCCTTTGTACACAAATCAATTTTATCCAACACCTCCTAGTTATGAGGGTATTACTAGAACGATTTTGGACATTTAAAGTGTCTCATAACCCACTAGTGAGATACAAACCATGTCACTCTCTACCTTATTTCTGGTAGCAATGTCAAGCTGCCATACTCCAGATTTGGAGGTTAAGTTTTGCGTCAGTCTATGTCAAATAACAAAGACAACCTAACCTAAGAGAAAAGCGAATCATAAAGCGCATCTCTGCCAAAACTGGTATCACAGCCACTCCTTCCTCAAATGGCATAGACTGACAATGCACTTCAGTATTGTCAAACGTATAACACGAATCGCAGGCGACTCTAATTATAACTTGATTTGATCTCTCAGGACTTTCCCATTTGTCACTATGACTTTTCACGGATGTCAATACAAACTTTATGTTTTTTAGATATTTATTGAGTTGTTGGATAAAATTTTGTATGGCACCCGTGTGTTATTACAAATAATTCACTCGGCCTGAATGCCTCGAGGACTCAACTTTTCTCTCGTGGATTATTTGTAATATAACACACTCGTACCATAAATAACTATTATTTAATGGTTTCCTATTATATTGATATGGTTTTAAGACTACAACTTGGCTCTGTTTGCAGTGTAAAATATTGAACAAAGTCAATCAAGCACAGAGTTAAGATATTTTATGAAAATGCAATGTTAAAAAATAATAAAAGTATTAAATGCATCGGTAATGAGATGCGAGAAATAGTAGTTAAACGGATCAAGGCACGCATAAGCAAAGCATATTTCAGAGAGTTTGAATAAAGTAAGATAATTAAATAAATTAGGTTTGTGCATATTTAACTCCAGACCAAACAAAATTAATTGACACAAAAGGTTTGTTATGGGCAGACTAAATGAGCGTAATTATTAATAAAAGTACAGGTCAGTGAATAACAAGCAATCTGAAAGGTAAATGAGATCGGAATAAAGGATAATAGAAAATTGCAAAGAGCAATCCCGAAATTAGGCAACTTAAAAGAAAGAAAGCGAGCAACGTTTGTAAATTTGAACTCAGTTTCCAGTGCATTAATAAGACAAAATGAAAAGGCAGAGCAGTGATTTTAAAACATTTGTGTGTGTAACGGAACGAACAATGAAAGTTATAAGCAAAGGAAAATTTTTTTAGAGTTAAGAAAAAGTTAATTTAAGGTATATGTAATCAAACTTTACTCCATTTGTGTATTTTGCTATCAAAACTAATTTCTAATTAACAAAAATTATCACGGTAACATAGCAAAGCGATGCGTTTTTGAAAAAAATGGGGAGAACACTTGAAGAAATTATAAATTAAGACAGTTTGAGCGAAATTGTGCTCTGTTAAAATTAATATTTTTGCAAATAAAAAATATTTACCAGTTATAAAAAGTGTTGCATTTTATTCTACACATCACAGTGCACCGGTGGAAGTGTTTGGGGCTTTTTCCGCCACAATAAAATTAAAAAATTTCCATTCTCATCTACGACTGAAAATCGGCAGCCGACAACTAAAATTTTAGAACTTTGATTCCGGCACAATTAAGCTTCGGAAGCCAGAGATCTGCACTGAATCACACCAGCGGGGTCTGCAGGAACATCCTGAGTGAAAGTTGTAGCCAGGGGAGCATTTCCAGCAGAGAAATTCCAGCAGCGTCATCTGCGACCATCTCCGAGCAAAGTTGAAGTCTTTACGAGGTAGGAATTAGCTATAAGTCGAGTGTCAGAGTTTGGGAAACTTATTAAAATACGAGATTCAACCTTGCTGAAGAGGCCTATCGCATATCCAAGGGTCCAGCTACGCCGTAATAATCCAAAAATTGCATAGCGTCATCAAATTTTGTGAAAATGGTGGTTTTTAAATCAGCAGAAACAAGTGAATGGATGGCGTCCTATCTACGTCATTCGTATAACAATGAAGTGGAGGTTTTGTTGCCAAGCGATAATTGAACCAAATTACCTGACGATTCTTTGGTAACTTCACGATTTTTTTTAAACATTCAGGTAATCGCTATTGCACTGGCGAAGTTTTTGTGCCATTTGACAGATTGTAAATTGTATCTACCAGAACCGCGTATATGAGCTACTCAAGGACGAATAATCTAAAATTAACTACTAATTTGTGAATATAGTGAAATTCTGAACGCAACCTGAGATAAGCAGTTTTGTGTTTGCCGAGAGCTAGCTTAAATAATATAGCAGTTCAATAAAATAGTAAGAAAGGGGCATTCAACCATTTTATTTTGAACATCAGCTAATACATTTCATTTTAACTAGCCTTAAATTACTGACAGGCAAAGTGAACACAGTATAAAAATCATCCTGAGAATTGGGCGGTGATTTGCAATATTAATTAGTTTTCTATTTTAAAATAACCTTTACAAATCAAGGCATTCATAACAATATTGCAATAGCTCACCAGGTAAAGTATGCCTTAATTCATGTAATGTCTTAAGTATCAAATGATAACTGCTTTTAAATCGAGAGCTCTTATTTTCAGGGTGGGTTCATCAAAATCTAGTTTGCTATCAATGATACTTAACGTCAAACTTGACTTTCAAAATTAATCAAACCAGGTAAACTGACAACTGTATCTCACATTGACATTTACTACTATTCAAATCACTTATGTAAGTACTAACTAACCTTTATGTTATCACTTTCAAAATTGACAGTTATTCAAAATGCTTTTTCAACTTATCTTAACAAACCTTAATAGCAGCTCATGCTTTCACTGCAAACATCAATCACTACTGGATCCTGTCATCGATAGACTGCAGCACTCAATGTCCAATTCACCAACAGCAACCCCTTTGATGGTCCTTGACTCCTTTCAACTACTCTTGACCTGTCAAACCAACTGCTCAGATCCCTAATTCCAGTCCTAGCTCCTCCTGGATGTCACCGTCACACGATCTACCTCCTGGTAACCTCCTTCTGGCTCCGTCCGGTCAAATCAACTCCCTTGGTTCCAAAATCCTGTCCTGGTTATCCCTGGATGTCACTGTTCCTGCCGAATGCCACGGCTCCTTCTAGATGTCACCGTCACACGATCCAAGTCCTGGTAAGTTTCTATCCTCTTCTAATATCTTGTACGTATGAATAAATCCGAATCCCCTCAACTATAGTATAATGTCCTGTATTCTATATCCAGTTAACTGTATCTGTAGCTTCTCCTCACTTGATGTCACAATATCTTTTCCATTTTAAATATTTCACTTTATTTTACCTCGTAGATTTGTTTTCAGCCTTTATTTAATTTGTTATCACCAAAATTAGACAAATTAAAGCAGCGATTCTATTTTTTATTATACCAAAATTATTATAGCCAAATTACATACATGCTTTCTTGAGTTGTTTTATGTAACTGTTTTTAAACAAACTTTTTATATCTATTAGAGACAATTCTTAATGCACACTTCCTATTTTTTTCTAAATAATGCTATTATGGAATTTTCTTAACAAATACATTTGTCAATGTTACCTTGGTTTATTTTTATAAATATTAAATACAACCATTAAGTTTAATCCATTCCAATAAATATAACAATATTAAATGATTCACAATGAAAAGAACCCTTGTATCTTTTACTTTCATTATTTATGTTCAAAACTTTATACCCATCAAGATTCAATTATTGTAACTGTCCAACTTTATTAGTTCATTTTAAATATTTCTTTCATATGCTTTAATTTCCTGCATCATATTCATAACAATATATTATTTTGTCGATTACAATGCACTTTGACAAAGATTTCTTTTATAACAACAAAAAATAATAGCACTTTTAAGGGAAAGACTGAATACGCAATTATAATAATTTTATTCTAGCTCTAATAAAATTATTATAATTATAATTAACGATTTTGATACAAATTTGTTCTTCTTCTTAGGTTCGTAAGTTCACGAAGCATAGTTATCAATTATTAGTCAGGCCAGCAGGTGAACGTGACAGGTGTTAACATCAGTTCTAATTTTTGCTACTTTCAAAGGCCATTATCGGAAATCGTTGTCGCACGACACGTCCGGTAATTAGGAACGATGTAAGCTCGGATATATGTGCACTTAATTACGCAATTAATTTCTACGTTATAGCTTAATAATAAAAATGAAAGGCATTAGGTAGCTCGGGATCTATATTGTCAAATTACCGTTAAAGCTTGAGCTTCTGCTATGCAATTAGATAACCTTTGAAAATATATGTAATGCAATATAGAGCACGTTCTTAACAAATTTGCTCAAGTTTGCAATATTCCAAGTATACTTATTCAACTGTACAGCAAATCGTTCCCAATGTATTCGGTTCAGCAACAAGTTACATGAGATTACACATAAAAATTTATTTTTTTAAATTTTTTTGGGCGGTTCTGCAAATTCAACATAAATCTGTGCCCGATTAACTTTATCTAAATATAGTCAGTACAGTATGGCCCCCTATTCTATACCATAAAATCGATGGTCTATTTGTATCTTTGTTTGCTATCTTCTCCGAAGATACTGGACCGATTAAATTGTATGACACTTTAAAATTTTGCTAATGCTTAGGCTTAAATCATAGGCCGATTTTTATTTTCAAAAAAGTACAAAAAGTAAAGTTTTAATTAAATCACGTAATTAGCGAAACTAAGCGTAGCTCGGGTGATTCACGACTTCATTTATGTGTTGGATTGGTTGATTATTTTATATTTTTCACATTACTTCGGATAATATACAATTTTTGCAAATTTTCATTCTTAGGATTTGTTGAAACTTTCGATCAATAATCGTATGCTTAAAATATGTAGATTTAATAAATTATAATTATATGTATCTATATAATACATGTTACATGCGTTAGTAAGATAGCCTAGTGCCTTGTTTCAATAAAATTTTTGAAAAATAATACATTTTATGTAAATGTAGACACTTTATCGTCTTTAGGTTCAAAAACATAGACTTGACGTGAATTTCGCGTGTTAAAACAATTGTCAAAGCTGATGGCACAGAGTGAAAGAAAACAATGTAAACTCACCATTATGCTCCCACCACGGTCAACTGCATGCATCCACTCTCGTCCTCGAATGTTAAGATACATTTAACATGCATCCACTCATTTAACATGCATTCACTATAGCAACATCAGACATATTCATGGTAGTCCGATTTCGATTTAGCAGTTTTTAGTAATTATTATTGATTCAAAATTATTGCCCCAATGAACAATAAACTAATGAACGCATTTCGAGGGGAAACCGTCTTAACATTTCTCACATAAATTACCACTCCTGCTTCGCTGCGCTCGCTCGAGTGGTAAAAATATGCTCGAATGTTAAGACTGGGTTACCCCTCTTAATACGTTAATTACTATTAACATTACTAGCTTGGTAAGAGGGTTTTTACTAGCGAATAGGATATGACTGGCGAACCCCAGGCGAGCCAGTCACCTTCTTGAGCCAGTAAAACCTGTTACCTTGCGTGTATTGTTGAATATTTTATTTGTTCCTTACTCGTAAATAACTAGAAATTTACCATTTATTCAAAATGTCAAACTGACAAGCAACTAAATTCAGCAATATGACACATACTAAGGAAGACAACTCTGGCTTTGCACGCTATCATTTATCTATGATCACGCTTGTAAAATTTTACTGGCTAGCCAGAAACATTTTCAAAGTGAATACAGTGACTTGATAAATTGATGTTTACAAGTGAGGAACAAATAAATACATTTTCCGAAGTCGAGAGTTCGAATTACGGTCGCGGACATTTTTTTAAGTAATCGAAAAATGTGGATGCAAGTTTCTATTTCTTTATACCTGCAGTTCCACATTATCGGCGCCTGTTATACACAGCGGCAATTTTAAAATCTTCTAATTCTAACAAGAAAACTGTACAATCTATATTTCTATATATGCTTTGTAGGTATATCATTGAGTGGGTAATGTGGGTATGTTTATGAAATGTTATCTTGCAATCAAATAAATACAGGATCCAAGTCGTGCCCGCATGGCCAACGTTAGCAATTTTTTGATCTTTAATTTTATGTATATCGTTTTACTATTGGAGTGATCTTTTTCATAAAAGTAAGATTATCGCATTTTTTTAATATTTAAACGTAAAGTTTTATTCTGACACCAATAACTGTACAACGCAATTATAACATTTTATAATTAGAAGCAATAACTTATTGATGTTATATTTTAATTTTAAAAACAAAGAAATAAGGAAACCTTACCAAAACATAAGAGAAGAAAAAGGAGAATTCAAGACTCTCCCTACATATTTTATAAGAATAAGGAAGGCAACCTAATAAGGAATGAAGAAGAACAACTGGAAATATGGAGGCATTATTTCAAATAAATGCTGGACATGATAGAGGCAGAGCAGATAGTAGAAACAATAGAAGAAAAGAATGCAACAGAAAGACAAGAAGAGGATTATAGCAATTCACCAACAAAGAACGACGTAGAAAAAATAATATAAACTATGAGAAACGGAAAAATCCCGGGCCACAACGAAACAACAATGGATAATATAAAAAAGGTGGTAAAACCCGGAAGCAAACTATATAATAACAGAAGAACCAACCAAATGGAATAAAGCAATGCTACTCCCAATATATAAAAAAGGGGGCAGGACAATATGTAACAACTATAGAGGTATTGCCCTACTAGATACCGGTTATAAAATTGCAGCGACCTTGATAATGTAGAGAATTGAACCATATGCAGAAAAAATATAGAAGATTAACAAGAAGGGTTCACGAAGGGTAGACAAATTTTTCTTTTAAAACAGACAATACAAAATTGCTATGAGTATATACAATATATAGGTTTTCAAAAAGCATATGATTCCATAGACATGAAAAAACTATATGAAGCAATGAAGCAATTCTAAGCAAATTAGAAAAGCTGACAAAGATGGCAATGACTACAATCACGAACCAAGTAAAGGTAAAGGAAGTTATCAAAAGAGTTTACTGTGAAAACCCGACTAAGACAGGGCGACACAATCTCAGCGCTACTATTCAATGTAGTACTAGAAAAAAATCATACGAGAAGCAGGACTAAGAAAAGAATGCACAATAAACACCAACTCATACCAATGCATTGCATATGCCGACGACGTGACCCTTCTAGCTAAAAGCGAAAAATAATTTTAAAAAGCTACAACGAGGCTAGTGGAAGCTGCCAAAGCATACGAACTAAAGATACCACCAGGAAAAAGCAAACGTGATGAGAATAGACACACGACGTGAAAATAGAGAACAACCAGGATTAACATTACAAGCAAGAAGAGACGAACAAGTGAGTTTCGACAGTGTAAAAGAATTTGTGTATCTAGGAGTGCGACGAATCAAGAGAAATAGAAACAAAAATCACCAAGAGTAATAAATGTGCCGGTGAGTTGTATAGAGCCATAAAATCCAAGCATATCTCACGAAAATCTAAGTTTCGAATATATAGCACTGCAATAAAGCCAATAATTCTTTACGGGAGTGAAACATGGGTGCTAAACAAAAAATATCAAAAACAAATGGAGGCATGGGAAAGGTGAATGTTAAGAAGAACCATAAGAGGGAAAAAGACGGAAGAAGGATGCAAAGACAACAACTGTAGAAGTATATGGAAAATAAGAGGAGGCGACAATAACGGAAATAGTTGAAACACAGAGGTTACAATGTGTGGTACATATGGGAAAATAGAGAAATCGAGACCAATGAAGGACACGGCGTGGAGAAATTTCGAGGGAACGCGAAAGAGAGGAAGACCGAGAAATAAGTGGTGGGAAGCTCTCCAGGGAGACCTGAAAGACAGAGGAATAGCCGATGAGAGAGAGAAAGCCAAGAATCGAAAATAGTGGCAAAAAATTATAAAAATGCTATAGTCCTGAAGGCCTGCAAGAAGCGTAATTAATAATAATATTTTTTTATATCGTCTGCAAACATTAAAGTATGAATTTGTCTTTGAAACCTACCAAGATTAGAAAAATTAAAAACTCTAGGTTAGTACCTTGGGGTACACTACATTTAATATGAAATTTGTCTGAACTATCTAATTCATATGTTACAAATTAAATTTGCTCCGTCAGGTATCAACTAATAAATTCTATGAGTTGACGTAAAAACAAATTATTTATTTTTATATACTGATCCAGTAGCAACTATCTACCGGCCTCGCAACGAGTTCGGTAGGTACATTTTTATGGACTAGGCCGGTAAAACTTAAAAACGGCTTTGATTTGTGTTATAGGTTTCTCATTACGTCCAATCAAATTCGAGGTTCACAGCATTTTGCAAGCAAGTAATTTGGTATAATTATTTAATAATCAAAATGGTTCTTGTTCTTGTTCAGTACAGAAACAAAATGTTTTGATGAGATATTAGGTTGCATCTTATGGTGTCAATACTAATAATTTTCTTGTGTTTAAAATTACTTATACCTGGAACACCATTTCGGTCAACGGAATCACAAAAGTCGGCTAAATAAACAAACCAATTTTATTGCAAACAGTAGCAAAGTTGGGTTTGCTTGCTTGTTGCTACAATTAAGCGTGTAGGTCACAGGTGCTTCAATAAAGTTGTAAATATTTATTGCGTTTCAGTTGCTGGAAAGCATTGGAGGGTGGTAATAAAATGCAGAGAGATTCACGTAAAGTTAGCAAGACCCCGAGTTCCAGTGGTCAAGCGGTTGACCGGCCTAAAACTGGCCCACTTTACAACCCCAAATAACGGGGATGTTTCGGAAATTCATATTATTAGACCCCGCATTTTATTGTACATAATATAACTTTACTACTGCAAAAGCATAAAGCTGCAGATTCCTTTGGTCGAAAATGTAACTTGCGGACTACCGCCAGAACCATATTTTACATCTCTAATAAATGCGTGCCGAACTTTCTTCCCAACTGCCACTTTAAAATTGAGTGCGTTGACACCTACGGGTGCGATTCGGGTATGATTGATCAGATCTTTTCAATTTGCGAATTACAGCCATTTGAAATGTTAGTATTCAAGTTTTCTATTGATCCTTGTACTAAAACAAAACATTGATTGATAGGTTTCACTTATGATAATTTTTTGTGCTCAGTCATGGTTGAACATGAGCGACGTTGTTAAGTAAACACAATATAAAAAGTATAATAGTAAAAATCCTATTATTAATTGCTACTACTTTGGCAGCACAATAATTTGAAAACCAGTAATACTTCAAAACATTGATAAATTGAAATCGATTGTGCTACCTACATCACATTTTTGAGATTCATGTTAGACGAAGTTTTAATTAATCATCGAAAGTATTATCCGTATTTGCAATAATATCACAATGTAAGTATGTAAGCACATTCAGTTGTTTTGGTATGCAAATTGAAAAGACCTTTTACATATTTCATCCCCTCTTTTGCCACACACATATATTTTGGGTCTAAAAACGACGACTTAAATTATTTATTGTCATTTCATTGCATTCAATGTCATATTTTTTGGGGACAACTTGAGAATATACAGTTTTATTTGGCAGTTCTAAAAACGTTTTGTTTTATTTTCATATAGAGTATGTACTATCTGACGCCACCGATATTCTCAAAGCAAAAAGTCTATCTTCAAAGAAAAAGAAAGAAATTTTGAAAAAAATATGTTTTTTCTACGACCACTACTAAAAGTAGGCCCTTTAGCGCTAGCTTTTTTCACTAAAAGTGACGTTTTATAATTTAGCGTGTTTAAAATGAGATCAGCTGTTTACTTTTAGCACGTGTTATAAAGTGAAGTGAGGTTATAAAACTACAACTAACTTAAACACACCCGTTACTTTATAACACACAAAACACCTATACAAATAAACATTATAAAATGTAATTAATAATAACGTGTAACCAAAGCTCTTGTACATGGGCACTAATAACCTAGGCAGTTGACGTGCTCTGAAGTATTTAAATTTAAAAAATTGAATTTCAAAAATATTAAATAGTATCAGTTAAAACACGCTAAAAAGTCAGTTTAATAATAATAATAATAATAGAATTCTAACTTGATAAAAAAGGTTAATATAGAAACATGTTTATAAATACTGCGTGTGCCTTATATTTCTTCTTTCTTCAAATTTTCTTTATAATTTATTTATATCTATTTTCAAATCTGTCATTAGGTGGCAGCACAATAGAGCTTAATGATAGTCAAGTAACAGTTGCCATGTTCCAATAACATGCGCGCGCATGCAGTGTTAAAATGGCGACTGTACTGGAAAAGTGTACTGTGAAAGAGCAGCGTGCCGTTGTCCGTTTTTTCTGGGCAAAAGACTTAATGCAAATGATATCCATAAGAAAATTTTTCCTAGCCTCCAGTGACTACCATCTGTTTGGTCCACTAAAAAACAACGTGGTGGAAACGTTTCGCAGATGATAATGATGTCGAACGTGAGGAGCGCATGTGTCTGAAACATCAGCCCAAAGACTTCTGTGCAGCAGGTATTGGGGCATTGATAAGGTGATGGGATAAACATCTTAATGTAGGTGGAGCTTTGTTCAAAAATAAAACTTGTTTTCGGCTAAGTATTTCTCCGAGTATTTTTTTAATAGCCTTTTGTGACCTAGTTACTGACTTTCCCTCGTAGATTATGCTCGAATCTACGTTACGAACATTTTAAAATTTTGTGATGATAGATCGGTAGGCTTCTTCTGCAGTGCTACTTGTGTTTTCTACGGATTTTTTAGCTAGGGTTTTGAATTGTTCGGTGATCTGGTTAGTGTAGGTAAATATGGGTGTAAGGTGTCAAGGGTAAAGTTTTAAAATGACTGCCAAATGCGTGTTGACGTTGAGATTTACAAATGACAATGTATAGTGTTTGATAGTTTATTTAATGCTATTGAAGTCTGCTGCCAGTAGTCCTCATGTTTTTGTGCTATGTAGAGCTGTTTGTAACTCAATTTCTATCACTGTTACCTACTGGAGCGTAGAAAATTAGTAAAGTGGATCACGGTTTATCATTTATAAGGATCAGATCTAATGTTACTGGTTTATGTCCAGTCTTGTTAGTTCTTCAACGAATTGTGAGAATGAGGTGTTCTGAAGAGTTTTAGATATTCTGGTGATGCAGATGTGGCCTTTGTTGTACTTGGTGGGATCAAAGTGCTGAAGGCAAATTAGAACCACCTATAATTATTGTATTCATAAGTTCGCTGGCTAATTTGATTACTAACGCAGAGTGTGGTCAATATATTACACCAACTTATTGTTTAATGATTTTCAGAATGCCCTCTACTATATTTAATAGTTGTGTCTGAATATGTGACTTACAATTCAATGAGTTTCTTTTTAGTTCATTCTTATCACGTTGCAATAGACAATGCAATTTTTATTCTTTGTTCTTGATTATCATATCGTTGGCTATTGCTTTTAGTTACCCCCACAGAACACGTTTTCCAATCACCGCTTTCTTTCCTTGAGTTCTTCTATAGCTGCAAGTATTATGTTTATGGTTTCATTTATTATTTTATTTTATTTACTTATTTGTTGACGTTGCAAGTCTTTTCAAACGGCATTCGGTTGCAGAATTGCCATCTTCATTGGTTCGATTTTACTTCTGGGTGCTTGCTATTGACACTTGTTGATGCATGCGGTGAATCTATATATGTATTTGTAATATTTACTTTAAGTACGAGGTTGAATCAAATAATAACGAGAATTTTAATTTTTATCAGAAAGCAGTTATTTATTCATCAATCTATTTGTCAACGGTGTTTCTAATCAACAAAACATTTTTGTGGAACGCACTTTTTGATATAGCCTTTAGCTCTCTACGATTTAGCCTTTATCTCCTCTATGTTTAATGTTCTCTTCATCGTCGGGAACAGGAAAAAGTCGCAGGGGGGCATAACTGATGAATACTGAGCATCAGGAGTTGTTTGCCCACAATTCTGGTCGTTTCTTCGGTTATGACGCATTTGAGTAATTCTGGGTCGTCAGCGACTTCAGCCAGCATTTGCTCAGCATTTGCGATGCTGCTTTTGTTGAATATTCAACAATTTTGGAAAAAAATTGGTTGCTATTCGTTCATGCCCAAACCTTTAGTAAATATTACCTTACATGAGCCGTATGAGATACCAACTTCCTCAGCAGCCTCCTTTCTAGCGATTAGGTGATTAATAAGACAATATCACTAATTTTTTCCACATTATCGTCGCTGGTTGATGTATTAGGACGCCCAACCCTCTTGTTATTGTCAATGTCTTCACGGCCTTCTTGGAAACGTTTGTACCATTCATAAACCCTTGGTTTCGATATAGCATCCTCAACAAAACCTTCTCCTATATTTGCACCGCTTCAGTGTACTATATTCCATTTTTTTAAGTAAAATTTTATGCTGATTCTTTGTTCCGGTATTTTCACAGTACAAAAATCGCCCAGCGTACTATATTTTGTCGTCAACACTTGGCTGCCGAACACAAACTGTGTATACAATATGGCTGACAATTGACATGTACCTACGTCACAGACAGTAGTACCAACGTTAGAAAATTCTCGTCATTACTTGATCAAACCTCGTATATCATTCTAGTCTCTTTGGAATCATTTTGTAAATATGGCTATGTTTTGCTTTACATCGTCGCGGAATTTTGCCAGTTCCTCTTTGAAAAATTTAACGCTTTCATTTGGCATTAAGTCCTTATTGGCTTCACTGGTTTTGGGTTGGAGAGGATAGCGGTGTGTTAGATTATTTATTTTTGGGTTTCTAGCGGTAAAATGTCGTAGGATCAGAGGTATCTATTTTATGTAAATAGTTCACTACAGCTGTTGTGGAATGTTAGAGCTGGTATATAACATCCTTGTCGGACAAAAGAACCAGGACATAAAACCCCCGGAGAAAAACCCTCCCGGACAAAATACCCCCGGACCAAAATCCCCTCGAATAAAAAAACCTAGACTACAAACATGCGAAAATTAACAACTATGTGGGTCCGTGGACGATTAATTATTGTTATTACTAATAAGTTATTAACTATTATCAGGGTTATTATGATTTTAGCCATGATTTTTATTCATTAGTGATGCAACAATGCAGAAAAGAAATTGAGATAAGAATGTAAAAAGTACGGCATTTATTTAATATAAAATACATTTACAAACAATTCTCAATGCATAAAACACGTGAATTTTGAAAACAAAGTCGTTTTTCAATTTTATGGATATGTACTAAATAAAAAGAACTGCCATAATTTCTATATTCCTAAAGTTAACTACGAAGGGGTAACACATAGGGTGTTTGATGGCAACAAAGCCAACTACGACTTGCATTTCTAAAAAAAAAAAAATTAGGTATTAACTCAAAAGCTATAGGCAAAATATTAATTCTGAGTAGATTCTATTAATCTACGTAAACAGCGCATTAAGGATGCCTACTTCGTTTTGATGTTTTGAAAAACAAATAAACTGTGACAGAATAGAAATGTTGAAGTTTTCATTTTTGGATTGTAATTCGGAAACCACAATTGATACTTATTCAAATTCTACTTTCTCTACTTCCTCCATCGTGTTGCTCTTGAAAACTTTACATGTGCAAACAATTTACCTTAAGTTTGATGATAACGAGTATTTCCATTTAATCTCAGCTTATGAAGAAAATCACATAACATGTCAAGTATGGTGTTGATTCTTGTGATTTTTCAGTTCTTTTCGATTTTTTCAAAAACGACCCCAACGATATTTTTTCCAACTCTACGTTTTTATTAAATTTTTAATGTGTATTGATATGAGATAGGCGATTTTCTAGTTGAATACCTCTAAAATGACTAATTATATGATCGTTGTAAAAGGAAGTTGTGTGCGTGCATTACACCGGATTTTCTATAAAATATTTGTAATGAAGCAGGTCTATTTATCTTCCGTTTAAAAAAAAGGGTTAATATATTTAAAGTATTAGTAATATTATAAACTAGGTATCTAATATGGCAGATGACCAAATCTTTTATAAATGCAGTATCTAGTTATTCAACTGTAGTAGAATGAGGACACTTATCCCCCACTCCTTTTAATTGATTCGCGGATTCGCGGTTTAATTCGCGGATTTCGCGGTTTTATTCGCGGATTGACCTAATTAATTTCGCGGTTTGATCTAATTAATTTCGCGGTTTGATCTAATTAATTTCGCGGTTTGATCTAATTAATCACATATGAAGTTTGATATGTAATTTACATATGTGCTACTGATTAAATTACGCATTAGATTTTTTAATTTGCTTCTGGAATTACGCGTCGGACTTCGGCGGCCATCTTGGATTTCTGGCGGGAATATTTGAAATTTGAATTTTTTCCGATTTTTTTTTCTAAGTTCCATTATTTGAATTTAAATCTCCCGGGGTGTCGGCCATCTTGGTGCGCGCGCACTTCTCACGGCGGTTGTTTTTAAATTTGAATTTTCGCGGAAATATTTGAAATTGAAACTGGTGGATCTATCTCGCTCTTCGAAGCTGCTGTCTCTCTCTTGCATTCACTCGCGGAAATATTTAAATTTAAAAAAGCTATTTGCGTCGGACCCGAGTGGGAATCGAACCCTCTACGTTTGCATACACATTGGGCTCACATCGATCGATGCCTCTAGACCACGGAGCGGTACGGGATTTAAAGGGTTTGAACGAAACGCCATTTCGCAGCTCTACAGTCACGCCGCTCGAATTTTAAACAACTTATTTTTTCGAAAATTTACATTTTAAGAACTGAAATGTGCAGCTTGATGTGCTTAAAGGTATATGCATTTTTTAAAAATTGATTTCGCCCCCGTGATTTCTCTAGAATTAATTATTTTACTCTCTTATATAAATACGCGTATTCTGTCCGTTAAGAATGGTTTATCGCCTAGTATATAGCTGGAAATTTCCTATCGAGTTGTTGATCAATTAAATTAATCGTTTTAGTGTTTAAAAATTATTTATAAGACAGGCGAAAATTTTAAAGCTATGCGGAAAAGAGGCAAGTTCTATCGTAAAATATACGGGCTACAAATTTGAGTTTAGCGGTTATTATCCATTTTCATATTTGAAATGCCAGAACATGACGAATTTTCGGTTGTATAAAGAGGTTTTCGCGCTAGTATTTGAATGGGTTAAATTACGCGATTTTCTCTAAGTTCCCTTTTTAAAACAGGTCGAGACTACGAATCGTTTCCTGGAAAACATACTGCATCGTGTAACGGTATTCGTTAATTATTCAAAATGTTTTATTACAGCCTTGTCTAATACAAGGGGGGAAAATAGCCCTTACGCCTTTGTACTTGTTTATAATTATACGTGTTTTATAAATTTTGACCGCATAGCGAAATCATAATTACGCGTCGGCTATTTTTAAACTTTAGAGCTAATATATGAGTGACTTAACAAATATTTGTCCGTTAGAAATTGCAGTACAGGTCTCGGCATGTCGTTATGTGTAATTAGAAAAACACGTCATAGTCTCAGGGTCGCTGGGCGATCGGTCACAATTATATATATCAGCAATAACATGAACAAGAAGATATACGTATTGCTTGAGTAAGAAAGAGATAAACATATAATCCGTTCACGACCTTTTTGGGACAGAGTTGGCTATTATTTTTTCTTTTCATGTTGGACTAACTGATTCGGTGATGTAGCGGATGCAACTTTTTTTCTGTCAGTGTCTGTTCGACATTTTCTTGCCACCACATTGCCAAATTTATTATTTTAATATTCGTAAGAAAATAAATGCTTTATCAAGTGTGTAAAAGTAATTTTAATTTCCGTCAAAGGAAAAATCAAAATGCCCAATATAATTTTGTTACAACAAAAAAATTTCCATTAAACGATGCTAGTTGCAGTTTAAAAAGGACAGACCAGATCTAAAAGAACACGAGTTGATGTAGAGACTAGAGAGAGATCCGGCAACAACGTACCTATTCAGAAAATATAACCTTAAACTGAAAACAACCTAACCTAACAGAAAAAGTGTCAGTTTGCATTAGGGAGTTTAGTTGCCGCAGAGGTACTGCCAACAAAATTACTAGATGGTCATAGCCTCACCTGACCCAAAAAGATCGTGAACGGCTTATATTAGCAAGTATTGGAGAAGGCTTGACTAATTTTAATTATGACATTTGTCAACTAAACATAAAATAAATTTGAATAAAAGCACGCAAAATTACGAAAATACGTAGAAAATTTTATAAAAATCGGCATCTTGTCACATTAAATTCTGCAAAAAACGACAAAAAAACAATATTTTTATACAACTTTCATCGAAAAATAGTAAAATTTTACGAAAATACGTCTGTGTTGACGACCAATGAAAATAAATTTGAATAAAATACGCAAAAATTACGAAAAGACGTATGTGTTGATCCCCAAAGTAACAAAAATTTGAATAAAAACGCACAATTTCGTTGAAAATATTTACAAAGCGACTTTATAGTACCGAAAAATTGATGTAAAAAAGTTTTAAGAGTTATTTCTAAGCATAATTTTGCAAACGTTTAACAAATAAACCGTAATTTTTTAAAGTACATCACACAATTATGAAATCGTAGTTCAATTTATATGAATTTCGATACTTTGTATGTGAAAATAGCTTCAATTACTAATATTTGAATAAAAACATGCAATTTCCAAAGCATTTCGTTTAAAATTTTAGAAAATCGACAGCATCTCGCATGAAAATTTATAAAAATCGGCATCTTGTCACATTAAATTCTGCAAAAACGACAAAAAACAATATTTTTATACAACTTTCATTGAAAAATAGTAAAATTTTACGAAAATACGTTTGTGTTGACGACAAATGAAAATAAATTTGAATAGAAACACGCAAAAATTACGAAAAGACGTATATGTTGACCCCCAAAGTAACAAAAATTTGAATAAAATCACGCAATCATACAGCATCTCACATAAATTTTCACAAAAATCGACATCATGTCACATAAATTATACAAAAACTGTCATCATATCACTTGAAATTATACAAAAAACGACATTTTCATTCAACACACGATGAAAATTGAACAAAAATCACGCAATTACAAGCCATCTCACATAAATTTTCACAAAAATCGACATCATGTTACATAAACTATGCATAATTTTGCAAATGTTTTACACTTTTTATAAAATGCATCGCTCAAAATTAAAAGAAATAGCAATTTCGTTGAAAAAATCTACTACCACAATCATTTCGATAAACAAAATTCAAAAAATCTTATACTTTTGACGGAAATATATGTATGTTGACCACAAATTAACATAATTTTTAAATAAAAACGCGCAATTCGTTGAAAAAAAATATTCTGACACCACCAAAACACGCAATTTCATTGAAAAATATATATATGTTGTCCACAAATTAACATAAATTTGAATAAAAACACGTAATTTTGTTGAAAAAATGTTCTGACCCCGTCATTTCACTTAAAATTTTACAAAACTGCCATCATCACACTCGAAATTATACAAAATATATGTATGTTGATCACAAGTTAACATAAACCTGAATAAAACACACAATTTCGTTGAAAAATTTGCAAATGTTTTACACTTTTTTATAAAATGTATCGCACAAAATTAAAAGAAATCACAATTTTCTAAATTATATCACGCTATTATGAAATCGTAGATTGATTTTTTGAAATTTTACACTTTGTAACTGTAAAATAACTGCAAATACTAATATTTTAGCTTTAGACTTTGTAATTATTGCAGATTCGAGAAAAAAACAAAGCAGAGTAGAAATAAAAAACACAAACGCTTTGTAATAAACAAATATATTGTTCTTATTTCGTATAATACTTAATAATATAAATATAAATGTACAGCAGAATGTCTTATTTCTAAAAATTCGCTAGCAATTTACAAAACTGTAGTTTGAGGTGCACGACATTTCAAATTAAAAAGACTGCAAGTAATAAAATCAGAATTTCATTGTGTAATTTTAAAGTTTAAGATGCACCCAATCTAGAATTCCCTTCGTTTTTGGTGTTGATGACATCTGCCTTAGAGGCGTTTTTCTAACGGCCCTTTTTTGGAGGCGTTTCCTTATCGGCGTTCTTCTGACTGAACCTTTTTGATGTGGACTTGGATGAGTAGCTGGTGTTTTTAATTTATATTCTAAATCGGACTCGCAGTTATCAGTTTCCATTTCGGTTTTTCCTGTAGTATCAGTCGGGGTTGGCTTCTTTTGCTGTTTAGGTTTAGCTAGCAGCACATTAGCAACGTTAAGGTCTTTGATGTACTCAGCAAACTGTAGGCGTCCGAGTAGATTAATAGTTTTTCGAGGCCGCAGAGTGTCATGAATTAAATCGACTATGTTAGACGCCGGTAAAATTTCACCCTTTATAGTAACGGTGCCCTTGTGATCCCAGCTCACATCGTTTGAGGTACTCAAAATGCGTAGGAAAACTTCAGCTTTTTTCTTAAAAGTTTTGGGAAGTGTAGATAAAATAACGGCATTTGATAGGCTGTCACTGGTTGTTTCAATAGGTATTTTGATTGGCTGCCGCGCCTGGTTTGTGAAATGAAGGAATCGTTGTAAAACCTGATTGTACTGGATCCATTTATCGTGATCAGTTAATTTGGACTTTAAAACTTTTTGCATTTCGTCATCAAGCTGTGATAATATATTTTTCTCCGCATCATCGCCAGACTTAAGACGTTGGACAAATTCCGGCGATACAATCAACATCTTCCGCTCTTTGTCCATTTTAGTCGAAAAGGAGCTTAGTCGTTTGTTCTAGTAGAGCCGTCGTGAATAAACTAGCTTAAAATCAAGACTTTCATAATACATATATAAAAAAAATATGACAGGTACGGGAATCGAACCCGTATTCTCTCTCGAGATCAGAACTTGAATCTGACGCCTTAACCATTCGGCCAACCTGCCTCCCTATATAAACGAGCACTCTCTGCATAATTAAGAAAATATATAGTTTAAAAAGCCTTCTGCATGCAATTTCAAACAATATTTCATATAAATTAAGCCATGTACAAATTTCTAAATCGGTTTTGATATATATTTTATCGAAAGACTTGACCCTCAGCTGCCGTTTTATTATTTGTCGAGATGCGTCATCGTTGAATTTACAAGTGCCATCCTGTCTGTTGTGTGACGTAGGTAATGTCTCCATACCTTTTTATTTTAAAATTCTATAAAATCAGAGGTCCAAACTGCTGCCGCATCAGGTAACAGAGTACAATGGTTTAAAACGTGTTAGTGCGGCATCAGTTTGGGCCTCTGTTTTTATAGAATTTTAAAATAAAAAGGGGTGGATACATTACCTACGTCACACAACAGACAGGATGGCACTTGTAAATTCAACGATGACGCATCTCGACAAATAATAAAACGGCAGCTGAGGGTCAAGTCTTTCGATAAAATATATATCAAAACCGATTTAGAAATTTGTACATGGCTTAATTTATATGAAATATTGTTTGAAATTGCATGCAGAAGGCTTTTTAAACTATATATTTTCTTAATTATGCAGAGAGTGCTCGTTTATATAGGGAGGCAGGTTGGCCGAATGGTTAAGGCGTCAGATTCAAGTTCTGATCTCGAGAGAGAATACGGGTTCGATTCCCGTACCTGTCATATTTTTTTTATATATTTATTATGAAAGTCTTGATTTTAAGCTAGTTTATTCACGACGGCTCTACTAGAACAAACGACTAAGCTCCTTTTCGACTAAAATGGACAAAGAGCGGAAGATGTTGATTGTATCGCCGGAATTTGTCCAACGTCTTAAGTCTGGCGATGATGCGGAGAAAAATATATTATCACAGCTTGATGACGAAATGCAAAAAGTTTTAAAGTCCAAATTAACTGATCACGATAAATGGATCCAGTACAATCAGGTTTTACAACGATTCCTTCATTTCACAAACCAGGCGCGGCAGCCAATCAAAATACCTATTGAAACAACCAGTGACAGCCTATCAAATGCCGTTATTTTATCTACACTTCCCAAAACTTTTAAGAAAAAAGCTGAAGTTTTCCTACGCATTTTGAGTACCTCAAACGATGTGAGCTGGGATCACAAGGGCACCGTTACTATAAAGGGTGAAATTTTACCGGCGTCTAACATAGTCGATTTAATTCATGACACTCTGCGGCCTCGAAAAACTATTAATCCACCCGGACGCCTACAGTTTGCTGAGTACATCAAAGACCTTAACGTTGCTAATGTGCTGCTAGCTAAACCTAAACAGCAAAAGAAGCCAACCCCGACTGATACTACAGGAAAAACCGAAATGGAAACTGATAACTGCGAGTCCGATTTAGAATATAAATTAAAAACACCAGCTACTCATCCAAGTCCACATCAAAAAGGTTCAGTCAGAAGAACGCCGATAAGGAAACGCCTCCAAAAAGGGCCGTTAGAAAAACGCCTCTAAGGCAGATGTCATCAACACCAAAAACGAAGGGAATTCTAGATTGGGTGCATCTTAAACTTTAAAATTACACAATGAAATTCTGATTTTATTACTTGCAGTCTTTTTAATTTGAAATGTCGTGCACCTCAAACTACAGTTTTGTAAATTGCTAGCGAATTTTTAGAAATAAGACATTCTGCTGTACATTTATATTTATATTATTAAGTATTATACGAAATAAGAACAATATATTTGTTTATTACAAAGCGTTTGTGTTTTTTATTTCTACTCTGCTTTGTTTTTTTCTCGAATCTGCAATAATTACAAAGTCTAAAGCTAAAATATTAGTATTTGCAGTTATTTTACAGTTACAAAGTGTAAAATTTTAAAAAATCAATCTACGATTTCATAATAGCGTGATATAATTTAGAAAATTGTGATTTCTTTTAATTTTGTGCGATACATTTTATAAAAAAGTGTAAAACATTTGCAAATTTTTCAACGAAATTGTGTGTTTTATTCAGGTTTATGTTAACTTGTGATCAACATACATATATTTTGTATAATTTCAAGTGTGATGATGGCAGTTTTGTAAAATTTTAAGTGAAATGACGGGGCCAGAACATTTTTTCAACAAAATTACGTGTTTTTATTCAAATTTATGTTAATTTGTGGACAACATATATATATTTTTCAATGAAATTGCGTGTTTTGGTGGTGTCAGAATATTTTTTTCAACGAATTGCGCGTTTTTATTTAAAAATTATGTTAATTTGTGGTCAACATACATATATTTCCGTCAAAAGTATAAGATTTTTTGAATTTTGTTTATCGAAATGATTGTGGTAGTAGATTTTTTCAACGAAATTGCTATTTCTTTTAATTTTGAGCGATGCATTTTATAAAAAGTGTAAAACATTTGCAAAATTATGCATAGTTTATGTAACATGATGTCGATTTTTGTGAAAATTTATGTGAGATGGCTTGTAATTGCGTGATTTTTGTTCAATTTTCATCGTGTGTTGAATGAAAATGTCGTTTTTTGTATAATTTCAAGTGATATGATGACAGTTTTTGTATAATTTATGTGACATGATGTCGATTTTTGTGAAAATTTATGTGAGATGCTGTATGATTGCGTGATTTTATTCAAATTTTTGTTACTTTGGGGATCAACACATACGTCTTTTCGTAATTTTTGCGTATTTTATTCAAATTTATTTTCATTGGTCGTCAACACAGACGTATTTTCGTAAAATTTTACTATTTTTCGATGAAAGTTGTATAAAAATATTGTTTTTTTGTCGTTTTTTGCAGAATTTAATGTGACAAGATGCCGATTTTTATAAAATTTTCTACGTATTTTCGTAATTTTGCGTGCTTTTATTCAAATTTATTTTATGTTTAGTTGACAAATGTCATAATTAAAATTAGTCAAGCCTTCTCCAATACTTGCTAATATAAGCCGTTCACGATCTTTTTGGGTCAGGTGAGGCTATGACCATCTAGTAATTTTGTTGGCAGTACCTCTGCGGCAACTAAACTCCCTAATGCAAACTGACACTTTTTCTGTTAGGTTAGGTTGTTTTCAGTTTAAGGTTATATTTTCTGAATAGGTACGTTGTTGCCGGATCTCTCTCTAGTCTCTACATCAACTCGTGTTCTTTTAGATCTGGTCTGTCCTTTTTAAACTGCAACTAGCATCGTTTAATGGAAATTTTTTTGTTGTAACAAAATTATATTGGGCATTTTGATTTTTCCTTTGACGGAAATTAAAATTACTTTTACACACTTGATAAAGCATTTATTTTCTTACGAATATTAAAATAATAAATTTGGCAATGTGGTGGCAAGAAAATGTCGAACAGACACTGACAGAAAAAAAGTTGCATCCGCTACATCACCGAATCAGTTAGTCCAACATGAAAAGAAAAAATAATAGCCAACTCTGTCCCAAAAAGGTCGTGAACGGATTATATGTTTATCTCTTTCTTACTCAAGCAATACGTATATCTTCTTGTTCATGTTATTGCTGATATATATAATTGCGACCGATCGCCCAGCGACCCTGAGACTATGACGTGTTTTTCTAATTACACATAACGACATGCCGAGACCTGTACTGCAATTTCTAACGGACAAATATTTGTTAAGTCACTCATATATTAGCTCTAAAGTTTAAAAATAGCCGACGCGTAATTATGATTTCGCTATGCGGTCAAAATTTATAAAACACGTATAATTATAAACAAGTACAAAGGCGTAAGGGCTATTTTCCCCCTTGTATTAGACAAGGCTGTAATAAAACATTTTGAATAATTAACGAATACCGTTACACGATGCAGTATGTTTTCCAGGAAACGATTCGTAGTCTCGACCTGTTTTAAAAAGGGAACTTAGAGAAAATCGCGTAATTTAACCCATTCAAATACTAGCGCGAAAACCTCTTTATACAACCGAAAATTCGTCATGTTCTGGCATTTCAAATATGAAAATGGATAATAACCGCTAAACTCAAATTTGTAGCCCGTATATTTTACGATAGAACTTGCCTCTTTTCCGCATAGCTTTAAAATTTTCGCCTGTCTTATAAATAATTTTTAAACACTAAAACGATTAATTTAATTGATCAACAACTCGATAGGAAATTTCCAGCTATATACTAGGCGATAAACCATTCTTAACGGACAGAATACGCGTATTTATATAAGAGAGTAAAATAATTAATTCTAGTGAAATCACGGGGGCGAAATCAATTTTTAAAAAATGCATATACCTTTAAGCACATCAAGCTGCACATTTCAGTTCTTAAAATGTAAATTTTCGAAAAAATAAGTTGTTTAAAATTCGAGCGGCGTGACTGTAGAGCTGCGAAATGGCGTTTCGTTCAAACCCTTTAAATCCCGTACCGCTCCGTGGTCTAGAGGCATCGATCGATGTGAGCCCAATGTGTATGCAAACGTAGAGGGTTCGATTCCCACTCGGGTCCGACGCAAATAGCTTTTTTAAATTTAAATATTTCCGCGAGTGAATGCAAGAGAGAGACAGCAGCTTCGAAGAGCGAGATAGATCCACCAGTTTCAATTTCAAATATTTCCGCGAAAATTCAAATTTAAAAACAACCGCCGTGAGAAGTGCGCGCGCACCAAGATGGCCGACACCCCGGGAGATTTAAATTCAAATAATGGAACTTAGAAAAAAAAATCGGAAAAAATTCAAATTTCAAATATTCCCGCCAGAAATCCAAGATGGCCGCCGAAGTCCGACGCGTAATTCCAGAAGCAAATTAAAAAATCTAATGCGTAATTTAATCAGTAGCACATATGTAAATTACATATCAAACTTCATATGTGATTAATTAGATCAAACCGCGAAATTAATTAGATCAAACCGCGAAATTAATTAGATCAAACCGCGAAATTAATTAGGTCAATCCGCGAATAAAACCGCGAAATCCGCGAATTAAATCGCGAATCCGCGAATCAATTAAAAGGAGTGGGGGATAAGTGTCCTCATTCTACTAACTGTTATTTGAGATTTACATTGAAGAACGACATTTCACAAGGAGAAAAATGTCTTTAATTTTTAAAATGCATTGTGAATGCGTACAATTTTAAAAATATAATATTTACAGCATGTAAAGCGTTGAAATGTACTACAGACAATGCATATATAACAAATAAAAAATCGGAGAAACTGATAAAAAGAAACAACACTTTAAATAATTTAAATATGTACCTCGTTTTGCATTTTTACTTTCGCATCCGGAACAAATCTAAGGTGTCACTAAAGGCAATCTGGAAGAAAAACAAAGACATAAAGCCGAAGTTTCAAAAACACAAGTACAACAAATCGAAGAATTAATCGTGTTACTTTTTTGTAGGATTTTCTACTTGAATAAAATCAGTAAGTCATGTTATAAGGCACAAAACACCTAACTAATTCATTTATAAATTGTACACGTCTTTACAGAAATACAGACAAGTTGAAAACTCTAACAATCCACCCTTTTAAGCAAAAGCAATACTACTCCCCTAATTAGATTATCATACGCAAGTTTAAAAAGCAAAAAAAAAACGTGAAACTATAGGGCAAGCATTTCAAATATTTGTTAGGAGTAAGCAATTTAGAAATATAGAAAATGGTAATGTTTGGATTGGCATGTGCATAACTACTGAATAAAATAAAATGGATTACATGTCATTCAGTTATATACAATAAATATATAACTGCAATTTATGAAATAAATCGAAATTTAAAAATCAATGTAATTAGAAAACAAGGTTGAATATAGTTAGAAGCTTTAGAAATACATAGAAGATATTAACGTAGTTTTAACGCCAAAACACAAAAAACTACCTTATAAAATAGCAAAAGGAAAGGCAGGATGAATAAATAGGCACTTTGTGAATTCGGCAAATACCAAGAAATATTTTAAAAATAACTTTACTGGAGGCACGGTTAGTGGCCCAGGTAGTTTTTATTTATTCAGCACGGAGCTTAATGTCAATCACTCTGGATGGGAAAACGGAGAAGATTAGGTCTTAAAGACGTTTAGGAGAAACAACGGCATTCTCAACCTGTCAAAACACTCAAAAGTAGTTTTTGTTCGAATATTCGCTTCAGTAAACGTTTTTTTGTTTGAACAAGTCGCTTTATTAAATTAAACTTGTCAAAAGTTGCAACAATGAATTTCAAAACTCAATTTTACCAGTGTATAAACTTCAATAATGAATGCAAATCCATTCACTTTGATTTCCATATGAATTAGGGCTGTTTATATCCATCACAGTGGCTGATGTTTGGCATAATTCAGTTTCGCAATGTGATCTGAAATTATTATTCAAACTTATAATTTAATCTTATGTTACCTCTCACACTATACGCATTTTAATCGTAACATCATTACAGCACATTACGCAGTTTGCGGCAGCTCACAATCTGCATACATTTTCCACGTTTATAAACCGGCTTTTAGCCCTTCAAAGGCAAGCTTATATTTTACTAAAATGAATAATTTTCCATATCGTTAATAATATCAATGTTTTTTAGTACAAATCAATTTAATTTAACAGAATTTAGTACAATAGAAAAGTTTTCTAAATATTAGTAGTAGTTATGGTGTGAGACATGCAATAAAAAGAACCTGTTTATACCTTCATTTCATACATCGTGTTTCATTCAAAGAACTGATGTTCAGCACTCGTACTTATTGGACTAAGCAAATATTAATAAATAAACGGACTAAATGTAAAATGCTATTTTCCAACATTGTTTTGTAAATATGCACTAACAAAGTTGTATTGTTCCGATTATCTTCACGTTTGATTGTAGGTAGTAATATTGAGTTGTATAAACATAGGCTCGAGCAGGTAAGTATTGAGTAACATAAACATATATCTTGCTGGTCATTCATAAATCAATACCGTAAGTTTTCATTCGCGAAAAAACTTGTGTATGAATCACGTAGTGGCCCATTCTGCTGCTGAAGAACAGTTTTGCTTTCTTGCGTTAAATGAACCGAAAAGTGGTTCCGTAACTAGTATTTGGTTTTGTTAGATGTCCTCCGAGATTGCTTGGTGAAGTTTTTCTTGCTAAGTATTTTCGAATACAGGGAATCAAGTTATACTATTATTTTAATTAATTTGATATTTTCTAAACTGAGACTCTGGCGACAAAATGGTATTCCAAATGCAGATATTCAACAATAAGATATTCGTTTATTTAAGGCACTAACGTGCTATTGATGATAAAAAATTACTGTCAAACCCTAATACACCGAAAAGCGGATTACTCGAACTCATTATTGTGAATTACCAACAAAACCATATATCCAGTCATGCAATTTTACATCTATTACTGGAATTTTTGGATAACTCGTGTAAGGCCGTTGGCAATTAAATTTCCAAGATAACTCGAATTTTGTACAACTAAGTTGAAAACTAAATGTCTATCAACACAATTTTTTGTTTAGAAAAATTAAAATTTTGCAAAAGTATCATATGTAATTTGAAATGCGCATTCCAAAAAATTTAAAATATATAGGGCGATCAATTTAAAAAATCAAAGTTACCGGCACTTCCGGTAAAACCAGAAGTTGACCGTTTCAACTATATCTATCAGTAAATCAGAAATTATGTCTAGTATCCATATCACATTTTATCCAAATCGATTCATAAATAAAGGAGATATAAGCATGTCCCTGGTCTCATTATTACCCGGTATATTGGACACAAAATATACCTATTCAAGGGTAAAAACGTGAACTATAGACAAAATATTACTTTTATTTAACTAATATTAGTTCCCCTCCAACAAGTAGTTTTTGAGCTATACCAACAACATACGGACAAACAGACAGACGAACGGACAGACACAGACAGGCAGGCACACAGACAATCGAACAGACAGATAAGCAGACGGAATGGAGAAAATTGCGAAATTATGTATTTGTCATCTAGGGATCCTGAAACGTGAAGATCTGAAGACATCTCGGAAGGTAATTTTTTCGCGATTGTAATACCTCCTTCGTCTTTCAGTTCGTTAACAGTTTAATCATTCATTGTCATAGACTGTTCGGCTACATACAGCTCAATATTACTACCTAGTCTCGACATGTTTTGGTAAATGACGTGATGCGAGACCAGGCCAGAACGTGATGTTGTTATTATTATTTTGAGTATTGATAAACTGTAAGTTCGAAAGGTTTCTTTTTGTGTAAAGGTCGACGGCAACTGCTTCATCACTAACTTGCCCCACGTAAGGTTGCGACACACTAGTTGAAGAAATTGTGCACCACACAAGAACTTTTTCAGAAAATGTAGCTTTTTCTTAATTTTTACATTGTCAGGAGCAGCATTCAAATTATCTGTATAAAAGCCGCCATTACCTTCAATCTCTGAAGAAATAGTTTTCTTTGTTTATGATAATCAACTTATTGTTTGAACGTAATCGTAATGCTTGGCAGCAGCTCGGAATCCTTTGCAACTGCCGAGTATTGTGGAGAATATCCCTTATGCATATTTAGTTGGAAAGTTTCCATGGCAACGACGGTTATTGAGAAACGGAAATTTTTGCAAATTTACAGGGAAATTCACACCCACTGTAGTATTGACAAACATAGGTAAACTTTTAGTATTTAGATATTTGTGTTGTTAATATCTTTAATAAAAGTGTTTACTGCGTTTTTTCATTCCTGATACTCTTCATCAAAATATAACTCGTGTTTCTAACAAAAGCATTCGTACATGCCTCCAAAATAAAATTGCTCCTCCTTCGGAGTAGTGATTTTTTCAGTTGACACGCACTGATGCTCTTATTGAACAAATAGCTGCAGCTGCATATTTCCGGACATTTTTCAAGCACTTGTTATATTTCTACTGACAATTTCTCTTTTTCTGAACCGCAATCCATTTCCACTCAATTCTATATTAGTTGTCATATACGAAACGCGAAATCGTCTAGGTACCTCATTTTCATGTGGAAACGTCAATTCTTTATTTCGCGATCTGGAGCAGTCGATTGCCATTGTTATCAGACAATATTCGTGGGCAACCGTTTTTTGATACGTTAAAATAAGGTATACCTACTTCAAATTCTCTAATCGTTCGGCAAATATTGTCTCAAAACTTCTGTAACTTACGTTATATGTATTTTTATAAATAGTATGTACACCGATGATATACCAATTCTTTTGACAAAAATTTGCAAGTACGTCGTGTTCTATTAATTTCTCTGAAGACAATGAGACCCAGGCCATGCCTCTATCTCCGTTACTTATGAATGAATTTGGATAAAATTTGATACAAGGATACTAGACATAATTTCGTATTGACATACAAGTATAATCAAAATGGCCGACTTTCGGTTTTACCGGAAATAAAACACTAAGTTAAATTTTTTAAATGGATCACCCTATATATTTTGTTTTTCGGATTCTACGACTCAAATTACATACAACAGTGTTGCCGTTAAAAAAATGAACCAATTAATTATTCTTCCATTTTAGATAAATATAAAGTTGTGCATGCTGCATATCGTTAAATTGGTAATAAAATTTTCTATCTAATGGCAAGATGATCCTTAGTAGGTAGGGGAAAGGCGTATACCTTGGGACAGAATTTCCTTTTCAATTTTTTAATTTTTGGTTTTTGAATAAAATTGAATTGCAATTAATCCCCGTGAAAGAATGTAGTTTTGGCTACTAAATGGTCAATACCCATTTGCGAATAGATCAATAAAGAAGTCGGTAATCACCATATAACAATGCAGTGGAATTTGTCCCAAGGTACAAACAGGTCTTGTACCTTGGGACAGGGGTGGTTGCACATTGGGACATGGATAGAATTATATTGTATAAATGAATATGCACATTGAATTCATTTTAATTATAAAAAAATAGTGTACAAAAATTTTTATAATGAAATCCATACATTATTTAAGATAAATATTCGCAGGAAACTTGATGTTGAAGGAATGCTGTCCTCGACGTATGGTAGGCTCAGGCAATATCTTCACTATGCAGGACTTACTAACGACAGCGACATCTTCAACGTTAGGAAAAACAAAGTGAACTTTCCGCACTCGCAGAAATTTCACAGTAGCCTCCAATTCTGTAACATCTTCGACTATACCGGCATAATAGACAATGTTTGACAAATGTTTCCCAGAGACATCAAACTTGACTAACACCCAGCTGTCCTTGGAATAGTTGAGTGGAGCTGCGTCGAAGAAATCCGACTCGTGTTCTTCATTATCAGAGCTGTCAGCGAAACGACTTCCATCGGAGCTGTCTTGAAGTTCGGGTTCGTCTTCATCTTCAGATGACGATGGAACTAAAACTCTCTTAACGGTCTGTTTTGCCAGAGCAAAAGCCTTGTTATTTTTCATTTTCTGCCGCTTGAGTTCTTCAAACTCTGGTGAGTCGGTCGCAATCATGCATTTTCCAGGTTTTCGGCCCCGTACACCACGCTTGCGAGGTGGTGCTTTCGGAAATGGACGAAGTTCCTCAGGAGTCTTTGCTGTGATAGATGCACTGCTTGTTGATGGCGTTTCTACGTTTGGCTCCTTCTCTGGAATTATGCTTTCATCATGAGGTTCGTAGGGTCTGTTTGTCACTTCAGCTGGCAAGAACTCATGGTCTTCAAACACATCTGCATTGAATGGCCATATACCAGAAACTTTGAATCCCGCTGAGATGTTATTTGGAGTGAATGCCAGAGGGAATGCTTTTCCCAACAATGCTGAGACATCATAAATCGAAATCGGCTTTCCGGGATGGCTAATCATCCAATCCTTAGCAGCTTTGTTATAATAGGCTTTAAGGGGGCCAAAGACAGACCGGTCCAATGGCTGGAGCTTGTGGCTAGTGTGAGGTGGGAACGTCAGGAAAATTATTCCATTTTCTTTCGCCAAATTAATCGCTTCTAACGAAAGGTGGCTTTCGTGATTGTCCATAATGAGGAGGACTTCATTGCCACGAGAAGGCTTTGCCATAGAGATAAAATGTTTGAGATATTTCACAAATAGTTCTGCATTGGACCAACCACTAGAAGTTGCCATACCAAGGGTACCGGGTGGTGCATTGTTGATCATGTGTTCCTTGTAATGAACACGAGGAAATATGATGGCTGGGGGAATAAACGTTCCTGCAGCATTTATGCCAGCAATCATTGTAATGTTGATTCCACGTTCTCCTGAAGTAGCTGCTCCAATTTGTTTGGCCTTTATGTCACCAATGACCCGTGACGGTTTGTGAACTGTAGAGCAACCTGTTTCGTCAAGGTTCCAGACGTTTTGAGGTTGTAGGTTGTACCTTTCATAGATTTCTCGAAGTTTTCCAAAAAATATTTCAACATTTGGTTTGTTGAAACAGGCCATTCGACCTAGGCTTGTAGACTCCGGTTTTCGAAGAGATATTCTGTTTTTATATGAAGTACGAAAAGTTCGGTACCATTGTCTCCCTGCTGATCGATGTTCATTCCAATTTTCTGGATACTTGATATTGTTTGCTTCGGCATACTGGAAAGCTAATTTCTTCATTTCGTCCACGGTCAAGCCAAAGTTCCACTGCGCAGCCTTTAAAATATAGGAGAGAAGTTCTTCTTCTTGCTCACGGGTGAAGACCTTTTGTGTTGCATTGTTGGCTTCATATTTGAAATCAGTTTGACCAGACAACTTGTATTTTTTTAGGTGCCTACCAATGGTGCTTTTTGACAAACCATAATCTCTCGCTACTTCTCGTAGAGACCGTTTGTTTGTGATAACATCATTGGCAGCTGCCTCCATAATTTCTGCATCTGGTTTCGCTCTCTTTTTCCCTGTTGCACTTCTGCCCATCTTTAAAATTGCACAAACTTTAGTTAAATTGCAGATGAAGTAGTTGGTTGTACCTTGGGACACGTCCTATGGTACAACCAGAAAAGTGTCCTAAGGTGCAACCAAGCACACTTTTGACAAAATAAATTTTCTAACCTCTAATTAAATCTACTTTTTAATAACTTTTTGCATAGGCTGTGTGCTTAAACAATCCTGCTGCAGTACTACGAAGAATAATTCCAATAATGATGCTTACCTTGTTTGTATACGTTCTGGAAGTTGCAGTGAAATTTTACTTTCAACGTACGAAAATGATAATCTGACTGTTGACGCTTCGAGCAATGACTGACACTAAAATGACTTGGTGGGCAAACAAAGGATAGGGTTGCCAACATAATATGTAATTCTGAGAGTTACCGCTAGAGTGGTTGAATTTCGAGAGCAACTGTCCCAAGGTAAAACCGTCCCAAGGTACAACCCTTTCCCCTACCATTTAAAAAAGTGATTTTTTCTTAAAAAACGTGTTTAGCAAATTTTGTTCTGTTATTAAGGGTTTGTTATTCACTTCATTGATAAAATAGCTATTATTATGAGTTACTAGGGTAAATTAGAACAGATTTTTTCAAGTCACAGCCTTCAATCGTAAAAAATAAAAGTTGAAAAAAATATTTTTCTGTTTGAAAAAATTAAAATTTGGAGCGACTAGTATATGTAATTTGACTTGTAGATTCCGAAAAGCAAAATATATAGGGTGATCCATTTAAAATTCAAAGTTGGTATCATTTCAGATGAAACTGGAAGTCGACCATTTTAACTATATCTATTGGTCAATCATAAATTATCTCTAGTATCTACATATAAAATTATATTCAAATCGATTCATTAAGAAGATATAAGCAGGCCCTGATCTCATTGTCACCCGGTATACATTAAAGTTACAGTACTACCATATAACAAAGTTTTCCTAACAGATAATTAGCTTTAACGTGGCAAAAGCTGAAACGATTTACTCAAAGCAACAACGTCTCATTAAGCCTACCTGAATGCCCAATCAATAACTTAAGTAGTTCTCGAAAGCTTTCGTTCGAGTTAATAATAGTCAGGTTTATTTTACGTGTAAAAGCTTCCCCATTCCCAAAATTAGAAGCAAATATTTTTTAGTGGCTGCGTCAACCAAACTTTAATGACTCGACATTCTATTAGGGACCTCACTTCCTATATTACGACACCCACACAATGTTATCCGCTCGATATTACTTTTTTAGTAACGGTGACGGGTACATCCTCCCACATTTTTTATTTTTAATCTTTTTCCAGCTAAACAATGCAGTACGAAGAAGGCAAACATATAGCAAGAACAAGAAACGTTGCTGAAATTATACAATATTGCAATATGCACCTTAGTAACTGTTTCCGGACTGTCTGATACTACTTTCTGGGAAAACTCTTAAAAACGAAAATTGTATGTCTATATACAATCTATACTTTGAAGCGTTGATAAATAATAAAACAAACAGTTAGTCGATTTTGCACGATAAAATGGCTGTGGGTGAAATTAGATGTATTACTATAACATAATCAAATAAATTGAGAAAGCACACACAGGAACTAGTCGTACGGCGTATGTATCACAATTTAGTAATATGTAGTATCGTCTACTCCTGGAGCGTTTCTATTCTTTAATTTTTGTATTTCTTTTCTATTTCTTCTAATGCTATATCTATATTGTCTTCAGTTGGATATATTATATTGTCAACTTCTAGTGTACAGGTTGAATAAAAATTTTTGAGTTTTTTTGCCACTTCTGTTTGTCAGTTTTGTTTAATTGACAATATTCGTTTACGGGTTTCTTTTGGCCATGCAACGTCTTCCATACTCTCTTTTGAGCTCCATAAAGATCGTGCTCCATGTTCTTTGCGAATCTTTCTCAATATTTTTGCTTGCTCTTATTTAGCTCGCGTGTAGCACCATTTCGTACTCGTACATTTTTCTCCACTCTACCACTTACCTCCATTCTTATGGGATGGTTTTTCTGTTACGATCTTTGATATAGCTTATGAATGTCAGCTTTTAGCGTTTTTTCTTCACAATTATTTGTCAGTTGTTAATGAATATCGTCTGCTCCTGGAGCGTTTCTATTCTTTAAGCTTTGCATTCCTTTTCTATTTTTTTCTAATGATATTTCTATATTGTCTTCAGTAGTATATCTTATATTGTCAATTTCTAGTGTAGAGATTGAATCAAAATCACTTCTGCATGTCAGTTTTGTTACTTCCTTTTACGATAAAGGAAGTATTGGATTCACCCCAAAAATTCGAAATTGAGTTTTCAACAGATCTTCACGTTTTAGAGTCCCCTGATCCCAAAAAACATATTTTTTTTCATTGGTCTGTGTGTCTGTCTGTCTGTCTGTGTGTCTGTCTGTGTGTCTGTCTGTGTGTCTGTCTGTGTGTCTGTCTGTGAACAGAATATCTCAAAAACGAAAAGAGGTATGGCGTTGAAACTTCATATATAAGTTTTGTGTACTATGTAGATGAGACAGCAAGCTTTTTAAAAAAATCGCATAACCGGAAGTAGGTGTTTACTCTTGTGATTTTTTAGTTTTTTTCGATTTTTTCAAAAACGGCTCTAACGATTTTTTTCAAACTTTACATTTTTATTACATTTTTAATGTGCATTAACGTGAGATAAGTGATATTCCAGTTGAATACTTCTAAAGTGGGTTTCTTTTGTTTTTTTTTCTATTTTTTTTATTAACTCCTATTTTAAATAGAACACCCGGTATATTATTACATTTTTGAATTCTGCTTAAGATTTTAGAGAAAATTTGTCTCTTCAACTAACGCTCTATTTTGTATCGTTTTTGTAGAATTCGTAATTTTTGAAAATTTTTGACAAATGCTTAGAAATTAAAAATCAAATTTTTGGCTAATTATAAGATCACTGTAAAAGGAAGTTGTGTGAGTGTATCACACCAGATTTTTTAATTGATAATATTCGTTTACGGGTTTCTTTTGCCCATGCAACATCTTCCATACTCTTCTTTGAGCTCGATAAAAATCCTGCTCCATGTTCTTTACGAATCTGTCCCAATATTTTTGCTTGCTCTTATTTAGGTCGCGTGTAGCATCATTGCGTATTCGTACATATTTTCTCCACTCTACCACTTTCCATTAAAAAAATGTACATATGATGTCCCACTTTTCCTTAGACGGTAGTGGAAGCAACCAACCCCAATTGTTTCAACTTTAGCGGTTCTTGACTACCTTCAGTCTTTCTTCTTCTACCACTTTAAAGATTTTCTTCTAGGCTGGGTGTTGAACCTACCTTTAGTCTTTTTCCAGTCTCCACTCTGCGCCATCCATCCAAGACAAATTCTTCAGCCTGTCTTTATTATTTGTATTAGTTGATGTATGAAAATGAAGAAAATGTTTGCTTTACATGATACCATAACTTTTAAAGTTATAGTATCATGATTGTAAACCATCCTGTAGCATTGTAGAGGTAAATTTAGCGCTGTTGCCATTAGTTAGCTCTGAAGCAAGCAAGCCGGATCGCGACCAGAGCAAGTCTGATCTGTGTCGTCATTCTGATAAAAATTTAGAAGCCTGCAAGCGCTTTCCTGTTTCAAATTAAGTGTGGATTTTCAGAATTCAAAAATTTCAACCACAAAAAATGTGGTAAATTACGTGTAATTGCTGAAGGAGACGCTCTTGCAGTTACACGTAATATTTAAGCTTTTGTAGCTGGGATTAAATATATAAACTAAGGGAATTGCAAAAAGAAGAGGTTATTTTTACTTAGCTGTGTGTAAGTATAGAATTCCAACGTTTTTCTCTTTATTTCACTTTTTGGTTTTCTATCTAAATCACAGATCACACTATCATTGTGTTGCATCAAATCTGTTTGTCTACACAAATGATAACGTATTTGTAACGTCATCAATCGTGTTTGCGCAGGGTGTTTTTGAAATTGCAATTGTGATTAAAGGTTTTATATACACTGTGTCGTCCATTCTCAAATAATTTCTAAAGCTACCAACATCTTCACATTTCAATTATTTATGGATCTTTAATAATATCCCTCGTTCTTGAACATGTGATTGTAACCACTTATGGAGCCACACTTTTAGATTTTCGCTGTTTTTTATTATACAATGCTAGACCTAAACCTACTAACTAAAGGATCATGACTTGTTCTTCTATTTTTATTAACAAAAATACACGATTAACAAATCGCATCTTGAAATCAGACCATAACCTCACTAATAACAGTTGCATACAACAAGTTTGATGGTTTGACAAACAAGTTTGATACAATAAAATGATCGTGTGACCTGTGCTTAAAACATCAATGTTTGTACATAATAAATTGTTTTCACTCTATAGCTGTTTGTCACATCGGGGTAAGTAAATCTTTTCAAATTTCAATATTATTGTGTGTTGGATGATTTGCCGTTACCGTAACTTCCACCGACAATTAATTTAAAAAATATAGCAAATAAAATTAGAATTTATTAAGCTAATGGCTAATATGCGTACATTAATGTTTAGAACGAGGTTCTACAATAGTTATTTTCGTATCTAGAATGAGCGTTCGAAAATTAATGCGAGCCAAAGAATAATTTGAGAAAGTAAAAGCACTTCGCTTTGGAGATGTAAACAGAATTTTTTAGGAAACTCCAGTAATATTAAGAATATATGAAAAATATAGAACTGCCAATAATAATAATAACGTTTATTAGCCTTTAAGGTATAACTCATACATACTGATTAAAAAATACTTACATACATTACATATTGATTGATATAATAACAAGAAAAAACGGATTTTTAAACGTTCACAGAGATAGTGCGGTATTTTTTTAGCGATTATTTTATAATAAAGACATGCAGAAGCGCATGACTCCTATTGTACATGTTTAACCATTTCGTCTCCACAAGCCTGAATATACAGACTGTGTTATTTTGATTCAGTGAATAAAACGGATACATGCATTTTAAACTCTTTGTATTCTGTTGATATTTGTTTTATCTGGGCAGTTACCATAGACAGAGTCACAGAAATTCAAATGTGAAGGCTCCATTAAATCACATAATGTAATTTTTAAATCCTTACTTAAAATATCTCTATTAGTATAAAGAACTTTAAGACTACCGTAGGACATTTGAACAAGTTTAGTAACATCCACTTTAAACGCAAGTTTGTATCTACGTATGTAAATCCCCAAATTTCTAGTTGACTGGTCACATCCCAATTGAGCTCCGTCAATCTGAATATTAGGTTCTGAAGCAACTTCTTGTCTTAATTTCCGGTTGCCGAATACCAACACATTAGATTTACTGACGTTAATTGTTAAACAATGATCTTGTGATAAAGATATTACATTTGAGAGATCTTCATTGGTAAAATTTGAAGCTGTATGTACATCATTACGTTCAAATGAATAATAAAGTTGGGTCGAGTCAGCATAGAAATGGAACTTTCAATTGTATTTTATTGAATTTTGACAAAGGAAGTCAAGAAGATTTAATATATCAGCGTATGCTGAGTCGTCTTTGCTGAAATTTAATTTATAATTTCACACAATCGATTACCAAAATATCTTCAAACACTATAAAAGATCATAAGTATAGTAGTTCCTGTCTTTACTAGTCTATGGTTTCAATCCCTTTCGTAATAGGACGGGAAGTAGTAAAATAGAAAATCGAGAAAAACCAACGTAATCATTCTTAACAGCTCCAGCGTCGCTACTAACTGCGTACCAGAGTGTAGAATATGTCTGCTTTAAAGCACAAACACGCAAAAATACAGCTTGGCGATAAGTATGAAACTCTCCGGAAGCTTTTTTTTTTAATTCATAAACCCGGGAATACGTACTTATAGCTAAAATAGGGAAAAAATACATACGTGTTAGTATAGATAATACGAGCAACATTAATTATTGTCTAACTGATATCAATGATTAGAATCGAATAAAGCAAACAGCTATTGAATAAAGTTTCGGCAACTTGCTTCTCCATTTTACAAACTTCGTCATTGTAAAAACTTCTTAAGGAAATATTAAATATTGCTCTAGCTACGATAGTCCATTCTCTGAAAAGGAAACTCGCTCCAGCAGAAAACTTTGAATGAAACGTCTTTCTGATTTAATAACGTTCGAGTTATCTTTATTGCCGTCGAATCATGTGGCCTATTTTAAGATACATCGTAACTGAAAGTTATTTACGGTGCATTAAAACGTACTTCGACGTAGTTAGATATCTGCTCCGGACAACGACTTTGTAAACCTCCTTTCCGCGAGCATGTTAAGGCATTTTCGAGCTGCAGAAGCAGCCAGTTGTGCCCCTTGCTGAGAGTTGTCCCAGTTAGTTGCAGCCAAGAGTTTGCTGCACCCTGAGAAGAAGAAGGTTGGCCGCCCTGTACGACTTGACCCAGTGCTACAGTAATCTCCCGTGTTGAACTTGTCATAAATCAGTTCAGAGGCGTACGTGAGTGGGGAGCTCAACTTTTGTACGAGCTTTGATTTGTTCTTTGTTGCGTGCTGTAATTTATTTTCTGCGATTTTCTCTTGTATCACATTTTCTAGTGACTCCGGCTTTTTTGTATCTGCCGGATATATATTAGCGATAACTCATATCCGTGCGATAAATTCTAACAAATTTGTGTTTTTTACGATGCAACTTCTGCTTTAGCTGATTCAGCGGGAATATTTGCTTTTAAGTTAGCATAAACCTACCGGCTGAAAATATGTGTGTTATCTCTAAGTGAAATAATTAGCAAAAGATTAACATATAAAATCCCGGTTAGCTCAACGAAAAGGTGATCGAAACTAATGCATATTATTACCAGACGTACACATAATATCCTAAGTAGTAATTGAGGTAGACCTCAAATATTGGTTTTAATTATTAATTTATTTTAATGGATTTTGGCAATATTGGTTAAACCGCACATAGGGGTTACATTGCTGTTGTCCCAATTATCAGCTAAAGTAAAGTTCAGCTGACGCTGATGAGTGGGTCTTTCTAGATTTGCTAAATATAAATGAAATTCAATCATGAACTTAATAAAGTGACATGATTCTAACTCGATGTGCGTTGCAGCCTATATTTTTGTAAATAAGGAAAGTTTTGTATGAAAAATAAATACAGCTTCGTCAGGTGACACTTCACAGTTTTATATAAGAGGAAATAAGGGCTAAATTTAATATCCTACAGCAAAAAACCCTTTGTGTTCCGGTTTTCCAGAAACTATTTTATTTTTAAATCCAGTTAGTTCAAAAGGCTATTAAATAGAAAGAACCTATAAGTCAATGTTGATAGTTGGGATAGAAACAGGTTACTAAGAGTGAATAACATTGACTCGAAAAATTTTGAAATTACGCTGAAAACGAATACTTCTCAGTTGTGAGTAAATAATAATATTTAACAATATACATAGTGGTAAAATAGCTTTCGCTCTAATATAATTTGATTAAATAAATCAGATTATTATAATTTGAAATAAAAGTCAGTAAGTTTGAAAGTAACCTTTATTTATTTTGATCCATTGAATGTGTACTAGAATTTATCATTAATTCTAACGTAGAATCAGTTAGTGAGTGATTGTGCCAATGCAGTAATTTATATTGGAGAAAATATAAATATTTTTTGAAAGTTCTTCAAAGAGCTTCTGCGGTAGCGACAACCAGTAAACAGGTCCATAACGGAGAACCGCTTTAAGTTCAGGTACCTTTGAAATACAACAAAGGTCAGTGAAGTTTTTATTTGAATTTCGATATGTGGTGATTAGAAGGTTTGTTTTGTTATCATTTTGAAGAACTGTCGAGATTTAATAAAACTATTTTATAGAATAAATAAGAATTTAATTCAATAAATATATTTCAAGTTGGAAGTTAATCAAGATCTTGACAGTTTAAGCATTTATATTTGGAAATTAATATTTTGGATATAGATAGATGGCCGGCAGTACGGCTGAGTGGTGATGCATCTCTCACGGCACTTGCAAAAGTTAAGCACCAGTCTGCTCGGTCAGAACTTGGATGGGTGACCAGCTGGAGAGCGGGCGTAGTGTTCTAGCCAGACAGGCTCCACTACCCCAAGTACCTCCGCCGAATTTAAAATGCACACACCTTCAGCGGCTCGGTGCGCCCGGCACCCCGACACTGTAACGGTATAAGGGGTTACAGATTATGTATGTATGTATGTATATAGATAGATAATTTTTAATTTTACTAAACTAAATTATTTTGTCATTATTTTAAAAACTTTATAGAAATATTTTGAAGGTACTTGATAACATATCTTATTAAACTAATAAAATTATAGTGTTGATAATTACTGGTTATAAATACAAGAAGTCAGACAAGGAAGAACTGTTATTTTGCACATACCCATTTGACTGATTGGAAGGTTTTTCATTGATTAGAGCTAGAGCTAGTCGTGGATAATAATTATATAGAATATTGACATAAGTCATACGTCAAATAAGTGATTTTAAAAACGGCAATGTTATGTTTATAAATCATAAACTAAAAGATATGTTTGTTTGACACCAAAGGTAGTAAAACTTACTATATTGATAACATTTCAATATATTTGTCATATAGATATCGTCCAGAATAAAGTTTTTGAAGATCAATATTCATGAAAGAAGCATCATGTATGTATTATTGATAACCTCGTTTTACCTTGCGGTGTAGAGGCTGGTGCTTTATGCTCTGGCATCTGGCGGTACAATGCTCAACTTACCCGGATTTGGGATACAAAGTTGGAACGCACCTTTTGTGCTTGCGCAATAACCATTGTGTGAGGTGTGTGTCATGGTGATGTGTTGACCTTGTTACTCTATCTCTTAGGTCTGTGGTTCTGAGTAGTGCACAGTTAATTTGGTGCCCAACTGTGAATGCTCTCAACGAGCCCCAATTCCAATGCCAAAGCTGCGGAAAACTTCCAACCCCCGCGGGTTTCGAACCCAGGACTTGCTTAATGCAAGTCTAGCCCCTACTAAGCTGCGCTATGCGAGAAGCATCATGTATATGGGAAAATTGTACGACGCACGTTAATGACCAATAGAAAAATTTGTTCACGAGCCGTAACCAAGACAACAACAAAATTTGGAAATTTTTTGTAGGTAGACCAACCTAACTGTGAGGGTTTGTGTCATTACGATTTTCTTACCGAATCTGCATTCGAGCATTAATTCATATCTGGAAATCATTTTTCGTGCATTCCAACAGCGTTCTAATCTGACCGAGCGGGACGCACTCAAAAAAAATTCCGAAAAGAATTAATGCTCTTATGAGATTATATGTGATAATTTTTGACAATAACATGTTCACCGGAAATATATTTTTCATGGGCGGTGGTAGTGCTGAAGCAACAAGTCACTTTTTATAACTTATCAGAAAACGAAAACACGCTTGCTAAAAAACTGTTATTGTTATAGAATTTTAATGCTTTGCAAACCTACGCAGACCTATATGTTAGGTTATAAACAAGCAAATTAATCAACTTTCATTTCCTTTAGTAAACCCAAAATGCTTTGTAAAAAAATAGATTTAGATTATTTCCCAACTAGATAAGACAATTTCGAAATTTAAAATTTTATTTCATCGAAAAGAACAACATCTTACATTAATGTTTATTTCGTTATTTGTGTAAAATGCAATTTCTGTTTGGCAATTAAGTACAAGCAGGACATGCGCAACAGCGGTGGTTGGGGCGCATCCCTAGCAGCCACCGGGGATGGACGAGCGGAGTGAAGAGATCAGGGCGAACTGTCCAACTACGCGGTCGTCCCTTCGAAGTTATATTCTATAAACTTGTTTTTAATATTTAATAAATTAGTTAGTGAAATTAAAAGAAGTATTCATTGACAAACAATTAACATACGATGGAATTATTATTTCTTGATCTGTCTGGGCTTTCTAACCTAGGTATTTTCCAGAATTTCTTCATAAAATTGTGTATAATCTTCTGATACCCATTGAAATAATGTTTTTAAATTTTCAAGTTTTGGATTTTTATTCATTGGATTATGTTTCCTCTTGATTTTTCTGTGGATTATTTTGTCAGGATTATTTTCCTTACTCTACTTTTGTCCATCCCTGTTTGCTGCTAGGGCGTCTAGTTTCAATGGATCATTTTTCCTTGGATTATTTTTGCGTTCAAGTATAAAAATATCCTTTCCAAATATATTGTAGGTGAAAAGTTTTGTTAGCCCAAAATATCTGAAGCGTCGTTCATCAAAAATGTCGCTGGCTTTCAATTACGCAATGTCTTCGAAGACGACATTTTTCAGTTTGTAATTAATAACGGTCACACTTTCGAAATTGCATTTTGATGAACAAATAACGTTTTCATGTTTTTATTTTCTGCAGATGACTTCCTTTCATTTACCAATTAGGGTTTGAACCTTTTCCAAATCGCAGCTATTAAAGTACGCTATTTAGGCTTGCTGAAATGATGAACCGTATAAAGAAAAGTAACTAGATTTTCTTTATCACTTTCGATCTAAATTGCCTGAATATGTAAACAGTTTCGACAAAGTATACGAAACTGTAGTGCATAAAAATGTTAGATGTCGATGATTCTCATCAAACTTGCAGCAGAATTATGTTTGTCATTACGTATATTAAAAGAGAAATAAACAAATTATCAAGTTCAGGGCGCACAAGTAGGAATATGGCCTGAGACTCGGCGAGTCGGAGTCGCCGAAATATCTCTTTTGTATTGTAAATGCTTTATCATGTCTGAAATTGATTTATAGTATTTAAGTAATTAACTACTTCACATAATAGACAATTGTGCAGTAACCACATAAAATGATTACTAATATTGTTTCTTTTGCTCTTCCTTCTTATCTCGTAATCTAAACCTCTCATACCCTTATTGCGTAATATGATTTCTTATCTTTTGCAGATCCATTGTAAAGGCCCTGCAACAGCTCAAGGACATCGTAATCCATCCAAGAATTCCAAAATCAGGATCTGCTTGTTGTATGGGAAACCAAGCAGATAAACCGTACCAAATTCCAAACTAGACAAGGACTAGACAATGAAGGGTTTGCGACATTGGACTGTTCTCTCTATTACAGTGACGGTTTCTACAAGTTTGCATCTTCACGTGTTTCCATATTTTTTTTTATTTACTTAGTTCTTTTATTTATTGGCAGTAGCAAGCTAAACATGCTTTGCTAGTTTTTATTTACGTTGAAGGACCTATATCCTCTTGTTCCAGCTTTGCCTGAGTCTTCCTCTTGATCTGCTTACACTTGCTTTTGCTTGTATTTCTCCATTTCTAATTCTGTCTTTTTTCGTGATGTTTTCCAATTTCCATGGATATTTCATTTTTGCTGCTTGTATTTGCATTCCTGCCTTGTGTCCATGTTCCAAGTTTCAGTTCCTGAAGGTCAGTATTGGTGAACGTATTATTCTAAATACTATGTATTAGATTGTTTCCCCTATTTGTTTTTGCTAAGAAACGGTCTTCTTAATGTTGTTTCTTCAAATACATAAATGCTTCGTCTTTCAAATTATTTAAAATGAATGTTTGCCTAAGTAGATACAAAATCAACTTCATTTGAAGACTGGTAATGAAGAGCTAAGTACTTTATTAACTACAAAACGCATTCAGACGCTGCGGTCTATTTTCAGTGCACGCTAAATAAAATATATATTTAAGTTATCTTTTTAGATGTACAACTTAACACAAGTTTTTTATTAAGTAAATAACATATGATTGTTTAGTGCCTTCTGTTTTTATACACGGTATTTCATAGCTAATGGTACTAACATAAACTGCTCAATCTTAGAAAGTATATTAAGTCAAACATGCCAAAATTTTGTTAACGTGTTAAAATTAATTTTATCTTTCACACCTAGTATTTCAGTAAATACAGTGAATTTATTTTAATGGTTAACATAGCAGTTTCGTTTCTATGCCTGTATTTAATCATACACTTCCATAGTTACCAATGAAATCAATAGATTAGAGCGTTTATTTTACGAGTTAACATACGAATTTGAATTAGTTACTTGCTAATAAGAAAGTTTAATTTTGTTACCGGAATATAGGTATGCAACTAAAAAGTAGATACGTAGGAACAACTTGTGTGTTGTGTTTTTCCTTCAGTTGTATACATTAGGATAACTTATAATTATCTTTTTGACAAGTAATAATTCCTATGTTAACTCGTAAAATACACGCTCTAATCTATTGGTCTCATTTAGTAACTATGGAAATGACCTGTACGATTAAATGGTGGCATAGAAACTGAACGCTTATGTTAATTATTAAAATAAATTCCCTGTATGTAATATCTCTATTATGATCTTTAGTATCTACAGTTTGTGCTTATTAAAAAGCCTTATATTAAAAAAACATTCAGTTTGAACAAAATTATATACCACATACATATTTACAAATATAGTCATAGATTTTCGGTTTTAATTATTTCCCTTTCAATATCTCAGTTTATCGTATGAGATGTTTTACTTCATACTACGTATTTAATTGTAATTTGGTATTTTTTGTACTATACATTAAAGTTTTGAACTTGGTTGAAAAACGTAAAAATCGATTTAGAAAGAGTTATTGATAAGAAACTGTATTAATTTATGTAGACTACGTATTCTCGTATATAAGGCAGTATATCCACATTTGCACCTACCCTCTATCAGCTCCCAGGATTGTGTTAATTCTTACCGCCGCCACTGTTTAACAACGTGAAGTAGAACTCCAATAAAACTACAGTGGAGGGTTCTAGAGTAGTACAAAGTAGGTAACCCTGAATTTGTTAAGCCCTAAATATTTCGTCGGAAGTGCGAGACAAGTGTTTGTTCAGGACTGAGTCTAATTGTCAGATCTCCACTTTTCCTTATTTCGTTCTAGGTGTCGTAAATCTGGTAATGACGATAGTAAAAGCAATCACCAAGCCATAGAGCCAGTTTGGTCAGCTGAAATATCAGGTAGCACGATCTGGATATATTACAGTTAAAAAAACACGAGGCACAGCTTGATGTTTTCCACATCCTAAAATCTAGGACAGCTGTAAAATGTGAAATTTTAGATGTTTTTATTGCTCCCTAGTATCATCGGCTTTTGAAATTTGGTTCCGAGCCTTCCGCCTTCGCTACTGCTCGGTAGAATTAAGTTGTAAAATTAGAAAGCTGCCTGTCATTCCCGAAACGTTTGAAATATGTACATTTACGGCTGGTTACCATAAAAACTTCTAAAATTGCAAAAACCCAGGAGGCTGCTGCTCCCACGACTTCGAGGAAATATTTCTATATGTAATCATACTTCTCATTTCGTGCCAATTCCATTAAAGTTTCCAATTAAGCGCCTTTTTATTTAAAATAAGAATAATCTGCCGTTACCAACTCCTTTTGTACTAGTAGTATTTAATTAAACGTTTGTAAAACATCGAAGCAATTTTCCAAAACAATGCCTAATTAGTTTATTATAGCAGTGATAGCAAACCTGGGCGATATTGCTGATTAACGGATTAAGTCTTTCCAGCAATGCAATTTCAGTGCACTCATTACCGGTTTTACTTGCAACTAGCTAAATATCCTATGTAAATACTTTGTGCTTATACTTTCAGAAGGTATAAAGACAAATAACTGTGGCCACCAGGGATTTTCAGCATCTTCGTGGAACTTCCATGTAGACATAGTTACAGCTCGCGAGATTTTGTGTACAGTCTGCAATATTTATGGAAACTTTGTCCTCATGTTTTCCGGCGCAGTGTTACAATGCCTCTGCTGATTACATGTATTAAAACAGGTCCTTTCGCATTCTCTTAGATTACTGGGTAAGCAGGGAAGTGCTTTATTTTTAAAATTTAAATAGTTATATATAATTACTGTTAAAGTTGGTAGTTGTATATTGTATTATCTTTTAAAAAATTCTCTTTTCCCTTTCTTATATCAAAACAAATTATAATTGCCTTTAAACATAAAAATTATCTTCATCACTTTACCAAACCAATATCATGAATTTTTTTGAAACCATGTTGAATTATTCCTTTTGCAAAATCCTTTTCAAATAACAATAATGCTGCAATACTCAATACAATTTCCTACATCGAAGTTGCATTTCTTCAAAAAGTTTCGAATAGAAAATGGTTGAAAAGTTGTAATGCAATGTTTCGTTGTGGCATTCTATAATTTATTAACAATTTGCCAATTTTTGAAAAATGTTGTTGACTTAAACATGTAAATACATATTTGTTTTTGACCTACATAATATCCACGTTTTGTATTTTGTCATACACATTTCTTGTAGCAACTACATTATAAAAGCTAAGTCTTCGGGGAACGCTCTAATAATGAAGATCGAATAGTTACAGCTTCTGCCTGATCGTCTATAATATATTTTTGCAACTTAATTACGATTCAGTAACAACTAATTCTTGTAACACTTCCGATTCAATCGCAAGAGTGTTTCTGTATTTATAGATCAATGGACGATGAAAGATACATTTTTATAAATAGTTGTAATAAATTATAAATCAGTCTACTTCTACAATTTTTAAGCAAAATATCCTCACATCTGCAAACAGATCCGGAAAGGGTGGCTCTAATAATTATTGATCCTAATGATCAATTCGGCGTGACGGTTTTGGAGATTTTTCTTTTATATGTAGGTACAGAATGGTAGTTCAAAATAAAAGAATACTTGAATTTACAAGAACAATAAAATAGTTTTTTATTAAATTTATAGCTGCTTCAAAAGTAAAATAAATTTGAGGTAGCCGGGAGTTTATGTATTAAAAGAGAACTGTAATGCTTTAATAAACTGGTAATTGGGTGGATGTACTTAATACGCAAAAATTTATTGGTATTAGTACCGCTATCAACGCAATAAAACGAACAATACGAGTTGTTACTGTAATCAATGCACCGTTTTTTTCAGAATTACAAATATTTTGTAATTTAACAAGTCGTAGGAAGTGTTGGATGCGATTATTGGCTATTCAACGCATGTGCGTATTAGGGAAATTTCGTAATACAAATCATGCGAAAAGTATAACAACTTTTTAAATTTAATCAACTGTAGGCTCACTAGTGCTGTTCAATGCTATAAACAAATTAAAATGTACTTCGGCGAGTGCAAATAAAAATAGAAGTACAAAAATTTCAACAAACGGAAATTTCGTACATATGGTAATGGCAATGTTAAAATACTATAAGCTACTATGTTACATGACCACAAATATAGTCTATCCTTCGTAATTTTCAACACTATGTTTTGGTTTTCCCTATATACGACACCTTTGTTCACACCCTGTACAGCAGATATAATCCAAATCCGACTTCTGCCATTTTTTTTTCTATTATTTCTCCTTTTTTACGCTTTATACTTCTTACATTCTAAGTCACAATTTTTACAATGCTATAATTATCCATATCCTTTTCATTCATTTCTTCATCTTCACATATTTCTTTTAACCCATTGTAGATATGGTGGATTTTTGTCACACCAGTGGTACGGTGAGGTATGAGCGCGGAAAGAGATAATATCAGAATAAACATTCATATATTTACATATAACATGAACTTTATTTAAAAATGGCTTAAGAATTTAGAGATAGTAGCTGAAGACTTTTTTTTACTTTTTTACAATAAAGGAAATATTGGATTCACCCCAAAAATTTGAAATTGGGTTTTAAATGGATGTTCAGGTTTTAGAGTCCCCTGAACCCAAAAAAAAATGTTTTTTTTCTATAGCACATGTTAAAGTGTGCTTTTATCAACTCAAAACAAAAGGTCAAGTTTTACTTTAACAGCAAGGGTAGATAAAGTAGCACTTTAACATCAAGGATAGATAAAGTAATTTAATTTTCTAACTTTTGTTTAAATTAAATATGACAGCTTCGTATTATCGTAGCAACCCAATCTAGCTACTGACATTTTGGAATGTGATTGACTGTCATTATTTTCTTTTGAAATTGTTAAAGTTCTTGCTATCGAAAAAAATATTGTATTATACACGATGATAAAGTTATTTCTATCCACTCTTGAATCATTAACGTCTCGACTTCGTCTCGACGTTAAACGATTCACTCGTGGATAAAATTTAACTTTATCGTCTTGTATAATAAATTACTATTGTTCATTGGTCTGTCTGTCAGTCTGTCTGCTGTGTGGCTGTCTGTGTGAACAGAATATCTCAAAAACGAAAAGAGGTATGACGTTGAAACTTCTTATATAAGTTTTGTGTGCTATCTAGATGCGACAGCACGCATAACCGGAAGTATGCTGTTTAATTTTGTGATTTTTCAGTTTTTTCAAAAACGGCTCTTTCGATTTTTTCAAAACGGCTTTAACGATTTTATTGAAACTTTACATTTTTAATGTGTATTGATGTGAGATAGGCGACTTTCCAAGTGAATACCTCTAAAATGGGCTTCTTCTGTTTTGTTTTCTTTTTTTTATTAACTCCTATTTTAAAGAGAACATGTGGTATATTATTACATTTTTGAATTTGGCTTAAAATTTTAGAGAAAATTTGTCTCTTGAAATAACGCTCTATTTTGTACGGTAATTTTTGACAAATGCTTAAAAATTAAAAATAATTTTTTTGGCTAATCATAAGATCACTGTAAAAGGAAGTTGTGTGCATGTATCACACCAAATGTTTATTGTTTACCTTCAATGTGCCCATCTTTGAAATCGAAGCAGTTCTCATAATCTGGTGTTCGGCTTTTTTATTTTTTATTACGTACCTACATTTAAATATTTTTTAAATAAGATAATTATGATTGGTTTCGACCTCTATTGAAGACTGAAAACAAACTAAATTTAGACTCTTTTACAAAAAATAAGAAGTAAATATAAATTGAAAAATTATTCTCAAAATGTGTAACAAAAATGCATTTAAAATATGTAACGAGCATAAACTATAACTCAGTAACAAAAAGTAAGAAAGCATAAAATGGCATTTTTCAGTATTTTTCTTGAAATAAGACTTACAATAATCACAGAATGTTCTAAGCTTTTACTGCCTGCAAGAATCACATTTGTATAAAATTACTTCCGACAGTTATGGCGATCGTTAACGTGACATGCTTAAAATAATAATCTGCAAAAATAATGAAGAAAACTTATGCTTAAAGCTAACAAAGTAATCAAAAATCATAAAACAAAGCAAGAGTACGGTGGGGTAGGGCTATAATTCGTTCTCTTACAGGATTGCTACCGTAGGGTATAGCGTGTACACATCTAGAGTATGATCAAAAATTATTTTCATCTAGTATAGCCATGCAATACTTCCTAATTTATGAATGCAACTATAACTCACATAAAAAGCAAATGTCAAGTTTGACATTTCAGTATAAATGTATTTGCATTTATAAATTAGGAAGTATTCCATGGCCATACTAGATGAAAATGATTTGTGATCATACTTTATTTGAATCGATATGATAACCACAATGCCCTCGCCACTACTAATGGTACTACGTATTTAATTGATAAAGGATCCATTCGAAGGGACACGAAGTCTAGCGAAGGTATTACTTGCGGAGGCTCCTCTATGGTACTTTGAAATGCAGTGGTGCACATTATACCCCATCGTACCTTTGCCGGGTTAATTGATTCTATTTCTCTTTTCTCGAGATTTCACCAATCCTTTTTCTTTCTGATGCCATTTATATTACTTCCGGTTTATTTCAATCGTTTGATAGTTTTGCATGACATTCCATTTATTTTTCTACCCATCACTTTCTAGTAATGTAATCTGTAACCTTTTGCCCTCTGCTGATAGGTACCCCAAGTTTATTGTTTAAAATTGATTATGTATTTCTTGTTTTTTGTTAGGTTCCTTACGTTCCATTCCTTTTGTTATTATAATACACTTTTTCTTTCCTTTCTCTGCTATCCCTATTTTTCCGACTTAATTAATATAGTTGCAAATATTTTGCTAAAAATGTTCCGTAAATCTCATAATTATGAATTTAAAACTATACACAAATAGCATTAGCCTTGCAATAATTTGAATTTGAAACTATAACATAGTGTTATCCTTGATACTGTAATCAGAGCAAGTTTTGAAAAAATAGAATAACAATAATAAAACAATTGAGAGGCCAAACGCCAAGTTGGTGTGTGTGTTTTGGCTTTAACATGAGGGACGGTGTGGGGGTATTGATGTACAGTAAGGCGGTTTTAATATTTCGTGGTAGTAGCAGCAACTTCTTCCATTACAAGGGATATTCCTAGATCACGTTGTATGACGCTTGGAAGGGTACCAGGGCACATTACAAATTATTTGTCATATTTTTAAACTGGAATCGCCGGAGCTTCAAAATATTGATTTGTGCAACAGTTAGTTTTCGAATGTGGAAATTTGTACTCATGAGCCAAAACATTTTGCGGAAGATGTAGGCCAGTTGTAATCGTTTATTCGAAATGTGCAGCATTGGCCACGTCAAGTATCTGCCTAAATGGATGCTTCTTAAGGGAGCGAATTGTTGTTTAATAGCACCTGAGGACATGTTCCTCTCCTAGGAGTAAATGCGATGTGGTGGATTTTGTGATGTTGGCATTACTCGCCATGTTTGCAACTATTGTTATTAAGATATTAAGGTGTTCTTGTAGATATCTAGATACAAGTATGGACACGAAGCCATTATCGCAGTTGCGATCGGAAAAAGTAGCTATGTCGGTACTTGGTTCAACCACACCCGATTTTATGCGCGACGGTGATGAGTAGAATTCGCCATACCACTAGTCCAGTCGTTGAAGGTAAAAATAGGCTATTACCTCCGAATTCAAAAGTGACATATGTCCGACTTGAGCTTTTTGTTTTTAAGGGATGAAACTACCCCTTCGCGAAAAAATAGAAAAAATGCAGGTTTAAGCATTATATGGATTCACATCTTATTTAATTATGTAGAATAAAGCTTCTTTCGTATTCTCGAACATGATTTACGACGTATTCAAAATTTTCAACTCTTAAAAACCACCCCTATGCCTAAATTATTTAAAAAAAAATAAACTAAAATATTATCAAAATATTATAATATAAAAATTTATTATTATCAGAGCTACTATCACTATCAACTTCTTCCGCTTGGTCAATTGGAGGACAATTCTGGCAGTTGTCACCACAGCATGTCCTACATGTTATGTTACAATATAATCCGAGTCTTTGGCAACCACAAGAGGCACCCCATCCTTTTTTACATTTGCTAAAAATATCATTTTAACTGGTAACTCTTCTGGTGCAGGCATACTTGAAGTTTCGATTGGATGTAAAGATTCTTCAGTATTAATCCACCCCCAATCAGTCGGACGAATATTTTTGTGGCCGAGCAATATTTGTGTTTGTAAATAAACCCTTTTAATGTGTTTTCATTCAAGGCTGCAACTGTTGGAGCCAGAGATGACAACTTTACCGCACTTGTTTTTGTGGTAGCCTTTATAAATGATTCATAGCGTAGCTGCTCGAGATATGCTGATAAGTATTCGACACGCCTCAATTTATTCAATTATATGTCTTTAGCAACTCCGTACAAAACTATTGTGCAGTACCTACCAGCTTCTAAAATATCTTCGAGATCAGAAGTACTGTTATAAAATATCTCAACCTTATCTCTCAAATCAGAACGTTTTTCTAAAATATCGATAAATTTTGTTTTACCTTTATTGTAAAACGCTGATGTTGAGTTGCACCCACTAAAACAATGAGAAAAAAGTATCAATTTCGCACTGTTCGGATAATCCAACCTAAACTTTTCGACGAATATCATCGACTGAACATTTTGTTTTCCTTATTTCAGGAAATACATTTTTTACCATAACTCCCTTAATTTTGAAGCTACAACGTCCATTCAAAAAAATTTTTACAGGTAATTTCAAGGGCTACAAGATCATATACATTTCAATATACCCAAACCTTGCATATTCAAAATGTAAAGTGTTGAAAGGCTCGGGAAGGGTAGTCCGCGCACTATAATGAAAACTTCTAACATTTATATCTTCGTTATTTCTTATCCTACAGAAATAAAAAGCAAACTCAAATTTTCGTTGAGAAAAAACCCACATTTTTGTACTATATTATTTTTTACATTTGTCTTAGTTTTAGTTATTTTGAAAATAAGGTATTTTTTTAAGAAATTTGAAAATACATTTTTCATTTTCATCATATTATTTTCGAAAAATACGCATTCTAACCCGGCCAAACTTTTTGATTACATGAGTAATACTAAGATAACGTAGTAATTTGTAAAGGGATAACGGTCAATATCAATTCTGGTGGAATGACTGGGGTTTTATCGCTCATTCTTTTTTTAAATTTGGGTGGCCCACCGTTTTTGCATCGTAACTCGCTTAGCTATAATGCTATCGGCTTTTAACAGTGCTCATTTTAAAGGTATTTGCAATTACTACAAAAAATGTTCTATAAGCTTTTTCCGAAAAATATATGGGTTTTCCGTTATTTAACGTTGATTACTTCGAACCAAGTTGTTGCAAAAAGAAATATTCTTCAACGAGCCACAACTCCCTTTATTTTGGACCTAGAGCATTCATTAAAAACCAATCTTTTTGTTTTTTTATAAGCTTCATTTCTGACCATTACAACTTATTTGATAGAACGTGAGGTTTTCGAGTTATTGAAATATTGAAGCTGAGTTGACTGAGTTGATTTTTTACTTGCTAGTGTTCGGGGTCTAGATTTTCGACGTACTTGAGAATACTTGAGATTCTAGGGTAGGTACCAGTAGTGGGGAATGCTCCAGTGAGACATTTAGAGAGGATTCAATATGTAAATAGCTTCTAGCAATACCTTTAGTAACACAAATATCCATACCGAACGGGATCTTGTATAATATATGTGGGCCAATAAGTTGGTTGGTGAAAAGAGAGTTGATGTAGGTTGTTTCTTAACATTGCTTGGTAGAGTTGTCTTCCGCGTTGCATCACTGATCTGGACCAAAATTCTCTTCCAGATGTAAGGCTATATTTAATGATACTGAAAAACAATTGAAATTCTTCTTTTTTAAAGAACAGAGTATTAATTTACCGAGTTAGTCGTATATTCCACAGCTATGGTTTGCTGATTAAGCTAATTAGTCGATTTCGGAATGTTTTATGCTATCGTCGAATGTTAGCCGTAAGCCCACGTGCCTTGTTATCAGAATGTTGCGAATGGTATATTAAGTAATCTATAATATGTATACTACTATACCTTCACGTATAGTAATATTAATCTGTTTATGAATTATATTTTTATCAATTTAAAATTGCCCTGTTTATGATTTGAATATCAATAAGTATTCTTTGAGCTAGCTCCTGAAAATTAGGGGTGGATTCCTTTTATCTAGATTGCTTATTCTGAAATCTGATGTTCTGATTTTTAATTTTTTTATCACAAGTCAAAAATAACTTCTGTCAAATGATATGTCAAACAACTTTGAAAATTAAATGACAAATACCATATCGTTTCATTGCCACACAACAATATCAACCCGTAAGTAATTCTTTAATAACAAATTCACCTTTTTAGTCTTTATTTTCTTATTTCAGTGCTTACTTTACTACTTAATATCACTCACCTTTCACTTGAACTTAACAATGTCCTGCATGTCAAGCAAGCTGCTCCACTCCTACGACTCCAACCTCTTCAGTCCCCAATCACAACGAAAGGCTCCAATGACAGACAAGATGTCCAACTGACCAGAATTAGGGATACAAACTCTTCCACAGCATAGAACCAAATAGCCCCTAGCTTTAGCCACCTAACTCCGACACCGTATCTTCCCATTTCCTGATACGTGCTTCCTCTACTGATGGTTCTCCCTTGGCACCAACAGCTCGACGTAATCCAATTCAATTATTATACAATGTCAAATGTAATTATCCAATAAACTTCACTTAGTATTTTACTCCAGTTGTTTCTCATTTGTAGATTAGTTCTGCTCTTCAATTAGTTTTTTACCACATACTTGTATACTTCCTTAGGTTAAATTTCATTTCCATATTATCACGCCAATTTAGTTTTACACTTAACCCTTTTTAATATCCAAACATTATTTTTTAAAATAGGGTTTATTTTATACTTTTAATTACACCAAAATTATTTACTGCTACAATTTTCAAATTTGTTTCTGCAATAATTAAAAACAAAGTCTTTAACGATACGATTTTATACTTTTAACACTCTATATACTATTTTTTCGATTTCTACCTACTATTTATAATAATTTATTTCGATTAAGTATTTGTCGATCTGTTTCTCTAATAGCTATATTCCACTCAATTATAAATTCTATTTTCTTTTCTAACTGCATAATAATTATTCATATTCTTAATTCATATTTAAATTGATCCTGATTATTTTTAACTATTGTAATCCCTTAATCCTATTTTAATATTGATTTTTATACCCCTGTGTGATTGGTCGAAACAAAGTCATCATTACAACCATCTGGAAATCAAATTGTTGTAATATTTACTTTTGTGTTCTTTGAGTTGTTTGAAAATATCCTATTATTTTATTTGTATTCGTATAATTATGGACTTTTGACTAAACCAGCCACTGAAATATGATACGTTCTAAATTTAGCACAGAATCCAAACGAGTCCAAAACAAATTTATAGACGGAGGTCCGTTGCTTTTAAAATCGGAGGCATTTTCTGGAGGTAGTTTGAAATATCGATGGGCCTTTCCGGCAGTTAGCCGAGAATGTCCATATGGGATTACGTGAAACCCGAGGCGACTAGGGGGTGGCATTTTGTACAATGCGAGGGCTCGGAGGTGCTTTTGGCCGTCTGTGGGCGAGGTCGCACGCGTGTGAACGCCACAGCTAATCCACCGCGATGATATGTGTTTTAGAAGTGATTGAATTGTGTAAGTTATATGAATTATAACTTATAAGAGAGCGGATGAAATGATGAGGTCTGTAAAAATGAATGCTAGTGCTTGCGTAGCTTTGCAAATGTAGTTATTGAACAGCGGAGTCGAACATTAGTTACTGTTCGCATTGAGGCTGATTGTAGACAGCTTTATTAATTCGGTGGTTGTTCATTGTTATCGTTGGCCAGGGGTCAACTCGCCGTAGAGAGCGCTCTCGTGCCTGGATCAGTAGCGATTCGGCGAAATGGCCCACGATCCCTGACCTGTTAAGCACCTTGCTTATTAGTGAATCCAGATAGCGTGTCTGGATGGCTTGGGAATCCCGTCTCCCAAAGATGCCTTGTATCTGTGCCTGTTACGGTCCATACGGCCACCGGAATTGCGGGTTACATTGACATGGGCTCGACCCATTGATGCAGTTAACGTTCGGTTAATGCGTACTAGATGCGGTAAGCATCCGTATTTTCAGGATTCTTTCAAGTACATCATCGAAGGTGCACCGAAGAATATCTCTGATGACGTTTTCTTCGAGATGCGACGTGGTAACGACGCGGGGGGCCAGAAAACCCCCTGTAAGTATTATGTAATGAGCACATTACTGCTAAAAGCTACATGCCTGTTGTTTTGCTTGCATGAGTGTTTGTGGAATTGGCTGAGCTTATGTTCGCGGACGGGCGTGTGTGACCACCTGATATATGAAAGGACTCGCCGATCGTCTTGCACCCCCAGTATCATGTTTATGATTTACAACCCCAGACCGCAGGGGCGCTATGAAATTTCTGGTAAGGCGCCAGTTCTTGTAAATTTATGCATGTGAACCGATCTGAGTCCAGGAAAAAATTAAATTCCCGGGGCACCGAAACTATGTGCCGACAAAATATTTTTTCAAAATTGTCAAAGTGACATTCAGAATGAAGTCTAAAAATATAAAAGGAAAACCGATAAATAGTGGATAAAAGAGGCTGTCCTACAATGTTTATTTGAATAATATAGGACGAATATATTCTAAAACATGAGCGGCCACACAAACTTATATTTTTCTAGTGTAAAATTGAGTATGAGTTCAGAGCGCAATCTACTGCATTCTTATTTGAAATTTAGTAGGTATAAGTAGATTCCCAAATTTTCAAAATCCCCGAGTACAAGAACGATTAAATGGCAGCCAATAGAGGACCAGCAAGATTGATTTTATTATATAAATATTATAAAGTCGTAAAATGACTAACAAGACGTGTCCTGAAGGCATCTATAAATAAGTCATCTGCAATTCTACGTATATGCATAGTCACCCTGTGACCTAAATACCACCTGAACCACGACTTATCAAAGCACGTTTAATCGCTCGGTAGCTTGGAAGAAGGAAACCAAAACCACTGAAATGACGCAAGTGTTTTTGTATTCGCGTTCGTACGTTGGCGAATAGTTGTGGTAGAATGTCACACTCTGGTTTGCCATGCAAGGAATATATTATTAAAAACAACGTACTACGCGATCGCACTTTGAAAAACTGATAATGATACCTGGATTTCTTACCCACGAATGCGTCAAGTTTTTCTTAATTTTAAGCTTCACTTTTGGAAACCCTGTTTTTCAATTCAGACGAGCGTTTCTTTTCAGCTGCTCCAATTACGCGCTCCCTACTGCAATACTGATTCGATCAAAAATTCAGCGGGAATAGCCGCAGCAAGATTTAATATTCTGCGTTACACCGTTTAAATTGATGAAATCAACAAACGCTCATTTAATATTAAACATTTTTGTATGAACTTTTCGATTGGTTCGTCCAATTTCAAACGCGCTAATTTTAGCAAAGTTAAATAAAATTAACTCATTTGTTGCGTGGGAATATTCCTATTCGAATATGGTTACTTACGTGTACATGAAACCGAACTGCTTAAGTAAGACAAAGATTACTCTTCACAGTATTGTAAACAGGGAAACAATAAAATAGTCGTATGCGTAATATTACAATTGGTTAAATAAATCCCCTAAAGCTGATCCTGTTTAGTATTGAAATGGTAAATATGTCAATAATATGTAAAACTTGTTAATTTTCAATACAAATACCAGTAGCGGCTCTCGATCAATGTAGAATATTGTATAATTACTAAGCAAAAAATAATAAAAGATTACCTACATTCCGGCGATGTTCTAATCCAAATATAGCAATCATTTTAAATTTTAGTAATCCAAAGAAATTATATGCACAAAACAAAAATTATTCTAGCGCAACACAAAATGTACTTAAGTGTTAAAAACGAAAGACAATCATTTATTTAATAATGGAAAAAACAGAGCATGCATCACATTCACAAATCCACTTGTTTTTCTTGTAAATTCCTACAGCAAAATGTCTTCTAAAAGGTAAAGGTTCAAGGTAATTTCAATTCCCCCAACTGGGGGCGAGCTGCTATCGCGACCTTGCGTTCCTCTTCAGCTAAGAACGGGAGTTATAGGATGGGTGACAGAAAGGTGGGCTGGAGAATGGAAGAAAGGCCAGGAAAGGTGAAGAAATACTGCCCCAGCATTTGCCGCACAGAAACTACTCTCTTGACAGCGGCGGGCGCGGGAATCGAACCCATGACCCCCCGATTGCTAAGTATACTGTTTTCTAAAATGCTAGTTCCAACTTTATTTTCGAGGTTGAAATTTAATCCATTTTTTTTTATTTTAACCTTTTCAGCTAACGGTATAGGTTTGTATAATTAATGTTAAGAATACTTAGTTATGCGAGTTATACGAGTAACTAACCCGTAGAAAATATCAAATCTGTTATGGCCCGATGTCACTTCTCACTGTTTTCGAATACATTCAGTTTCAATCTCAAAGATTACCCCACATTTGCTTATAGGCAGCCGTCTTTACCCTCAGATTTCATTAAATTTCGGGAGCATTTCGGCTGCAGCGTAGTTACCCTTCACATTACATAGAAACTGCTTACCTCAATTCTGCTGCTTCGGCGTTTTCGCCTATAACTGACATAAAAGTTTGGACCCTATTTAGGATCGCCATCAATAGCTGCCAGCCGCTCGTTGCATTGATACGGGCGAGTGTGTTGACACATAATTAATTTTACGTTGACCTACTTCGTGGAAATTGTTTTACATGCTTTAAGCAGTATCGAATAAATATCTACCTCCGGATTTCATTAGTTAGACCTTGTCATATTATTACTGTAGGATAAAAGTTAATATATATATATATATATTCAATTATGGAATAGTTACTTTTATCTAATGCCATATAGGTTGTTGACGGCTGGGAGGCTAACGTCCCTACGCCTCTAAGAAGCAGCTTCAGGTGACAAATAAGATATAAGTATTATTAAAAACCAAGAGTTAGTTACTATACCTCGACCGAAATTTTAGATATCCCCAATAGTAAATAAGCAATACGTTATGTAGATATCGTTTTTAACAACCACATGCTTAACGTTCAAACCGTTATAGTGACATACCCGAATAACAATAACGACGATCTCCGGTTAAAGCAATGGTTTTATCTTCAACATAACGAAAAAGGACAATTGATTTGAAGACAACCTTTCTTTGGCGGAATGGCAACATAAGTAGATTGGTAAAATTGTCCCCAAAAAAAAAAGGATCTACAAACGGCAAACAATTTAAAGAAAGGCGATACATTAACAGACTGAATTTCAAAAGAAACTGTAAATTAAATAAAGTAGATAGAATTTTCAAAGATGGAAAGTAATTAATTTCAGTCTTCATCTTTAAACAACTTTGAACTGCAAGAAATGTGTTCACGAACACCTAATAAAGTAATACCATTTCTCAAACAATATAGATTTAAAAAAATATATTTACTAGGTAGATTAGGATAACAGAATGTTTAAAGAGCATTTCACAAAATGACAAACAATTTAAGAATATCGATTATAGTAGCTATATTTTCCATTTTTCAATTGTTAATTGTTGCTCTTTACCAGTTTGAAAAAGCTGTAAAACATAAGAAAAATGTTTGACGATTTTGTTGCTATTGAAACTGAGATTGATTTACAATGCACAATATTTGGTGTCCCTCCTTTTTATATTTTTCTAAATAAATCCGTTTATATGATTCTTTTTAATATTTAAATATAGCGGCTTACCGATACATTGAAATTTGTTCAACATCTCCAATGTCGTTATAGACTATATTCTTTATATCTATTTATATAAACTTTATGCTTTATGGTATTAGGCAAAGTTGTCCTTATATTTGATATCATCCAAAAGCTACATGTTATTTTATATTTACGTAGTATTAAAAATACCTTTGTAATCCTATCACACCATCATTTTATGTACTATTGCTAAAAAAAAAACGGTTTTTTACCTGTGTGAATCTGAACTGGCAACTGAGATGCGAATAAATTTAAAATTATTTTAGAACGTCACTGTCACAAATGACTAGAACGAGTTTAGTTTCAAAAACAAGGTTTTCTTTCTTGTTAGAAAACAGTGTAATTATTCGGCAAAATGCACTATTACCTAGTTTTATAATTGTTTTGTATTGTAGTTTCTAATATTAAAATTTGATATGACATATGGCAGGTCTGAATTATTCACATGACAGTTCAAGTCATTTCATCAACTAAAATAATAAAAATTCATGACTTCTGGATTTACAACTTGTCCTAGTTCTTTGTAGCAATAGTATATTATTTAGATTCAGTATGGGTAGTTTGGCGACGATAAATACATTTAATAATAACAATTGACTGTAAAAATACAAACTCCAATACTACAATCTCTGCATCAAGATTTCATTTCTAAGGTTGTAGTTATTTATAGATGTCCAAAGTGTTCACCAAATATATAAGATTCATTTCGATGAATTGTCCGTTAAGTATATTTCGCCAATAATGGAATATGAAAGTCTGTGATTTGAAAGCAAGAAAAGCTTGTTGAAGTAGGATTCAGAACTTACCAATACTCTATATACTTCACCATCAAGTGGTCTTATGATTTTTATGTAGCTATATGTTACAAATAATGATTGTAAATGTGTATATGTAAATGGACATGTAGACGGCGAATAAAAAGTGAGAAACGTTAAAACGGCAACACAAAATCTACACTTTAGGAAAAAATGCTTCTAAGAACGTTTCTTACTTGATTATTGGCTACAATTCAACGTTTTGGACGTTTTGTGGTGTGATCAATATTTATTTATATTGAAGCCCTCGTTTTTGTAACGAGTTCATGTCGAATACGAAGTTCTGATACTGGAAATAAAATATAAGTAAGCTGGATTTACAAATTACATTATTACATCGCTCTAACGTTTAAAACAACTAAGCTTTGTTTGACATAGTTCCTTATTATTTGATTTAACAGAACAATGATAAATACAAATAAATCCCCTGTAACTAGATAACGGCTTTGTTAACATTTTTTGCTTCTTGTAGCATCCCAAATCACACTCTTAAGTTTGGACTATACCTTCTGAATCACGCTGTATGTATTAAGATATACGATATTTAAGGAATATGTGTAGTTTTTCTTCTGTATTGGAAACGGTTATATTATTTTTTCAGATGAAATTGAAATTCAAAGTACGGAATGCATTTTGAGGAATGGGGCGTTTGCTGTCAGCTGTCATTCAAGGTCGCCTGATATTAAAGCAGCACTGAAAGGTACTGTTCTTAAAATATTAAAATAAAACACCAGATATAGCAAAGCAATTAACACGTAAATACAGTGTGCCCTGAATGCGAGGTGATGCCCCATTTCTCATAATTCACCGCGTTTCGGTATACGATTCCGTACTTTCGTATTAGGTTAAATTCTTTAAAACTGTGGTAGAAAAAACCTATACACTTTCCGTTTCTGGGTAGAAAACTTCTTAAACAGTTCTTATAACTTTATGGGAAACTTTACTTTCGATATTCTATATCTGATTTCATATTATATCAATAATTGCTACTTTTAAAGCAGTAATTTTGAGAATGGCACCACTTTAAAAACTCGTTAAAAATACGCCACCTGTTCGCCTCATTGACAAGGAGTTATGGTGGCGGGCTAGTTTGTAGTTTTACATAAGTACTTTTTTAAAGGCAAAACAAACAACAATGGTGACCAAAAGTCTCCTACCTTTTGCGTAAAAATATTTTAAAAGTAGTAAACTATATTAACTTTAGAGGTGTCGAAGTCATATAATGTGAATAAAAAGTTAAAAATTGCCACTCGGGGCCATTTTGAATACTTTCTTAAGTACGAAGAGGAGTCATATGGCATCTCATTTAAAATGTCTCACTTTAGAAGGCGTATTTATATTTTCCCAAAATTGTGATGATGGTTAACAAAATGGCGTCTGCTTTAGTATTAGTTGTCTTCTCTTCGAGCGGTATTTAATTATTTATTAAAATGTTGTTGAAGATTATCAACGATTTGTTAACTATAGGTATATATTCTTCTCTATGATATCTTTACATTATCCCCACCCCTTGCGGTGCAAAATATATATTCATATTCAAAAATATTCACTTCTAATACCATGCGTAGCCAAAGTTATGTCGACTATTTTTGCGGTGATATCACGTGCGTCAGCACAGATCCTAATTTTAGCAAATTCTACTCAGTTAGGTGCCATATATGGCCCCTCTTTCTATTAAAAAAAAATTACTGCGCTGAACGGCCATCGTTAATTTTTGTTTGACCTCAAGTGGCTTCAAAACATATAAAATAGGTGTAGATTAGTTTACTATTCCAAAAGTTGATTAAAATATTTTTATCCATTCAAACGGAAGAGGACGGGGGCAGACATTTGGTCTTCAATGTATGTCTTCCTTTTAGACGGGCCACTCGAACGCTGTTGGGTAGCTTTGATGCCTTTACCCGCTAAGATTTTGCGTGCCCATCTGTCCCTGATGTGTTGAAATTGAGAACTCGGTTAGTTAAATGCTATATCTCTTCTATACTTCTATATGGAATGGAAGCCTGGACTGTAAACAAATTCTACATGAATAAAATCCTGAAAATTCCATCCATGGATAGAGTTTCAAACGCTGAAGTGCTAAAAAGAATTAACACAGAAAAAGAAATAACATTAAACATTATGCGGGGACAGAAACCCCAACTTTTGCAAGTTATGCCGTGAAAAATTCAAAGTGGAACTTAAGAAAAGGTTCAATTGCAATTATAATCCACTATTACGAACAGCTGTAAAAAAATTATAATTGCCAAGATGGTGGCTTTACTTCGTAGCGGAGACGAAAGAAAAATAAGATTATCTTATACTATATTACGTATCTCATGCTTACCTAGTAAAATATTACTTAATTTGTTAATAGGTATATTCTTCCATCTTTGGACTATGGACTTCAATTAACTCGTTCACAATCCGTATTTCTGTCATTGGCGTTTCTTCTTTTTTAATCTTCATTACCGTGCATTTAGTTATTAAATATATTTATGTACAACTGCATTATAAAGTATTATTTATGACATAGTTTTGGGACAATGAAGTAGCTCTTGATAATACTAGTAAAATAAACCTGATTTTATTTTACTAGTACTGTAAAGTACATTTACATCGGCTGTCAATGTCAAATGTCAAATGCCTGCCAATATCCACCAAGACGCTCGAATGTCCATTTTTTTTGTCACGAAGTAGATATCAAACTTATAAACTGTTTTTTTCTATTTTAGTAGTTGAACATAAGGATTTCTATACTTCCCATAGATAATTTGACTTTAATGACTCGTCGTCTTTATTGACAAAAAATTGCTATTTTAAACAGTATTTAATAAACATAATTTTACAATAAATTTATACACTTCCCCAATAAATTAACGCACCACCAAAAAGTAGCAAAAAGTTTAAAGTACATTTTTGTCGAAACCATTTATCCGATTTGAACGATTTTTTTTTAAATTACAAATTGTCTCTTTCAGCACGTTAGTGTACTACCGGGTGTAACAGTTATAATGTGTTTTTATAATGATAGGTTCTTCCGGGTTATGCCGTGGTCGTCGATTTGAACTTGACGTTTTGCTGCTCATGCTGTCAGCTTCTTCAGAAGTTTTCTAAAGACTGATGTTGGTGCCTTTTGCTCCTGGTTACATACCGAGGAGTCCTTACGGTTGGCTGCTCATGTAGATCTTGTATGTTATTCGGATTTTTTAATCATTTCTAGGGATTCCCGAATAATACGAGGGAAGTATTTTTTTAGTTCTGGCTAGTATGTTTACGGAGCCGTAATTCATTCTGTGGTCTCCTGGTCCTAATAAGTGTTCTGCGATGGCTGATTTTTGTATGTTTCCAAGTCGTGTGTGGCTCTGGTGTCTTTTATTCGACATTGGATGCTTCTTCTCGTTTGTCCGATGTAAGATTTGCCACAGGTACATTGGAGCTGGTAAACGCCTTCTGTCTGTAGTCTGGGCAAAGAATCTTTGTTGGAGGGGATCAATTGTTCGACCTTTCTTATTGTACCATAGCGGACTCCAATGTTCTTTTTATATAATACCTTTCTTATTCTGTCGGTTACTCCGGCGATGAAAGGAAGGCAGGCGTAAATAATAGGTTTAGGTTCTTTCGGTTTTATGGTATATTGGCACTCTTTCTTGATGTCTCGTCGACTGTAGCCATTCCTGAGTAAGGCTTCTTCCACATGACTCAATTCCTGTGGTTTACTGTCCTCGTCACAGATAGCGTTGGCCCGATGAATAAGAGTCTTGATCAATGATCGCTTTTGTTGGGAATGATGATGATACGAAGCATGCAGATAGCGGTCGGTGTGAATCTTCTTTCGATATACTGCATGGATTAATCTGTTGTTAGCGGTTCGTTTCACTAACACGTCCAGGAAAGGTAGGCGTCCATTTTCTTCAGTTTCCATAGTGAGTCTTATTTTGGCATGGTGGTTGTTTAAGTGTGCCAAGAAAGCTTCAAGAGCTGCTTTTCCATGTGGCCATATAACGAAAGTGTCGTCGACGTAGCGGAACCAGCATTTAGGTTTAAGATGGCTGGACTGAATAGCTTCAGCTTCAAAGGCTTCCATAAATATGTTAGCAATGACTGAAGATAACGGGAATCCCAAAGCGGCTCCTTCCTTTTGCTCGTAGTATATTCCTTCCCAAAGAAAGTAGGTCGTCGTGAGGCACATCCTTACTAACTCTGGAATGTTTTTTCAAAGTCCTTGAGAAACGAAGCATTGTTGTACAAGATTTACTGAATCTTCTACTGGTACATTGGTGAACAGCGATTCCACATCGAAACTGACCAACATGTCCTGGTCCGTTATTTCCAACTCAGCCAATATTTCCACGAAATGCTCAGAGTTCTTCACGTAGGATTATGTTCTGCCTACGTATGGTTGTAATACGTTAGCGAGGTATCTGGCTAGTTGATATGTAGGAGATCCGCAAGTGCTAACAATTGGCCTGACTGGAACGTCTGGTTTGTGGATCTTCGGAAGTCCGTAAAGTCTGGGCGGTCTAGTATCGCTAGGCAGTAGTCGTCGATGTTCCGACTCTGGTATTAATGAGCTTTTGATAGCTCCTCTAACCTGGCGTTCTATCCTCGATGTGGAGTGCTTCTTCAGTGTTTCCTACTGTTCATCGTTCAGTAGTGATTGAATTTTGTTCCGGTAGTCTTTTCTATTCATCACTACAGTGGCATTTCCTTTGTCAGCGCGTAGAACTACAATGTCTGGATTGTTTCGGATTTCCTTCAGAGCTTGTGTTTCGGCTCTGGTGACGTTCCTCGTTGGTGGTTTAGCACGCTTTAATATACGACAGGTCTCGTGTCTTACTTCCTCGGCTTCCTCAACTGGGAGTTTGCGGATAGCACTCTCAATTTCAGCGATCACTTCTTCATTAGGTATGTGGGATGGAGTGATGGCAAAATTCAATCCTTTTGCCAAAATCGAGGTACAGTTCTTAGAGAGGGGTTGGTCCGAAAAATTAGTTACCGTTTTCTTGATATCCAATTCTGGTACCGGTGTGACTTTGGCTTGAAGCTTCTCGAACTTCTTAATATGTTTTTGGGTGGTATTGCTTATGTGGTGTTCTGAGTGAACATAGCTGATACGATCTACTGTGTTTCAAAGGTTTACATCCAAAATTCTACTGAGCTCGAGATGTAGGTAGTAGAGCTCGGTAGATGTTCCTTGGAGTTCGTAATAAGTATGGCGTACTCTTTCCCTAGTAAGAGCACTTTCTGTCCGATCGATAATCCTTCGGGCAGCAGCAGTTTGTAAATGGCGTTGAACCTTGACAAATTTAGGTTTGACTCCTTTGTCTCGGCAGCGTTTCAAGAACGCCAACGATGCAAGCAGTTGACTCTTCTGCTTCCGTAACTTGTCCAGTTTCCTTGTCTTCTTGAATATGTCCTCCCCGTAGAGGCGTTTAATAGTCGAATGCAGGCTTTCACGGCCGTTGTCCATAATGATAGGTTCTTCTGGGTTATGCCCTGGTCGTCGATTTGAACTTGACGTTTCGCTGCTTATGCTGTCAGCTACTTCAGAAGTTTTCAAAAGACTAATGTTGGTGCCTTTTGCTCCTGGTTATATACCGAGGAGTCCTTACGGTTGGCTGCTCATGTAGATCTTGTATGTTATTCGGATTTGTCGTTTTTCCGCTTGGTTGCCCACGTGAAACTTAAAAAAAAACGTTAAGGACTAACACCGAAAACACACTTCTATCAACTGTTTTTTGACAGCTGTATTTACCTGATGACAATTACTGTTTCTTTCTGTTTTTTCATACCCTGTTACTTTAGTGCATTTAATGCAAATTAAAGTCAATAAAAACATGTTATGCTATAAAATTGTGTTTCTCTGGCAGTAGCTAAGATAAAAGAGTAAATCAAAAAACAAAATGTTATAAAAAGATAAGGCTACAGCTACAGTTTGCTTTGAATTATAACTTCATATTATAACTGTTGAACCCCACAGGGTGTTATACATTTTATGGAAAAAACACATTATAATTGTTACACCTGGTACTTATAAAAAAATAAGTTTCTATGAATAGAGTAGCACACTAACTTTCTGAAAGAGACAACTTGTCATTCAAAAAAAATCGTCCAAATCGGATAAGTGGTTTCGACAAAAATTAACTTTAAACTTTTGGTTACTTTTTGCTGGTGCGTTAATTTATTGGAGAAGTGTATTATATTGTACGACAGTAAAATTGTGAAGCAATTCCTCTTTTATGTAATGAAACTATAATAATAGGCTCAGTCCAATCTTCAAGCCATTTTCCAGTCTTGGAGGCCTTATTCACAAAGCTGTTAGGAAGTGATTTCAGAACTTCGCCGATAAAATCATATATCGGGAGTGGAGAGATGGTGACAGCAAGAAAATTTCCTATTGGTCAGTTAAAGTGAATGGGGCAAACGGATAGGCTTAGAAAAGCTTGTAAATTTCGTAATTTAAACAAATTTGATTGTCACCGTCATATAAACAAGATTAAAACGTCTTATTTTATTTGCCATAATTTTGAAAAAAACTACTACGCATATTCGTTTTTCGAAAATCGATTCCGATTTCCAAGCAATCAAAAAATATCACATGTAACAAAGGCCCCACTATCAATATGCAGGCCGAGTAATCAGAACCACATAGTTAGGCACACTTTTATTCTTTTATACTGAATTGTCCCTGATTCCGCTGTTGAGCACTTATACATGTTTAGCTATTAATAATAGCCTAATAGTAGTGATTTCATCAAGAACGGTAAAAATGGTTTACCGGTCGAAGACGATGTTTCTCTTTGCTCAGTCTTCAATATTGTCTGAAGCTGGTACCGTTGGCGATGCGTATAGTATATTTTTCACAATTGAAATAACTTAAATGTGTATTACTAATATAATATTGTTGCATATGATTGGTATGGGCAATGACTTAGAAATTTTAACCCGGAAGCCCCTAAAAATTAGTTTTTTATGTGCGGTATAGTATGACTTGAAGCATTGTCATAGTGCAGAACGATCTCACTTCTTGGGCGCCGTAAACAAGCTTTTTGAATAATGTCTGGCAGGGATACTGTTGTGTACCACTCTGCGATAACCGTACGTTTATTTTCAAGCACGGCAGTTGTAATAGGTTCTAGTTTTGAAAAGAAGCAAGTAATCATTTTCTTGCCATTATTTCGGGATTGCATCATTTTAACTGCATTCGGATCTGTTATAAACAGATGCAGACCGTGCAGACTGCTGCTTATATTCGGGTTCAAATGCATATATTCAGCTTTCATCACCAGATATGACGTTGTAAACTGCTTTAGACCTACCTTCATCATATTTCTTAAGCGTTTTCTTACATCACTCCACATGCTGTTGTTTTTGTGCTTCCGTGGTATCCACCGACAACACACTTTTCTTACACCCAAATGATTATGTAAAATCTTGTTTATTGCAGTCATGTCAATGCCCAAGGTGCTCCTAATAATTTTATATGACTCGATTGTCCTTCTGAATCAATCTTCGCACGGCGGTGGCGTCTATGTTTGTTTTGGTAACTGTGTCTTACTTCGCGAAAATCGTCACTGAGTGAAACTCGTTCAAATTTAAACTCATTAAACCAGCTATACACAGTCCTCTGCGAAGGTACTTGGTCACCAAATGCAGCACGAAGTCGTCCAAAGCTTTCTTTCGAAGATAGACAACTTTTAAGGTGATAATAAATCATGGCTCTAAAATTTTCTCTTGTTAAATTAATTTTTGCTGCACTACACTTATTTCAAAATTAACTTGTATAATAACTGTTGCAATGATCAAAACTAGAAAACAATAAACATTTGCTTCATTGCAAGTTTAATTTCCGTGTTGCACTTGATCTATTTATTAGTTTGCAGAAATTATGGGTGCTACCCTCGTATCGACATTTATTTAGCTGTTATTGTATATTGGCAATACTAAGAAAAAATACAGCAGGTATACTAGTAATTTTTAAGAAGAATATGAATATGCATGTTGTTGTATAAACATTTAAAACATTATAATGGAATCTATTGTTACAGAACAATGTGTATGGAAACATAAATTTACTTCGTCATACAGCGTATTAATGGCCGCTATATTCCGTTAACCACATTTTTAGATAATGGTTGAATGTCTTCTAAATAAAAATGAATTACCATCACGTAATAATTTTAATTCGACCGCCGCATGCAACGAAAGTGGCCCGATTAACTTGTTTTTGTCAACGCACTCCCCTAATTCGCATACCCATAATTCATAGCTATAATTTGACGTTGATACTTTCCTGCTAGCGATAACAGCATTACGAATAACTGGAAGTCATAGTTTCTGCGGATTTATCGAGAGGAAAATATGTAAAAAAATCTGCTATCTAAATTCGACCATGAATTATTTATTTACCGGCCACATTCGCAGCAGCGCCTCTGCAGCGCTCTCAAAAAACTGTCAACAAACCGCAAAAAACTATCCGGGATGGCACATGAACATCGATATCTTCGACAAGAAAATGGCGAAAACAGATTACAAGCAGCAGTTTGTTACATGGGGCGAGTAGGAGCCGCATTACGGACGGATACGTGCCTGTCATATGCGCCCAACCGGCCGCGAACAAGCGGCCCAAAGGGACAATCGATAACCTGCGCCCTGAAACAAGGCCTGAAACGGCTGGCCCGCTGGATTATTATAATGCGAGTTCATATAAGCGACATGCTTCAAAGTCAATCTCATAGTGATATTTTTATAAAGATATCGATTTGTACAGTTTTGGTAACGCGAGTTACTGGAGCGTGCAACAAAAAATTATTGGAGCTTGATTGACGATTACCTACTTTCTAGGTTTTCACGGTATCAATGGACGCGCGTGAGGTGTTACTTGAAATGCCCTGTGGAGGAACTGGGGCACTGTTCTGTCGCTCTTTATGTCATTGGTTTTATATTTAGCTGGTAATATTAACCAGGACGTTACGGCGAAACGAAGATGAATGTTGCGCAAAAGAAACAGGAAAAGAAACGACTTCCTCTCGCAAGAATTTAAATCCTGGCTGGCCTTTTGAAATATTCTATTGTTCTAAATTCGGTAGGAATTTATTTCATAACGAGTTTTTAACGAATAGGAAATATTGATAGAGATGCGCTTTTTAATATTTTTATCTTCATCGGTGTTTTTATAGACTATTAACCAAATTAATTTTAGTATTGTTAAGAGCTTCATTACCGCACTCATTGTTCAGTGCGCTAATGAATATTATCGCACTCTTTCTATATATAAAAAAATACTGAACCAGAGTTTATTGATTCAGATAAAATATTGAACAATACACGTTTGCTTATGGCACATAACGAAACTCGTTTGATTGCCGCAAAACTCTGCTCACCGCCTTATTTTGGCAATAAACTCATTTCATTAAGATGCTCATAATCAAACTTGTATCGTTAAAATCTATAAACACATTGGTTGTGTACAATGTACGAACATGCCATACTCAGCAGGCACAAGGACGTTTAAATTATGTTGAGATAGCTGCCTAGCAGCCTAAATTAAACTTTAATTTTTAGTAATATTTTTTACTGTTTACGTAATTATATCGTTCATTAGATGTGTTGGCTATGACGATTATTGAGCGTATTTGTATGACGCCGAGATATCGTTGACTTTTAGTCCTTTTTAAACCAGTAGTTAATGTAGAACGTAGACATGACGTTCATGAAAACACGAAAATTTTACATTTCCATATACTCTAAAATAACGTTAATATAAACCGCCTTTTAGATTAGTATTAGTACTCAGCTCTTAACATCGATGTCACGTTGTTACTACAACGTGATAATTACGTGTTTACATTACGTTTTTAAATGGTTGATATTAAGTGCTTTTGTGAACAGCAGTTAATGGGAAACCTGGACAGTGGACTAGTGGACATGGCGTCTATAAAAACACGAAAATTTTACATTTTCCATATTACGTTGAAATAACGTTGATATGCATAGTCTTTTAGATCAGTAACTTGTATACAGCAGCATGATAATTATATATTTGCATTACGTTTTTATTTTGTTGATTTTAAGTGTTTTTTAGACCACGAATTAATTTCAAACGTTGACATGATGTTCACAAAAACACGAAAATTTTACATTTTCATATTACTCTAAAATAAAGTTAATGTAAGCCGCCTTTTAGATTAGTATTAGTACTCAACTCTTACGTGTTTGCATTAAGTTTTTACATTGGTGACATTAAGTGATTCTGTGAACAGCAGTTAATGGAAGACGTGAACAGTGAACATGGCCTCTATAAAAAATTTTACATTTTCCATATTACGTTGAAATAACGTTGATATGCAGCGTCTTTTAGATCAGTAGTCGACTCTTAACTTATATACAGCAGCTTGATAATTATATATTTGCATTACGTATCTATTTCGTTGACCTTAAGTGTTTTTTAGACCAGGAGTTAATTCAAACGTTGACATGACGTTCACAAAAACACGTAAGTTTTACCCTTTTTCGGAAATGTTGGCAGTGAACATGTGTGCTCGATGCACCTATCACGCGTGAGGTCATTGCTCACATGATAGTGCCACCAATTGAAACGCGTTACTCTACCATATCGCAACGGAATGGTATACCATACTGACAAGCCGTTCTTTCTCTTTGTCTTGTGATCTCGATTCAATTTTTAGGTCGCATTTGTGTCGCTGATAAAATCGGAAAATTTGCTAGTCAGAATGTTGTGTGTTTATTATTCCAATTTGACATAAGGATGGCAGAATATGTTGCCTTTTTTGTCATAGTTCTAAAGAAGAATCTCCACCTCTGGAAGGCTTAGCATTTCTACCTTACATTAAAGGCTCAACTGATAAGATAGGACGTGTCCTGCAACGATGCAACGTCAAAACTGTGTTCACGAGCAAGGAAACTTTGGGTAACGGCTTCAGATCGGTAAAAGACAAGATTCCAAGTTTAAAAACCGCTGGCGTATATCGCATTCCTTGTTCTTGCGGCTCGAGTTACATTGGACAGACTGGTCGTTCCGTTGATCTAAGACTCCAAGAACAGAAAGGCGATTGCAAACACAAACGAATCACAAAATCAGCCGTAGCTGAGCATACGTTTACAAATGGGCACACTTTAGAATTTGAGCATGCCAGAGTACTTGCCAGAATACCTCATTACTTCCCGCGAGTGATACGTGAAGCCATAGAAATAGAAAAACATCCAAATAATATCAACAGGGAAGATGGCTTTAAGGTTAGTAAAACGTGGACCCCTGTGATACACGATCTAAAGCGTTACAACCACTCTGCGTCATACGGCCACGCCCCACGGATTACGTTGCACTCGGACGACCAACCAGCGCCAGCGTTACGCCACTCCGCGCGCCTGGCACAGAGGACTATAAATAGCTCCACACCGACCTTCGGTTCTTAGTGCGACTTTCACTCTGATGATGCAAGCTGCAAGGTCTTGCGAAACGTTAGTGAATATGGATGCACAAACAGCAAAACGGCCAAATCTGCCTAAGTATCCTCGTTCTCAAGATACTCAAACAACACGAGCCACCAAAGAGCATGACCATCGCGCGGGTTTTTGCTCGACTTCACAAGGTGCAAGGCACATTAAGCCAGAAAATGCTGGGTGTTCATATACAAATACTACGCGGTCTAAGCCGAAATTCTATGCTAAGGAGAATAATTCGAGTAACCGCGAAAGCCTCAAACAATACATAAATTTACCATAGAAAAACAAAATACCAATTTCACTATTAAAATTTCATTCTTAAAGCTGCTGCTGTGTATAGAAGTATATTTTATTCACCAAATATTTTTGACCCAACAAGTACCCCCTACAGGAATTTAAATCCTGGCTGGCCTTCTGAATTATTCGATTTTTTTCATTTCGGTAGGAATTTGTTTCTTAAATTAATGCTAGATTTTTAAAGTACAGACGATTTTTTAATCCACCTTCTTAATGCCACTTGAAGTTAACAAAAGTGCACAAAAGTGAAAAACCTCTTAACAAGGTGAAAAATTATAATTTATTCGATCCTTCTACTTTAGCTCACTGCCAATTAATTTGTCACTTTCGACGTTTTACAGCTGTTTTTTAGGTACTTTTTTGAGTTGTATAAAATGCTGTATATATAAATAATTATTAAATAGCTCAACTTTTCGACAAAAATTAGAGTTAGATGTTACGAAGCCAAATTGACGTAAGAATACACTGAGAGCTTGCTTGCATTTTTAAGTATTAATTTTACAATAAATTTCCATATATAATGCTCTTTGGGAAATAATATATTTACGATGAGTCGTATACGTCAAAGTTAAAAAACTGTTACTTTGCGCCATTTTCGCTAAACAAATAGCATGCACTGTGATAAAACTGATTTTTAAAAGTTTGGTTATATTGGTAATTACGGAAATAGTGATTTAATAGAAAATGCTTTCAAATTAAAACGATTAAACATGTAATGCGACAATACAAAATTTGGTAACTATAGAAATAAATTGCAGGCATCACGAAATATTAACAGCGAAGTTGTGAGTTAAAAAGTATAGAAAATATGTTATTAGGTGTTTGTATATTCATTCATTCATAATCTATAGCCTCTTTTACCTTTCGGTGTCGAGGACCATTATATTATAATTAAGAAATACTTCTCATTTATTGAAAATATAATTTGTATACTCGTTACTGCCTTTCCATTCTTTCCAATTCGTCAATCGTACGATTTCAATAGTAGGAAATTTTTTAGCTTCAATGTATATATTAATAAATGAGAAAACAATGTAATTTTTTTTTATTAACTCCACATATTGAACAATCTGTCCTAATTGGACAATAAGTTCTACCTTTGACATATTTACTGACATGTGGGAGATAATCCTTTGATTATATCCACTTAGTTACTTAACCTAAGTTACTTATGTATTACTTACTTAGTTATTACTTACATTTATATGCACTATTCTAACATACAGCTATTTATCATCTATCAAACGTTTAGTTACATTTAATTAAACCTAGTCGTTAGGTCTGATGGCTTAAACCTTTTTAATCTTCTCATTTCACCTGTTCTGTTCAGTAAGTTATTAACAAGTTTGTTTGGATGCACTTGAACCCGTTTACTGTAATTATCACTATAACGTTGGATTTCCTCTTTGATGGAGGGCACACACAAATCACTTTGTATCACCTTGTTGGGTACGTACCAGGGCGCGTTGACTATGGCTCGTAGCACTTTGTTTTGATACCTTTGTAGGATTTCAATGTTGCATTTACTGGCAGTTCCCCATAGTTGAAGCCCATATGTCCATATCGGCTTGATAATTGTTTTATACAACAGCAGTTTGTCTCTTCTCATGGTGAATGTTACCTGTACTGTTTTTTTTTCGTTTGCTTTCAGTCTCCATGTTTCTAACCACTTCTGTAACTTATTTATATGAGTTTGTAGGTTCCTTGGTGCATTTACTGGGTTTGGATGGGATGACAGTATCGCCGTGTCATCGGCAAACGTGGCGATTGTGGTTAACCTGCTTTTCGGTAGATCTGCTGTAAATAACAGGTATAGTACTGGCCCCAACACACTTTCTTGTGGTACTCCAGATAAGCCTGGTTTTAATTCTGTTAATACATCTTGCTGTTTGATTAAGAAATGTCGTTCAGTGAGATAGGATTTCAGGAGCTCATACAGATCATATGGCAGATATTTCTTGAGTTTGTAGCACAAACCTTCATACCATACCTTATCAAACGCTTGGGATATATCAATAAAGATGGCAGAGCAATAACGTTTTCTTTCCAGATCATTGTTAATTTTCTTTACAACTCGATGGAGCTGTTCTATTGTTCCATGATTTGGCGAAAGCCAAATTGGTGGTCGGGTATCAGTTTACGGTCTTCAATAATATCCAATAGTCTTTTCAGTATTATTTTTTCAAAGATCTTAGACATCACAGGTAGTAGACTTATTGGACTATACGAGGCAATCTCATTAGCTTTCTTACCTGGTTTAGGTATCATAATTACCTGAGCGATTTTCCATAATACTGGGAAGTATGTTAATCTTATTGCAGCGTTGAATATTTGTAGTACAGCTTTAATACCGTTTTCACTCATTTCCTGTAGGATCTTTCCCGTTACAAGGTCATGCCCAGGAGCCTTTTTAGGATTTATTTCTTTTTTAATCGTATTCTTAATTTCTTCAAAAGTATTTTTTTTCATTGGGAAGTCCATTTGATGCGGTCTGATTTCCTGCAGGATATGGTTTAAACACATCGACTAGGTATTCCGCAAATGCGTCCCCCTTTTCTTCATTGCTTCTCGCCCATTTTCCACTTGATATTTTATTGGGGGTATATGTTGTTGTGGTCTTTTTAGTCTTCGAGTTGGTTTCCACAGCGAATAGTCAGTGGCTTGTGTGGCAGTTAGTTCAGACAAGTAATGCTGTACAGATTGATTTTTTAGTTCTAAAAGCATTTTTTTAAATTCTTTTGTTGCTTTATTAAGATTTTTTTTATCTACTTCATATCTGGTTAGGTGCCATCGTTTTCTGAGCTTACGTTTTTCTGATATTTTTTGCTTCACTATCATGGAGCAGTCGTCTCTTGATCGCGGTGCATTTTGCTGTGGTGTTGCGTGAAAAGCTGCATTTTACATAACCTTTGTCAAATTGTTGACAGCTTTATCTATATCTTCAGTTGTTTTTAGTGGTATTTTTAGTTCAATCTGCTCGTCTATGTGTTCTCTAAACGTTTCCCGGTTTGTTGATTTGTTACAAAGCATTAATTCTTTATAAGTCTGCAGTGGTTGTGAGTAGATAATAACAATGATAGGCGAGTGATCGGGTGAGAGATCAAAACTCGATTCAGTCTTAACATTTTTAGTGTTGACTCCTCTAGCATTTTCCTCTTGTCAGTGGGCCAGTATGTTGGCTGTCCTGTTGAAACATAGTTATTTTCTTTGATTGTTTTCAGCAACTCTCTTCCTTTTGTCGTTGTCAGCCTTGTCCCCATTGCATGTTTTTGGCATTATAATCGCCCCCTACTACAAACCTATTGCCTAGTGTTCTGAAGAACTGATCATAATCTTCTGTTTTGATTTTATGTTTTGGTGGACAGTATATCGCCGAAATTTTCAATGAGTTAACTTTGTCTGCTATTTGAACGGTGGTTGCTTGTATATTTTCAAGTTCGTATTTAGGGTCTTCATGGTGCTTTATACCATTTCTGATTATGACAGCTGTGCCTCCGTGAGCTGTTTCATCCGGATGATTGGTGCTGTAGATTTTGTAATTTTGTATTTTAATATGACTTTTGTCAGTAAAACGGGTTTCCGCAATTAAAATTACATCAATATTGTTATTTTGCAAAAAACATTGTACTTCTTGTGTATATTGACATAGGCCATTGGCATTCCATACTCCTATTCTTAATAATTGAGCCATTATGTCATTTTATTTATAAGCATGGTGATGAGGTTCATCATTGTTCCCATTTGATTTATCAAGTCCTTCATCACAGTCTTTAGCTCAGCCGCATCGTTGGTTTGTTGTTGGGCTTCATCCATTGGGTGACTGGCTTGGTTAATATTATATGCTTGCTGTAAGTCTGGTCTAGTAATTCTTGCAAACGACAATCCGGGTTGCACTTTTTGAGTTAGAGTTCTTTCTCTAAGTCTCGGGTATAACTTTTGTTGCAGTTGTTTGTAAATGATACACCCTCTGTAATTGGCTGGGTGCTTATCATTACAATTTACACATCTTACTTCATCGTCTTTAATGTTTCTTGGGCAATCTTTGGTTAAGTGGCTTTCTAAACATTTAACGCAGCGTGGTACCTTGTGACAAAAATTCTTCGTATGACTGAATCTTTGGCATCTCAGGCATTGCGAGATTTCTCTTCTAGTGCGTTGCTTCAAATTCTACACAGCAGTTCATGAACAGTTTTATGTTATAAATCTCCTGTTGTTTTCCTTTTACTGTAGATCAATGAAGAACATTGGTAGTTCTTTTTTTATCTTCCAACTTATAGCGTTTCATACATTGGTGACTACATGGCCCAACTTTTGGAGGTTTTGTTTTATTAATTCTATTTCAGTAGAGGGGTTCATATTTTTAAGCACAACTCGAAATGTTTTGTCTTTTTTAGCTTTGTATGTATGATACTGCGTATTTTTCTTGTCCAGTTCTTTGATAATTACGTTATATATTTCGCTTTCCTTGGGTTGGATCCTGACTTGCTCATCATTTAATGCTTCAATAGTGTATTTTTCTTTGGCTATATTATCTAGTAGACTAATTAGTGGTTTGATATTCTCTACCCCAGCCACGAATATTGGTGGTGGGTTTGGTTCATTATTTTTATTTTCTTCAGTATTATTAATCTCTGTAATGTCCCCATCTTCATTATCACCATTCAAAGCAGCTGGTGGTGGTTTTGGTTCATTATTTTTATTTTCTGCAGTATTATTAATGTCTGTAATGTCATCATCTTCATTATCACCATTCAAAGCAGCATATCTGTTACTGGTACTGGCTGTGTTGCCCAGCCAGTAGTCTGTAATTTTACTCTGCTTCGGTTGTTGTGTGTCTGATAATTGTATTTCTGGGCTTAATAGTCTTTTTTTGTTCTTATTGTTTGACACAATTTGCCATTTATTTTTGGATCTTGCAATTTGGATTGGCTGGATAGCCTGATTTACTACTGGCTGTGTTTGACTGTAAAACATTGCTTGATCCTGTTGTTGTAAAATGGGCTGTGTATAAGAAGTAAAAGGCACCTGTGAATATTGCATGTATGTGTTTGGATTGTAGTACGTATTTTGTTGTACACCGGGTTGAGGTCCTAAGTAATTACCGTAATTATTGGCCATTTTGGCCAGAAAGTAAATGTATTACCATGCAATTTACGTCAGTTTATTTATTCACTTATCACAAGTTCAGGTTCAATGGCACGGCTATCACACACTTGATATCGAAGGAGCGCGGCGAAACAACCTTGCACTTCGAATTTCAAATGAATACTATTACGTAATAAGTAAGCATTTTTCGAATTTGTTAATTATGTACAATAACTTGTTGGTTGCAAAATTGTTATACATATGCCCACTACTGAAGGCTATAGTAATGTTTCACTGTCTACCTTAAATAAGGAAATAACTCATGACAGTAATTACCCAAAAGGTGCGGAATGGCTAACCTCCATTTTGTTCTAAGTTCCACACTGTTTAGCTTTTATCTTGCTCGATAATAATAATCTGACAATATTACAGAAATTAATTAAAGCTCTCGTGCTGAACAATAATAAAAGTCTCGCAGCACGCACTGTTTGTAGTTCCTGTCCCTGTTCGCAGCATCTTCTGTAGAGGTGGAGCAGCATCATTTGCTCGGGTTTCCTTTGAAATTAAGTCCTGGTTGTAGTAGGTCCGTACTTCTTTGAAACATTACAGCCATGCCCAATTAAACTTTAGACGTACTTAGCCAGCTTGAGCACGAGCTAAGTAATTTGAGAAGTAACACACAGAAAAAACCGCATATAGCTACGTGCACTTAATGAAGGATCTCGCCTGCAAGATCTAAGGTCGCTAATTATTTTCTGTAACGAACCGTACGACAAAGTTGAAACCCAAGGACGTGTTGCTCATCCAATCATCAGCTAAAGTATGCAATTATAAATTCGTCACCACCCAAAGCAAGCATGAAGGACTAGGAATGTAGGAATATGTTAAACGCTTTTGTGTTATTTGAATCTCTTTTTTAATTTATAACTGGTATAAATACATATGTATATTAGTGGAAAAGGCTTCAAAATCGTTACTTTGTAAATTTGATGTAAACATTAAAATTTAGCGATTAATCCGCAAAAATAAAAAATCCTACAACAGGACTGTAGCAAATAAAAGTGGAATTAGATTAGTGTAGGTGTGCATTAACACGATATTAAAAATATCACTGAATATTGCTTCTACAGTTCCAGTTGTTCTGTAATCACTGCAAAAGTAACAAAACTGTTTTTGTAGTTGCATATAACTATATAATCATCTCTATTGAACCACAGCTATGTCAATACAATCCTATTGTGACGGTTTCTTATGTGTTCTGAGGTCAAAGCAATTTAACTGTCAGATGCCTACTTGGCCGAATTTCGCTACTAATATTAGCCATTTACCGTTATATTTTCGCTGCTCTAGTTTATTTGCTTAAGAGTAATTGTGTTTCTAGTAATTGTCTTAATTCCCTTCCCATTTGTAGAAAGGCAACACGACTACAGTTGCGTTTGCATTTTTCTTTTAATCGAATGCATGACTCGACGTATTTAGAAACAAATTAGGAAGTCCAGAAGTTTGTGTCGAAGCTGTTTGTTGTTTTGAGCCGTTACACTGCAATAAATGTAAATTTTTCGTGTTGGTTGGTTCAAACTGGTTTTTACAATTCGCTAGTCCCTTTCTTCATACGATGGTATGTATTAAAATTAAAATCGATTCAATTGTCCGTTTGCATTTCTTGACAAGGTTTCTGGGTGTTAAAGTCCAAAGCATTGTAACAACGAGGAAAGAGTAAGTTGACCTTAGAATATAAAACTATGGTAATTTTTAATTTCTAGTACATTTTAGTTTTTTAGGTAATACGTATGTCGTCGTATTAACAGTTATTGCCAAGAAATGTATATAGGTCACATTAATACATTTACATTTTGTTAGCATATTGAATTTGAATTAATATTTTACTAAGAGTAATATAAATAATTGTATTGGGCACAATATTTACTGCATTCATTTGTTGTTAATATATTATGTAATAATTTTAGTGCTCGATTATTATGTTCAAAATATACTATTAATATTTTTTTCCGAAACTATGCTTACGCGATTTTACATTTTTAGTCTAGAGTAGAGTTCTAGCTTTGTATAAATAAGTTACTTATCTAGCTTGAATTTTCTGCTGGCCAGAACCTTATCCATGGTTAATAATTACGATTAGCTGCTGACTAACAACGGACAATTCTTTATTTATGTACTATTTAAATGAACGATAAATGATGTTACCCGACAGTAAAATGAAACGTACTGTTGAAGAACCAACCGAAAATTTAACTATATTCCTTCATCCTCCTGTTAACGATGTTTAATGGGTTTGGTATCGTCCTAATTGATCTTTGATCACAGACATAATAAATGTCGACATAAATATTGATTACAATCTGCAGCAGATAAATAGAGCACATTTTGGGCTCCTGATGAACTAAAATGGCCACCGTAAACTGGCAGCGAGATATACCTGGGCACACACAAATAGACATATTTATAGTGCTGCTACTAATTGTACTGATGGGAAATGTAACGGTGAAGGTCTAGATGGCCAATTTAAATTCTTGTTTGAAAATAAAGTCAGCTTCTATTACACAATTTGTTTTATATTTAACCACGAGGAATTCGTCGGTAATGGTTTAACTTTAAGTTAATGGGAAACATTATGTTTGTTTATGGACACAGGAAAGTACTATATACATATTTT
>CALNHX010002175.1:0-189749 GCA_940337035.1 Agriotes lineatus
ACATAGCTTTATCTAAAATTCAGTTCAATTTAGTTGCAAAATCGTGCTTAATTTTCACATTGTATTCGGTAACAAAGCATGGTCTTTCCTACATTAAACTGTCATCGTAGAGCCTACCTACTAAAATTCCATTTGCAGTAATGGCGTTCGTATCAGTTGATGTAGTTTCCCAATAAATTGAATTTTGAAGTGCAATCTTGTTAGCTGTAACGCCGGATAAACATTCCTGTAGTAACAGCCGCAGCCTGCTATCTTGTAGTCCGTATACCTGTTTTGGATCGTTAGGGATATCTAAATTTAAATTGATTATACACACAAGCCGCATACAGCGCCTCTATAGCTCAAAAATTATATGAACTTACTTTAATCTCGTAGAAGACGTGAAAATTTTTGCATAAATATTTTGCAGTTGAAGTTTGTTTTACTTGCAAACCCTGCGGAGCATCTTGGTTATGAATATCTTACTTCCTATAAAGTTACTTGACGGCTAAGTCGTAAAAGACGGAACAGCGAATGGGCGTTCATACACTGAAAATTTTGTGCAATATTTATAACAGCCAGTTTTGTGTTTGATGACGCAAATTTCAGAGTGGATTCCCCATTATTGCTTGGCATGGATTGCATAGTTAAAATTAGAAAAATATTTGTCAACTTCAGCTTATTTAAAGCCAGTTTTTCTCTAAACAGTGCAAGATTTATTTCTTGTTGACAAATGAGGTCAAGTCACTTGGGCATTTGGAGAAACAACATAAAAGTTGTGTAGAAAAATAGACACGGGAATCAAATCAATTTTACAGGCTTTCGAAGATTTTATGAAACCAAAATAACACACCAAACGGTTCCATGATATCTGCTTTATGAGCAGCGACTGTGAAAGATGGGATTTAGTTCGTTGCTCTTTAAGCCCAGTTTCTTAAGGACATTATTGGGATTTGGAAACGCAATTATACGCCATGGTCATTTAATCTGATAATTCCATTCTATTAGGTATAAAAATAATGCTTTCAGTGGGGTAATTCTTAACAGTAGTTAAAATGTAAATGTTCAATGAGCATTTAACAAAACTTGTGTTTTAGCAACTGTACTAAGATATTAATTAGAATGGCTACGATTTAAACCATCAGAAAACATTTAATTTTCAATAGACTATAAAATGTACAATGCTCTAAAACTACATAAACATTAAAAATAATAGACGTGAAGCTTGAAATATTTTTTTCACGTACTGTAGGAAAATGTACCATATTTTTAAATAGAAAATTATTTAGGAAAGTGGTACTTTTCCGCATAGCAACACTTTTCTGCATAGCAGCGGAAAATCGTCGAGAAAAGTGGCAGTTAACTGCATAGCAACACATTTCTGCATAGCAACACACAGTTAAGTTTTTAAATGTACAATACTTCACATGATTTTTTATATGTTAATATCAAAACTTTTAGGTATTTTCTTGCAGTACGTGAAAAAATAGCATGTGTAACACGTGAGAAAGTTGTTTGCCTTGCACGGAAACTCGACTCTTTTCTCAACTTGTGCAATATACCATTAATCAACGTATTTTGTTCAGTTGTTAATTTTTGTTTTGTTTTGATGAGCTCTAAAATCAAGTAAGCATAAAAACTTAAATGTAGTATGTAGTTTGAAACACATTTGATTAATTTTTAATATTTTTTTATGAGTTCTAAAATCAAATACCCATTAAAAATATAGTAACCTGGACACTTTCGGGTATAAGAAGATCAAGATGATGATGAAGATTATGATAAAAATATAGTGAAGTAGGTATGAGTCATTCAAATATAGCAGCCAGCGGACATGAATCCGGTTCTTAGTTGTATGTGCAGTACTAAACACCTGTAAACATATTGTGAATAAGAGCCTTTTCATGTTCGCTGCGATAAAATTAAAATAAAGAAGCTCAGTGCCATCAAAATGTAATAAGAACACGGTTACCACTTAAACCGCAAACTAAGTGAAAATGGCCACTCTTTTAGCCTGCGCCTAAGAAAGCAATACAAGTAACGAAACTGACCAAAGAAATAAAATGGCCATCGTTTGTTGTATTAGTTGGTCGAGTTGTTAATTTGTAACTAACAGTGCTAAGCACAGATCAATATGGGACGCCGGCTGCTCAACTTTTAAGAATTCTGACTTATTAGTCATTTTGATGTCTAATGCTTAATTTTACTAACAAAATATGATCTGCCTAATCCTATTAAATTCAAATGTAGGTAATAGTATCCCTAATAAATGATTAGACACATGTTTAAAAGTAAATTTTCTAACCTGAAAACCGAATAAATAGCACAATTAGCCTGCCAAACTTTAATAGTGAATTCTAGAACCGGAAATATTAAGAAAACTTTATATAACCATAAGCCGAAAAACCCTAAGTTTTTCAGATACAGGGAGCTGAGGATCGTTTTTGTTTAATATTTTCGAAACGTTCAAAGATAATTATTTGAAACTTTGTACACCTACTAAACTTTTTCTAATTAAAAAGATAAAGTTACTCTTGGCGATGTAAAATGCACATAGACGGGTAAAACTGGGGGAGGGGAAGGGGGGAGCTAAGGAAAATGTTGTCCCAACTTTTTTGTGTGGGAGTTTTTATCAATTTTGAAACAAAATGTAGTAGCCGGAAGTTTTTGACAACAAAAAGATACTCTTGTCTCATGGGCCTATTGTCATCAGTAAAATCAAGTAAAATCAGGTTTAAACATTTAGATTTTTATATATCCATATTCGAAATCTAATAATAATTGGTAGACCATGAAAAATGTCGATTAATTTAAATAATTCTGTAACATAACAGAAACTTAATAGAAACATCTTAAACTAATCATAATAAATGTGACGAGAAGATGAATCGGAATCAAGCCTAACTAACATTACACACTAGTAAACAATGATTATACCTATATCTACCCCATCCAGATGCTTCGTATTCCCTGGACAGAGCGAAGAACAAACGCATCAGCGCTAGATGCGACAATACACCAATTCCTAGGTCACATTGCTCGGCGTCAATACAATATAGAGGAAACCATCTTCCAGGAAAAACTACGTGGTAGACGTGGAAGATGAAGTTCTCCTTTGAAGTGGTCAGATGTAGATTAGATTAGATTAGATTAGATTAGGATTCCACGACTGCCTTTTGCTGGCATGCGCACGTTAGCCCTTTGGGCTTTTTGTACTGTCGGAAGTTTTCAAGTTAGCAGGCCGACATCCGTATCCTTTTACTAGACTTGCAATGTCCCCTACTAGCTTGGGGTTGTCAATAGAGTTAAGGTTCCAATCGAGTTAGTGTCTTTACGCTCTAATGCTGGTCATTCAAAGAGGGTATGATAGGCTGTTTCATTATTCTCTTGGCAAGGTCTGTAAACAGGTTTATCTTTATAGATATTGATCCTGCGCATAAATTCTCTGAATGCTCCAGTGCCTGTTAGTAGACTACTTGCTTGATTCGAGTTCTGTTCAGTCACAACAGGGTTTTGGTGGTTTGTGGATTCGGAGTTTTTAGTAATCTTTTGCAGTGTGTTGCTTGATTGTAGTTTCTCCACCTTAGTTGGTGTGCGGTATTGACCCATTCATTAATGGCTGAGCGGGCTTGGTTTTTCTGAATGCGTAGACCAGGTTCTGGACCAGTCATTGCATTACGGGCTGTTTCTTTTGCGAGCTTGTCCGCCTTTTCGTTTCCTTCAATACCTTGGGGACTTGGAATCCAGCATAATTTTACTGTGTTTTCCTGGCTCAAGGTTTGAAGTTTGGATTTGCAATCCCTGGCCAGTCTCGATGCAGTGCTGAAAGCGTTTAACGCTTTCAGTGCTGCCTGACTGTCTGAGAGAATGTGTATGTCTGGATTGAGCAGCTTCTTTTCTATGCTGATGGTCAGATGTAACAAAAAGAGTGCTACACGAATCACTCAGCAGCGCTATGGAAATGGCCCAGCACAGATAAAGCTGGAAATCTTTAATAAATGATGGTGGTGCATCACAACACATTAGTAATGATGTCATGATTAAAAAGAGACGTGCACAGTTACTAGTAATTGTGGTTATCAACTACAGTGATGATATTTAATACTGGAGTTACAGGTCCCTATATGTTTTCGTTGTAGCAAATCTTCTGTTCTCAGCAACCACTAATTTTCTTTGTGATTCTGTTTATTTCGTTATTCCTGTATTAAACAGTAGTATGTGATAATTGCAATATCGTCTGGATGTGTTAGCAAGTTTTTTTCTTTTTATGTCTATTTCTATATCTACTGTCACTTTAGTTTCTCGAGTTCTGGTTGTATATCTAAATTTTAAATGTTGCTGGTAACGGCTCTATACATATAAGGTCTTCCCCAGACAGTAAACACCCCAATCAAATAAACTATATTCAAATTAGAGAAAAATTGCGAACTGCTTTATATACTGTTAAATGACCATGAGCTCTTGAATACAGAAGTTGCAATAAAATTTCACCTTCCGTGTAAAAAAATGCATGTTTTTGTGTAAACAAAACAAAATTCATGGACATCATTCAAGAAACACCGTTACTACACCTGAACCGAAATGCAACGCCAAATGAAATATGGGAATCTGGAAAAAAGTGGTTCCACCACCTAGTAACCCAAGCCCCAGTAACATTAAAAAAGCAAACTCAAACACTGGGTGAATGACGAAACCTATCCGTTGAAAAACGGAGAACTTTACACGCTGCTATTAGTAATCTGCTTAAAAACATCAGCTTGCAAGAGATTAATCAGGAAATGAAACGCTCAAGCTAAAGACATAAAAATATGAGTATTTTAAATAATATTTACAACAAACTCGAACCAGATTGATTCCATCGAGCAGAAAAATATCTAAAAACATAAAATACCTGGCCAAAGACTTTATGCTAAATCTTGGGCAGTAAAAAATCAAAGTCGAAACAAGCAAACGCAAACTGCGAATGTTTGGAAAAACTATTGTAGAACGTCTTCAAAGGTTACCCAATTTCTTTGAATCCACCAGATCCTGCGACTCTAAATGAAGTTGACATACTTCTATCAGATGTCGAAACAGGTATAAAAATGCTGAAGATTGCCGTAGCTCCTGATTGTGATTAAAACCTCCTGAAGACACCGGCACTAAGTTGCTACAAAGAGTGTCTCAGGGAATATGGGAAAGTGATCTTTGCCCGAAAGACTGCAGAGAATCGATATTTATCCTTCTGCATAAGAAAAGTTTAGTTTTAGAGTGCCCAAACTACCGACTAATATTTGTAATCTCTCCCGCAAACAGAGTATACTTAACAATCTTAACGATCGGTTGAAAGCTTTTCTCACCCACCAAGTAGCGGAAGAGCAAGCATGATTTATCAAAGAAAAGGACACGCATGAACAAATTCTTAATGCTTTCCAGCTAATTAAGAATGTCCGAGAATACTATGTGCCTGCATGTGTGTTTTGTAGACTACCGACTCGCATTCGACTCAGTTGAATATTCAAATCTTTGGGAAGTGTTGGTGAAAATTGCAGTTTCTCCACACTTTATTTAACTTGTTTGAAGCTCAAGCGGGCGTACGTCAAGGTTTTATCCTGCCGTAGCTCGTTTTTAACTTCTGTGGAAAATCACACTGGCGATGGCGTTATCACTAACAACGACAGAAGATTGACCCTATGCTGATGACATCGTCATCATAACTAATGCTGCGAAGAACTTGAGTTGGTTGTGGTACATCTACTGCAGGGGAGCAAATAACTCGTATCTATTATATATCAAACAGTCAAATGCAAAAATTATTTAGTGGATCGAATCGAAATCGGACGATGTATTAAATCAGGTAGAAACGCAGTTGCGAAGCTAACAAAAATATGGACAGACCGTAATATCTGAGGAAATACAAAAGTGCTCTTTTTCATTTCTTAGTATTTTTAATACTAATTTACATATCCAAAATATCGACGTTCTCCTTCTTCTTGTTTGATAATTCGGCTATTGATCTATTTGTTTTTGGTTAGCCTGGTTCCAGCAGTTTCGCCAGCGTTTCGTTGGTCTTCCTGGCAGTCTCCTTCTCTGTGGTGTTTGGCCCATGCACACTTTTGCTATTCGTGGATTATCCATTCGTTTTACGTGTTCTCGCTAGTCTTTTTCGGTTCCATCCACATCTTACAATATCTTCGGTGTTACATATTTTTCGAATTTCGGTGTTTCGTATTCTGTCGTTTTAAGAATTTTCATGTTAATACGGAGAAGTTGTTTATTTTTTTGCGTATCGGCTCTAGTTTCGATAGCGGTACGTGATGATAGGTCGTACGCTTGTTTAATACATTTCTTACTTTTTGTCTACGGTTTGATATTTTTTCTCCAGATAAAATCTAGTAAGCAACCAGAAACCGAGGTTGCTTTGGTGGTTTGTTTCACTACTTCCGCATAGAGGTAGCCGTGACTTGAAATCACCACTCCCAGATAGATGAACTTGATTACTTGCTGTATCGCTTGAAGTTTATAGTCAATTTACACCGAATAGGTTCTTTGGATATTGTGAGCGATCTTATTTTTTCTATAGTTATTTGCACATTGTACTGATGGGCGCTTAAATGGAACTTAATGTAACATTTTCTAGAGATCTTCCTGCGTTTCTGCCATGATTACAGTATCGTCTGCATATCCTACGATCTTAATTGCCTGCGTGCTTATTCAGTATCTCTTTACTATCGTTTTACCTCTTTGATTATCCTGCACATAATGAGATTAAAGAGCGTAGGGCTGAGACTATCCCCTTGTCTGATATATTTTGTTATTGGTAGAACTTCTGTAAGTTCTTTGTCCACCCGTATTTTTGTTATGTTTCCTGGGTTGAGTTTTTCTATTATATTTACGATATTAATTGACATTCCTTGATTTTTAATATGTTTATTATATAGTGGAGTTGGGCTTATCAAAAGCTTTCGTCATATCTACGAAGCACATACCGGGACATTAAATTTAAAGAAAAATGGTATATATCAGCGTATGTTCCTTTGCAATAGAGGTTAAAGAGTCATCCAGACTACCAGTTCTGCACTTAATCAAATCTTCTTTATCAGTACGTCGCAAAAAATTAACTATAGTAGGACTAAGTAGGTCAGGTCTCTCCATATAAGGTTATAATCGATGACAAGCATCGACGTGCTAAATGGTTAAATAAATATTCTCTTCGTACGGTACTGGTACACCATGTATTTCCACACGATGCGAGAACATTGTGCACTGTCATTTAGTCCAAATTTTAACTCTTCACTCTCTTTCTTAATAACGTATTTTTAGAATCAATCACTGCTATCTTTTATTTATTTAGTTTAATAGCATTATCTCTTTCAAAAAGAAAATTTTTAATGGGCGGATTTCATCGTGACACCCTTATAGAGTAGACCATGTTTGTCTGTTCCAATCGCAAAGTTTTTATTTCATCCAAAATTTCATCTAATTTAGGTTCTTTATGCGTTTTTGAATTTTTGATCTTAGTACAGCTCGTACAATCCCATGTTTTCTTTCCCAGTCGAATTTATTCCGCTTCTGTTATATTAATATTTAAATAAGCAACATGCTGATCTACCCCGCAAGAACTGCAGTTTATACTTGTTTTTGTACGAGGCAACAGTTTGATACTATAGGCAAAAGCTTGACATTGTGTCTACACGTTTCAATGGCCCTATAAATACAACTGGAACTCAATAACTATCACACAGTGTAATATCTAAACGGCTTCACTGATTAAAGTTATTCTTCCACTCGAAGGCTTAACACTAAAAACTTGACTGACCGTAATAATGATTTCAATACAGTACAATATACAGTGTTCGTCATAAATTTGAACACATCAATTTTTTTTATTATCTATTTATCAGCAAATATTATTCCTGATACTACAACTAAAAATTAATTTTCTAAAACTTAAATATCTTGTTTTGTATACGGGTATGTTCAAAAATATGCAAATGATCAAGAATAAAGTACAATTATTTTTAAAAATAGACAAAAATGTTATTTAAAAAAGTTGCTTACGAATAGAATTGAAAGTAGGTCTCAAATGTAAAGTTACAGCCACCTTATTCAAACAACAACTCTCACTAGTTTTTGCTTTTTCCTTCTTACCGCCCTATGTATTACCAAGCGAGATACCTATTTCAAAAATAACTTATTAACAAATACAATAAGGGTGTGCTAACGCACATAAATTTCGCTCACTTAACAGCCAGAGAATTAGTGCTAAAAAATCTCATGTTTGTGTCCAAAAATGAAATACAGGTATCTTAAAAAATAATAATAATAAACGATCCAAACATCAATAACAATTCAAAGTAACTATAACTTTTAATAGACATGCTATAACAACATTTATGTGTATTTTAAAAAATTACGTTACTTTATTCTTCAGCCATTTTCATATTTTCGAACCTGCCCCGTATACAAAAAGACATATTTAATTTTGGCAAGTGCATTTGTGATTTGAGAAGATGCAGACTTTTATCAAGCACAAAATGTTCTGATAAATGGATAATAAAACCATTATCCATATGTGTCCAAATGTATGACGGACACCGTATAATATTATAAGCAACAATTAAACTTGATTAATTCTGCCAATGAAACTGTTGGAACAACGCGAAGGCAGATACTTTTAAGGTGGGTGGTTAAGGTGTTCGTTAGAAATTACACACACGAATAACTACACCACTTTTAATATTCTTTATTTAACGCAACGGATTACAGACATAAAATTAAATGTGCGGATTTGCTACTATACTATTACAAGTGTGGATCGAATAGGTCTTGTTAATCAGCATACATGTGAGCGTTTGTGGATCTGACACTTAGCTCCTGAAACATCCAAAGTGAATGCTTCAGTAAGTATGAGATTAATTTTAAACGCATTGAGGAATTGACTCTTTGCGTGTCTGTTTAACCAAAGTGGTTTAACAGGCGAAGACCTGATGTGCAAATGATCTCGTTCAACCCCATCGCTCTGGTTTATATACCCATGTTACACAATTTACACAATATATAAAAAGGATTTTCTATTCTAGTCACAACAATGGTACAACACTTTCACTTGGGACGCAACGGTTGGAGGTTTTATGAGTTTATGAAGCCACTTGAAATTCACTAGATTTTTACAGCTGCAGTTTTGTATTGTGACTTCACTTTCGCTTCTGATTTAGAAAAGTGTATTTTAAGAAACCCTTTTAATTCGAGGGACGTTGAATAATTTCTCTCCGTTGAATTCCGCGTACAAATCACCTTTTTTACTGCGTGCATCCGTTTGCTAGAAAGTTTTCTAATGGTACTTAAGCTAACTGCTTGCATTTCACAAATATTTATTGCGGACTGGCACTGTTTATTTTATAGGCGAGCTTCCTTTCTTTGGAATTCTTACGCTAACTGTTGACAACGAGTTATTGCGATTTATGCCTCCACTACACTTTGTTCAATCACGTATATTCTAAATCGCACAAGCCTTACTAGAAAACGAAGAAATCTTAAGAGCTACTTAGAAAACTGTGACTTTTTGCTATAAAGTAGTGAAAATAAATAAAATGATCCTACGTGATATACAGGGTCTCCCTAAAATAATGAGACACCTATTAGTCATAGATTCATTACGTCATAATATATCGATTAAACCTAATATACCTTAGTACAAAGTCCCTTCAGTAAGGGGTTATAGGGCATTCAAGTTCAATCTTTTATTTTTAATTTTTTTGTATAGTTTCGTAGAGTTACCGAGATACCCTATTAAAATAGCGAAATTTGCCCATCGTGTACATCTCAAACTTACGTTCTACATACTAAAAGCATGGAATGCTCCCAGAGTTGACGTCATTCTTAGAATTGCGTGGCAATTAAACATAAAAAAGTTAGGAGGCGCACCTTTTCTAAAACCTAATCTGAGCATTTTAATTTTCTAAATAGACATTCTCGGTAAAAGAATTAAAATATTATCTCTTATTCCATAGCCTTCAATTCAATTGAAATATTGTCAGCAGTTTTATAATTATTTAATCTGGTAAAGCGTTGAATGATTTGTATATTAATAAAAAAAAATTTTTAGATGATAATGCAAATTTAGTTAGATATGCATTTTAATTTTTCATATTACTCAATTACAAATCTATCTGGATAATAACTGTTTATTCAACTATTATAAGGAGTACAGAATTATTTTAAAGGTAAGGGGTATATAAGTCTTTTGTAGAAGAATAATACTGCATCCATTTAGGTTTTTGCTGGCAATATTATTTTTTTGCAAAAGGAAAAAATTGATGAAACTTTTCCTGCCACTCCAACAAAATAATCACTAATGCTTTGTAATTAATGAATCACAAACAGTTGTTGCTGATCTGCGACTTTAACTTGTTGTACACAGTTGTAAATAGTGCTTTGAGCATTTTTGTTTGCAAATTATGTATTTCGTAAATGAAACAATGCAAATGGTAAATGGTTTATTTTGAAAATAGCTTGGATGCAGTTAAAATTTTGAACAATTATAGAATTATCTTCGGGCTAACTTCGCAGGAATAACTTCTATGCATTAGCAAATTCCAAAAAGAAGTTTTATGATAAATTAAAATATAGTCCATACGTAAAAGGTGGCTTATTTGAACATTTGTTATAATGAACTGTGAGTTTTACTTGAAATACGTAAGTTATTATTATTATTATTATTATTATTTATATTTTGATTATACAAAACGTGTTATTGCTAAAACCTTACAATTAATTGTATTCTTACGCCGTTGGTAACCGAATTCAACCTATCAATACAATAGCTCTTTGTTTCAGAGAGTTTTAAAAGTGTAGATTTATTCTCCTTGATTTTTCACCTTATGTAAAATAAAAAATTACAAACAAGTGCATGATTGGATACCGGATTTCTTCTCTATGCAGCGTTACAATGCGAACTTACGGTGCCACGCCCCTTGAAATATAATTTTAAATAACACTAACGTCCATAAACTCCACTAAAAGCTATGATGGAGCGAATAGACTGTAGATATAAACTAAAATCAAGAAATATTGAGTAATAGCGAGTAAATGTAGTTTGCAATTGACAACTACCAATGCTTTAAAGACAGAAAGATAGTAGAGGTTAACAACACATGTTGATCTGCAAATAAATATATACAGGGTGTCCCACTTAATACTTCTAAGTCTATATATATATATATATAACTGAAAGTCCTGACTCACTCATTCACCCATTCATCACCGCCCAGCCCAAACCCTCGGACCTAGAAAGCTGAAATTTTGCACAGAGGTTCCCTTTATGATTTATACAAGGAATAAGGAAGGATATTTCGAAATTCAACTCCTTAAGGGGTAAAATGGGGGTTTAAATTTTCTATGGAGAAATAATATTAAATAGACATTTCGACTTGAAACTTCGTAGGAGTACTCCTAAAACCAAATAAGCAAACACGTATTTCGTGATTTTTCGAAAATCAGCCCCTTAGGGGGTAAAATGGAGTAAATAACCCTAAAATACGATATGGGTGTCGTTATTGAGGTTTTTTGGGACGTTGATTGCGAAAATGGCATTTATTTTTAAGTCCAAGACGTTGGACGTGACATAAGGGAAGGGACAGGACGGGACGGGGCGGGACGGGATGGAAAGGGAAGGGATGGGATGGAAGGGGTGAGGGCGGGACTGGACGGGACGGGACGGTACGCAATGGGGCGGTACGGAGACCGGGACGAAGAAAGGGACGGGGACTTGGACGGGGATAGGATGGGATGGAATTTTTTTTATTTAATACACAAATAACGAACCTCGCGCGAACGAAGTCGCGGGTAACAGCTAGTCTTCTATATTTTTAAGCACAATTGTGGGAAACGTTGTTAGCCCGTACATATTTCGATATGAGCTTTGAATAATTTTTACATTTTCATTCTCGCCTACTATGATCGAATATTATACGAATTTTTCGGAAGATAACCTATTAATTAAAATAGGGTGAACTTGATTTCAAAATCTTTTTAGTATTCCCAACTTTTTAGAAGTAGTAAAAGTAAACATATGGCCAAAACATAAAATATTACAGCGTTTAATAGTTTTTTTTTTGGATAAAAAGTTTCTTTATTTTTAAACTTTCTACAAACAGTTTTTTTATTATTAAGTGATTTAGTAAATTTGCCATGATGGCTTCTGTTTAAAAACGTATGCAAGAAATGAAATCAGTACTACTGCAATTCTAAATTAGCTTACCACAAAATAAAAGGATCGTGTTAATAGTGTTCTGACTGAATTTAATTACTTAAATTTGTTCACGTTGTTTTTTAAAAACATTATTTGAAGTTATGGCAACTACTTTTTTTTAATTGCTACAACATACGTAATTTTGTGTTTGAAAATTTCCAGGATACTGAAAAAAACTAAAATCGAAGTTTCATTGCTTTCGTACATGGCAAGCTTGATTTTTTAAATTAAGATCTAAATGTCAGGATTTTTGTACAATTTTTGAAAGATAAATCAACTTAGTAAAAACATATAATTACTTAAAAATCGAATAAACTTTTAGTAAGACAGAAATTAATAGACACTATTGTTACCACCCGAAATAATCATTAAATTTAGATTTTACAAAATTTACGTTTTGATCATATTTTGACTATTGATGCTTCTTAACTTTTTTGTTTTCATTTTACTTCGACACAACATGATGAAGTATTGTCTTCAACCTCAACAATTTTATATAAATATACAATTATACAATTTTTGTCGTAACCTCTCGATGAATCGCAATCAACCTAAAGTTATGTAAAAGGTCTCATAAAACTACATATTTTTTGTAAAAACAACAACACTTTGGCGTTTAAGAAAAGTTGGAAAATAAAGTAAAGACGATTTAAATACAATAATTCGAATGCCGCACAACCTATTAGTCTGATTTTGTGCAGAAGGTGCTGGAACGTTTTTCGCGAGTTCGAATCTCGGTCCCGGCAAGATTTTGTTTAAAATTTATCGCAAGGTGCGTCTGAAATATTATATCCTTTTTGCCACCTTTAAATCTGAAACGCTACATTATCGGTATTTTCTGTCCCATTCGCACTCTCCGCTAGTATGGTATTGGTAAATATCTGACTCGACTTTAAAACGATTTCCACCGTCTATGTTTCGCAATAATTAGTTCCGGTCTCCTTTGCGAATTCTCTGTAGCAGAAGTCGTCGCACATGTGGTACGATCATGTGTATAATCTAATATGATAACATCCATACCACCGTTCACCGATTCCGGATATTACGAAGATTGTATGTGACTTAAGAAGCAAGCGTCCCAATGTGTGCATGGAAAAATCCACCGCATCTTGTTTTGTAACGAAATTCGTATATGTGGCTTTTGGGGATGCTAAAAAGGTTTCGAAATCAAATCTAGATAACCTAGGATTCGGCAAATTATTATTTTCAGTCAATCATAACAGGCTGGTATACAAAGGTGGAAATAATAACCAAATAGGTAGCGCACGAGTCTTTAGAGAACTATATAGGCCACTGGATATGGAGGTGTTACAAACACAGCATTTTCCAAACTTTTAGGTTGTCGGTTTTCTTTTGAAATGTATTATGATTTACGCCCCCTTTCTAGCAAGACGGAATCTCAAACTTTCTCGAGCGATGTAGAATTATCCAGGAACTGTGATAGTGGGGACAGAACGTATAAAACCATGATGCATGTTCAGTTAGGTTAGTTTAGTAGAGAGTGGCAACGAGTAGGAGCATAATATGTCGTTTGTGTTCTGTTGCACTTAACCTGCGGCCTGCCCCCTGCGGGCGGCCTACCCAGTCGCTTAAAATAATTGGGAACCTGCGTTCGAAAGAATAAGGGGTAATAATGCGGTTGTCTAATGCGTGATGCTCACCACAGCACCACGTGTCATGAATTTGACACGCGACAGCCGGGTGTGAGAACGAGGATACGGAAGCTTTGACCTTCCGCCTTGCAGGCCAAGCTCCTTCATGAGGTGTTAGAGCCTCACCATTACAAATACAGTCGTTAATGGTGAAGAGCGACCATAGTGTGTAATATGTTTAAATATTTTGGCTGCTGAAAGTATGAAACCAAATAAACTGAAAAGGCATTTGCAAATAAAATATAAAGACATGAGAATACACTTCGCGATTTCTTTGTGAAGAAGTAAGAGTTTAGTAATCAGAAACTAGCCTTTAATACAGTTTTGTCGTTACCTCAAAAATCTCTGCTTGTATCTTATAAAGTTGCACATCGCATAGCTAAGTGCAAGAAACCCCACACTATTGCTAAAGAGCTTATTCCCCCTGCTGCCGTTGATATAGTTGGAGAGAGCTTGGAGATAGTTATGTTAAAGAGATTCAGACAATACTACTTGATAGTTTGATTATTTGATAATAATACTATTAGTAGGCGTATTGATGGTATGTGACAGGATCTGTAAAAGCTACTTCTTTCGAAACTTAGAAACAAATTATTTGCTATTCAGCTAGAGGAGGCAACGGATATTATGAAAGATGCAAATTTGATAGCCTACGTTCGCTACTGCAATAATGCATCATCTGTAAACGAGGACTTACTTTTTTGCAAAGAAATTCAGAAAAAAACTACATGTGCGAATATATTTCAAATTACTGATAATTATATAGTAAACTGTGTTGGTGTTTGTATTCATGGGACACTGGCGATGGCAGGAAAATATGAAGGTCTGCAAGCACTTATATTCAAAAAGAATCCAAACGCTTCGAAGGAAATCAGCCCAGGACTTCGTTTGGATAATGGATAATAGATACTATCCATTGTAATTTCTATTGTAAATTACATAAAAACAATGCCTTTAATGGCAAGAGCATTTTCTTCAATTTGCGATGATATGGGCGCTGACTATACATATAGCACTACTGTTTTATTGCGAATCTCACGTGGAAAAGTTATACAACGCGTCTTCGCGCTTATTAGACTGACATTTTTGAAAAATTTAATATTTTAAATACCCAGTTGCAAAGAAATAATACTCATATATTACAAATATCAAATAAAATTTAAAAAAACAAGATAAACAGTGACGACACAGAAATGATTATTAATTTAAAAAATTTGGTTTGATACACGCACACAAATTCCTTTTACAGTGATCGTATAATTAGCCAAAATTTGATTTTTAAATTTTTAAGCATTTGTCGAAATTTTTCAAAAATACTGTACAAAATAGGAAAAAAAGGAAGAAAAACAAAAGTAACCCATTTTAGAGGTATTCACCTATCTTACATCAATGCACATTAAAATTGTAATAAAAATATAAAGTTTGAAAAAATCGTTCGAGCCGTTTTTGAAAAAAATAAAAATCGCAAAAGTAAACATATACTTCCGGTTATGCGATTTTCTTCAAAAGCTTGCTGTCTCATCGAGATAGTACACAAAACTTATATATGAAGTTTCAACGCCATACATCTTTTCGTTTTTGAGATATTCTGTTCACACACAGACTGACAGATACACCGACAGACAGACCAATGAACAGAAACATGTTTTTTGGGTTCAGGAGACTCTAAAACGTGAAGATCTGTTGAAAACTCAATTTCTAATTATTGGGGTGAATTCAATACTTCCTTTATTGTAAAAAGACGTGAAAAATTTATTAACGATAACAAACATAAATGTATGTGTCATTCTTAAATGCATCGAATAGCATGTAAGAAAAACTTTAGCAGCTATTTCTTGGAAAATTATAGTCTTCTGACCAATTATTATGAGGTGATAACAAACCCCTACAGATTTATCGCTGAAAGAAGAGGAACAATTTATTGATTTTACATCAAGTGCAGAAAAGAAGAGACAATTTTCGTCGACAACTATTGTCGAGTTTTGGATTAACTCGCAAGAGGAATTTCCAGCATTATTCAAAAGAGCTATGCAGATTATATTGCGATTTCCTACATCGTATCTACGTGAAGTTGGTTTCTCTGCAGTAGCTTGTACGTATAAAATCGAAATACAGAAACCGGCTCAACATCGAACGTGAACTATGGGTAGCGATTACTTATTTACAATCAAACTTGGACAAGTTATACAGTTCAAGACAGGCGCATGTAAGCCATTAGTTTGTTTAAATAAACTGCTACTTGTTAGTAAATTTTATGTAGTTTTAGACTGTATTCGCAAGTACATTATATATGGTATATGCATCTCTTGTAAAAAAATAACTATATGCTAAAGCTAAACATTAAATTACCTTAAGGTGTGTTGTATTAGTTTATTAATTTCAATACACTAGTTTGCATTTCTTTCTATTTATTCTGCTGCACCCCCCTTTGTGGACCTGTGCCCTTCACCCCAGGGCGGGGGGCACAGTTTGGTAAACTCTATGTTACGTGATAAAGTAAGACACAGAAATTTGGGTCTGTTTTTGTGCTATATGAGCATTGTAATAGAGGTCATGGTATTTTGATTTGAAGTTTAGTTTAGTTTCGGTCAAGCAGAAAACTCTGCGATTTGTATCTAGAAAGTGGCAATTCGATTTTACCAATACGGATAACGCTCTTATAAACAATTAGTAAATTAATAAACTCAAACGCCAACCTTAAACATAAATCATGACCAAACTCGATCTGAAATAGACATGAATAGTTATACAATAAGTATCTTAATAATAACAAAATCATGTAAGTATTTTTTAACATAAATGGCATAGAAAGTTAGAACAAGCTAAGCAAGTATTATTGAAGAAGGAACAATTTCAATAAAGCAGAAGTCCTTAAAACAGCAACACACTAATTAATTCAAATCAATATCAGACCCTTCATAAAGTTTATTATTATTAAACGGGTATTTATCAACAACGGAACATAGGAACCATAATATTAGAATGTTCGTAGTGGGATGGTCAAATTAACGTATTTAAACAACCGAAGGTCTGGTTAGCTGAAATAGACTATTGCTTTTACTCGTAGTAGAATTGCACGGAAAAGCATTCGTAGGTAGTGCGTTAAAATATATGTTTATTGGCTTTAGGTCCTGTATTTTAATTTGCAATTGCAACGTATTTCCTCTCGAATTACTGAATTAGAAACTGTTTAAATAAAACTTCACTGGGTATGAATAGGAATGTCAAAATTAGAATTTGATTAGAATTATCAACAGTATAAAGACAAGAGACAACAAATAGTTAGTAGGAAATAATAGGTATATTTTAATACATATCCATATTTTCAAACAAATAAATTTTTAACATCCAACGTTTTTGAATGTTTAATGAGTATCTTTAATACACCAAATAAAAGAAGAAAATTAACTAATCTAAGATAAGTGCATGAAATTAAAAGTAACTGCAAGCTCGTCGTTTCTTCTCTGGCATTTTAACTGAAATTATTTCTCTTTAAGAGCTTTTACTTGTCTGTATTGCATTTGTCTCCTAATTTCTAAGATATTTCCAACAGTTTCCCCGAAACTTTTGATTAAACCATTGTGAACCGCACAACCATTACTCAGTTTAACCCTTGAAGGGTTACACAAAGGATTCTGTGACTGAAAGTGATTCTAAAATGTTCACTCAGCCTATCCGAATACTGATTGAGTCGGCACCACCAATTTGTTTAACGGCTCTACTAAAATACAGGCTGTTCCAATGCAGATATGGTTAGTTTGGTTGAAAGTTTTGAAGTTTATTTTTCATCAAGAATTTTCAAAGATTAATAAGTAAATTTCCTACTTACGAAATGTTGCTGCCGATCTGTGTGAAATGATTCGTTTTGCAACATCTACAATAAATCTGTTTATTTCTTTTGGTGCAGTAGTAAATTTTGAAATTTATTTAACAAATATAAATACTGAAATAACAGCCATCTTACATTAACGTATTGTACTTTAATTATGCAATCTCAATTTATATCAAATAATAAAAGCAATTGTTCAACGTTTATAAACTGCTAGGTTTTTGGCTGTAGCGTATTTAAAGCAATACTAACAACCTTAGTACTACGTGCTTAGTATTGAATTTATTGGTACATAAATATTCATGTGTAGTTGTTTGCAAGTAGGTAGGCGGACGTACAAATTAAAGAAATAGCTTGCTTTCATTTCTAATAATTTTCAATATCTGTTATTTATTCGCAAGCAATAATTCATTCAAATTAAGCACGTACAACCGAAATATTCCTTGTAGCTGGAAAATCGAAATCGAATCAGGTAGTGATGATTATAGCAGATATTTTTCTTTCTGGTATTATATTAAACACTTGCAGCTGGTATATAGAGTAAATCAATATTACTATTATTAAACGCAACAATGATTTGCCGTACTTGGAATTACATATAAAAATGTAAGCAGTATTTCTTTGCCTTTGATCTAGAACGGGGTTTCACATAGCCCCTTCATTGGAACATTAAATTATAATGAAACGCCTTAGTATTTTTATAAATTATTTTCTCCTTTGCTGCCAGCTAGCTCAGTAAACCATAAAAGACCTCTTACCTCTACCCCACTCGTGGAGAATTCAAAGCAACACTGCTCCGGAAGTTTACTCAATTTGGCTCGTTAGAATTGAAAACACATACTCTAAACTCCTACTCAAATTCACGACAATTTACTCACATTCAATGTAACACAACTATATATTGACTTTTAAATACACATATAAAACAGTAAGTAAATTAGCATTAAGAATGTATAATCAACGGGCATTAGCTGGTTTCTACCAACATTTACAACTGACATAATAGCAGAATAACTATATCTGACATTTCCATTTAATCAACATTAAAAAAGATACCAAAGTAACTGTCTTTAACGCGCAAATATTATGCTGTATACAAGTCCGGCTTTGCGCGATGTTACATAGCGTCATTGCAATCTAATATTCATCCATTAAGTCTTCAGCCCGTAGGCTGGTTTGTCACAGCTAACCATTTTTGACATTTTATTTCCTTTCTTTTAAGCTTTTCATAAGTGTTACACTCTGCATCTTCCATAATTTGTTTGATATACTGGAGATGCGGCCTTTCTCGAGCATTTCTTTCTTCTATTTCCTCTTCTATTATAGTCTTCATTAATCCATCAGCTGATCTCGTCTATTCTTTATGTGTTTCCACAGTCGTCTTTTTTCTTCGGGTCTTCGAAAAACTTTGTTATTTGTTGTTCTATCGATCCAGCTAATTCTCATCATTCTTTTATAGCACCATACTTGGAATTCTTCTAATCTTCTCTTTTCAGCTTTTCCCACGGTCCATGTGTCACATCCACATAGTGCCACGTTCCAGATATATGATTTTATGAATTGTTTTTTGCTTGATATTGAGATGCTGTTTGATGTTAGTAAGTTCTTCTTGTCAAAGAAAGCTTTTTTTGCCTCTTGTATTCTACATATAATATACCCACTTGAAATCACCCGTTTAAACATTGGCTTCAGAACGCGTCTAAAATCGTCTCCAGGATTGAGGTGCAATATGTTGTAATATGCTATTTTTGTATATTCCAAAAAATTTTTACTACTAACCTTGAATAATTGCGTGTAGGTTCGCAAATACGATGCTCTACACCTAGTTTCGCCACTTCCACGGTGCTTGAAGGAAACTTCAATACGCGGCGTCACCTAATTGGCTATGCTTGCAGCTTGTGCATACACTGCTGTTTTTAGAGACCTACAAATTACGCTAAAAGTTAAAACTCTTAAAGCCTGGTTGCTATTTTACCTCACCTGCACGAAATACACTTTGTTGGGCGTTGGCGCCATCCAGCAGGGCAAATGCGCCAACAGACTGCCGCAAGTATTGCACCACGAACCCTCGTTTGCGATTAGAAGCACTGAATGTGCGTTTTCGTGGCGAGAGACCTAACTTCCGCTGTATTGTTAACATTTATTCTTACAATTTTATGAGATAACAATCGGATATAATATGGAAACGATACGAATAGCATTAAATTAACGTAGTTAAAGTGCTTATTTCGACACTAAAGGTTTTCTATCGTTTTCTACTACATTAAGAACTTTTACCCCAAGCACGAGCTCTTGAAGAACACTAAGATTCCACTTATAAGTCGAGATCAAACATTAATATCCAATAATTGTCGATTTATACTGTCTCATTAGTCCCAATAATTCAAACTCAACAGCATTAGCATTATAGAATCTACTACAGGCTCTAACAAGGAACGTGCCTTCATAACATCTATGAAAAATAAACTTGCTGACATTTCCTGCCAAATAAAACGTCGGGTACGAAATTCCTAAATGAAAACAAATTGTACGTTCTTTAAATCGAGTTGTGACACAATACGGAAATGATTTGTTTTCTTCTTTCTCTTTCTTTTTCTTTAAGTTCCCCTACTTCTATCTTTCCTGGCAGTCTTTGGTCTCTTGATATTTTCAGTAATCTGTTATTCTACATTCTCTGCACGTATTGATTCCATTGCTTCCTTATGTCTTTAATGAACTTTGCGATATCTTGTATTCTACATTGCTTTCTTATTTCTTGCCTAGATCTCTTAGTGTGTAACAAGTGACCGACCACAGAATAGACATGTCTATTGTTTTTGCTAGCTGTTTTGTTTTAGATGTTTTCTCTCCAGTTTCAGACGAATATGTTATGACTGGCCGTATTACGCTCTTGTACATTCTTACTTTATTTTTTATCGTCATGTACTCATCTTTCCAGTCGCCAGCGTGGCCGAGCGGTTAGGGAGCTCAGGCTGCAGTGCCACGGTACGGGGTTCAATCCCCATATGTGGCAACCGGCGGGCGGCCCACCCAGTCGCTTTAAAAGTTGGGTTCCGAAACCACAGTTGTGAAAGTAGGGATTGTACCACATCACCCAGTACTCCGTTAACGGTGTGCTAGATGACTGGGTTTCGGAAAGAAATATTTTGGCGACCCTAACTCGCCTTGTCTTTTCAAAATATATCCCTCAGGTAACCAGATAATCCTGCTGCTTTAAATGTTGTCGTTGTACTTCCTTAATCAAACTTGTTGTCACTAGATATGCCTGCTCCCAAATAGATAGAAATCATGATCTGCTTCACAACATTGCCTTCTATCTCTAGTTTGCCTTTTAATGAGGTTAGGGAAATTGTCATACATTTTGTTTTTTCTTTAGATACTTTCATATTCCACCTTATTGCGGATTTAACCATTTGATATAATAGTCTCTGGAGATTATCTTCAGTGTCAGCTATTAGAACTACCTCATTAGCTTAACATATTCTACTTAAGTTAGATGTACCCATTTTATATTCCCATCCGCCACCATAATTTAAGGTTCTGATTTAGTCGACTTTGTTTGTCCTTTATTGTATGTATAATTGCCATTGGAACCTCTTTTTCTTCTAGTATTGCCAGTACATCGTCCAATAATATAGCATGATCAAAAATTTGTTTCATTTAGTATGGCTATGGAATAGTTTATAATTTATGAATGCAATTATAAGCCACTTAAAAACCAAATGTTAAGTCTACATATTACCTGTTTTCTGTGACGTCAGAAATAGCAAAGATAGCCTCAAAAACGTATATCTTATATTATATTATACATCGCAGATAGCTGACATCAGAAGGAAATTGGCTGGGGCTTTATATGCTTGCGTCTGGCGGTGCAATGCTCAACTTGCCCCGGATTCGGGTTACACAGCAACCATTGTATAAAGTGTGTGTCATGGTGATGTGTAGAGCACAGTTGATTTGATGCCCAACTGTAAATGGTCTCACCGAGCCCGATTCCAATCGCCAAGGCTGCGGAAAAAATCCGGCCTTCGCGGGATTCGAACCGAGGACTTGTTTAACGCACTCCTAGCGCCTTCCCAACTGCGCTACCCGGAATCTTTTGATCATACTATAAATTAAAAATACGTATTGCTAGTTCTAAGTAATATATTAATTGTTAAAGAGTTTAAAAAATCAGTAACTTTCGTCTATTTAAATGACTCTGTGGCTGTTAAATATTTATGTAGTTCAACATCTATAATTTATAATATTAACATTTAGAATACTTTTACAATGTTCGCGCAACACTGAAAGAGATTAAATTGGTGTACTAAACTCACGAATAATGAAAGTTATCAGCTGTAAGGCAAGTGAATGTATTTTCTGCGACACTATTTACTATAATATGTATTTAAGATTATTGTATTCTGGAAACCGACATAGAACCTTCTTATCTCTGACGAGGACAAAATATTCTGTTACGTTCAAGGAAACACAGCTATAAAGGACAAACGGCACAATAATGTGCATAATCCTAATCTTTAAGCACCCGAGTGGAAGCGACGTCTCCTTTTAGTGCACTCAAAAGCAATAAACGGCAGAAGGAAATGCAATGTGGGTTTTCTGGCGTTCATGAAACTCGCTTAAATGCCAGTGAACCGAAAGCTGCAATATGAAGCAGAGAGCACATATATAGGATTTTATTATCTGCATGCTGCTGTAAAGTTCTTTAAAATTCACTATAAATTTGCCATTACACCGGTGCATGTGTATAACATTTCACTTTATTATTATCCAAAGGGATGGTGCGCCTAGGCTTCATGTCAGAATTTTAATGCGAATATTCCACATTTACAACTGGAGGCTAATACCATGGAAGTAAAACTTTGTTATTTCGAAATGTTCCAGCTTGGCCATTTTATGGAACACTAATGCATCAAATCCACGAAAAGCTGTGATCATCGTAACTGCATATCTGCCAATCTGATCGATTGGAAATCTTTTTATAGAAACTCTATAAATATAACTGTAGTGCTGGGCTAGTAATGAATATTGAAGTTCGATTTACTAGAATATGTGAGTTGATGTAAATCAATATTGTGTTGCAGTGTGGAGTACTGAATCACCGCAGATATATTTTTATGTTGTTTATATCGCTACACAATATAAATTACCGCTGTTCATTATTCAATCGCATATTGGCGTGTTAATAGTTATTTATGTACCATATAATCCTATACGTTGTGGAATTGATATTAGTAATTTCATATAAACGAAAACAAACAACTCAACGGACATCTGGAAGATAAAAGTATTCGATCATGATCGTCGTCTCGAAAAAACCAAACGATAGGCATAAAACGTATTACATACAAGACTCTTGCAAAATCACAGCAACGAAAATAACACACATTTTGAAGTAGTTGAACTTTCGCATCACAATATAAATTTTTGATAGATCGAAAAATATTTTTGACACAGTATAATATCAACCTAGCCATAACTTTGGTGCTTCTCTATGCGTTCGATACGCTCTGTATACGGTCCTTTATGCATTCGATGCTGTCATTATGCTTTCGATATGACTGCTTTCGTTAAAATTTTACAAACGTCAACTTTTGACATTGATTAATATGAATAGAGATGCAACAACTTATTATTAAATTTAGATTTTCGATTTCTTAAACTCTCGAGAACCAAAGAACCAAATTTTGGAATTTGGTTTTAATAACTGTTATTTTATGCTTTGAATCGTTTACATTTATTTTATGCGGCAGAACATCATAATTGTTGGCACTGTTTAAGGTAGAAGTATTTAGTTGAGAAAATGCCTGTTAATACAGACATTCGAATAAGTTATAGCATTTATTGCTTCTCAATCTTGGAAATCGATTGAAAGTGTAGTATTGCACTGGTTTATTGTTAATACGAGAATACTATGACCAGAAGATTTGCTTCATAGATTATGAAAGGATCTTCAATAGTATACCACCCCACAACTTAATGGACATAGTATAGAGGTCGTAGACTAATACAGCATAATAAACCTAATTAGTAATTTTTAGCGGAATCGAGCTGCCGACATTAGAATAAGTGGCAGAACAATTAGCAAAGAAATAACCACCATGAAAGGTGTCCAGCAGGGATGTATTTTCAGCCCAATGCTTTTTAATGTATACGTGTATACACATATTCGAAGTTGTACTAAAATACTCAACAAGTAGAATGAAAGCCGACTATGCTACCATATACAATATAAGGTACGCAGACGATACCGCTATCATGGCAGATAATTTCGAAGAACTTCAAGCAATGCTGGAAGCTATCAGCAACACGGATTGGACTATGGGTTAATAGTTATTTACATTACGAGTGCGGTAGGTTGCATTTTACAGCTCGAGGTATTAATTTTTCAAGCACGACGCGAAGCGGACCCCTTTAATAAAACCGAGAATGAAAAAGAAATAAGAAATGACAAGACCCAGAAAATAAGGGAAGTTTAAGGAAACGATCCATTATGCATTAAGAAATGCTAGAACGTCAACTCTTGAGGAAAGAGTCAGATAATAACAGAGGCAATCATTAAAGTCGTAGATTGACACTGCTAAGAAAATATGAGAGTAAAATCAGCACACATACTCCAGTACTACGAAAAAACATGGAAAACCAGAACCTAAACACGAAGAAGTGAGAAACATAACAAAGAAATTTATATAAGCACAAGGCAAAAAAAACTTACATAAAAAACTCGAATAATTATTCGGAAATTTAGAGACTTTTTTTCTGATACAACTTTGAATATAATTGTGGGTCACGCAAGATCAGCGACAAAAGATGTTACAGATACGAATGTATTAGAAATCGAAGCTTTAATTAAACGTCTGTACATCTTGACTAAATATAAAATACAGGAGTAGAATTGTTTGTATCCACGATGTTCCAAACTAGATTTTGTTTCTTCTTGCAACATCTAAAATTTAAAAATTTAACTACACGTAATGAACAAAGCAAATATGACAAGGTTGTCCCGATAAGATAAGTTTTTAATAATTTCGCCAATCGCCGAAAAGTTTGAACAATTTCGTAGAAGAGTCAATTTCCGCCCATATATGAATGAAAAAGATCGACAAACAGCGCATAAAGGTATTTTCAATGATCGATCCTTTTATAACATCATGTTGGAAGTGTATGTTGGACAGCAGCCTGATGCCCCTTTACAGCGAATAATTCTTCAGATATATCGTTCAATTCGTCTGTCAATGAATAAAAGAAACTGGCGGAAATATTACTGTTGATAACTAACGATTCACCAGTATAGAACTCCTTGAAAATCTGCAGAGCAAATTTAATTTGATCACTGTACTTGTAAAAGTATAAAACGACAACTACGACAAACCACACCTGGCACCCCGATTGACTGCCAGTTGATAACAGGCTAAAACGATAATTACTGTTACACGCCAGTTTGCAACGGTACGACACGATATTTACGACAAGTCAAACAAAGCGCTTAAGCTAACTCACAAAATTGGAAATGTTCTACATAGGACCGCTGCCCCAGCCCGTTACAGAGAGTTGCCGACTAACTTCAGTGGAGCGAGGGGGGTCTGACACGAGATAACCCTGAGCAACGGCCTAATAAACGGAAAGGAAATTTAAAATAATAATGCTCCACCACGATTCTATACTAGGGAAAATGAATAGGTGAACCCACTGAGGCAAATGGAAGAATAACGTATTCACCTTTCAACTATAACCTTGGCAGTGTTCTGGTCAGCGAGCCAAGTACAACACCATCGGACCTACCTTTCGAAGAACTCACTTGAACAGCTGGACAAACTCCTTTTACAACTGTGAAAACATACACACGTCGCATGCACAATATCATAAGAAAATCAGAGTTAAATAAATATGAAATGTATTAACAAAATATTTAGATGGGCAAAAGTTATATAAAAATACGAAATAGGTTAGTATTGGTTAAATATTTAAATTACGTAACGTCTTAAGCTAATAAAATATTCGGTGAATTTGACATCAACTATTGTAATTACTGATAAACGGTATCAACATTAAACTATCGAAGTACTGCATCGATTAACAGCAACAAAATGCGGAATTCAACTAAACAACGCAGTTGCGACATATTTCAGTCTGACACTACGTAAAGTTAAGCTGGATCATACAAATTGACGGCAAATAATTTATAATGACAGGTAAACAACTATAATGGCTCAACAAAATATAACGGCCCAGACGATAAATGTAGCAATGGTTTGCACCTTGGCGAAACGCTCTAATACACCTAAATTCGTACTGTAAAATCTAATACAAAGTACGGTACCTTCAAGAAGCTTAGATAGTGCCAATTGATGTCCCATGCTACTGCACAGCTGCTGTCCCAGACCACTGCGATAAACACCTAAGGGAGACTGCACCACAACGGGAGGCTGCTGGCTGAGGCTGAACCATGGGATATTCTCCTCAAACGAAAAGTAATTGATGTAAGCGATAGCTTTGCGGAGCGGATAAGCTGCTAATGAGTTTTCACTGAGAGTCCGTCCAAACTACTTATTATAGGGGATGCCGCCTCACGATAAACGAAAACTCCAAGGCTTACAACGGTAAATAACCACGTTACGTTCGCCTCATAGCCAAGGCTACACCCCGAGCAGTTCATAAAGCCTAAGAAAAGCGAAACACAACACTTGCGTACGAAACAAAACATACGGTACACCACCACACTGAAGGAACAAACCGTTAGGCGTTAATTAGCACAGTAAACGAAATGTCCACAACCCTTGCTTACGCGAACCCCGTAGTATCGCGCAGCGGGACAATAACTTTTCAAATCACTTCTTGCTTCCAAGCACACTGGGTTAATGCTGTATAGAAAGCGCACTAAGATAGACCGCATCGAAGACGAGTGGCGGGAGCTAAATCTCCGACTTGCTCTCTCGAACACACTGCAACCACTCTATTCTGGCTCAAATATGTATAAGAAGTTACGTCGCCAGACAGGTCTAAAACAGCTGTGTGCGCTAGAAAACCACTGAATACATGCACAAAATTCGAGACACTTATATACAGGCGGAATCGTAATTCGGAACCGAGAAAATAAAGCTAAATTAACCGTACGCTCCTAACAATTAAAAATTCCCTTGCATACTATAATACTATAATAAAGACAAGCAAAATAGAACTTATTCTTCCTTAGTGAACTCCTTGCCTCAGGGCATAGAAGACGCGATCAATTTTCGGCGTCTTCCTCCATCTGTCGCCATTCTTCTAAGCTCTCTAGCGTTTTGATCTATTTTCTGTCATTCTTACTACTCCCTCTTTCCATTACATTCTTGGTGTTATTTACCTCTTTTTTCATATCACGGTTTTTAGTTTCCACATCTCGATTTTTATTTTTCTATTGGATTAAGTTGATCTTCTTCAAAGGTTCCCTTCAGTTCTCAGGCTTGTTTCTTTATTCATGTTCTCAATGTGTATGAGTAATAGGGGCCTTGCTATCTTGAGAAATTGGGGTTGGGTTATCCCCAGATGCTGGGTCGCTAGACCCACTTTCGTTTTCCAACACCTCATACTGAGCGATTTTGTTCCAGCTGTTGTGTAGATGGGGTTGACATTTAGGTCGTTGTAGATGCCGATAGACCTTTTACACCCCAAACGAGAGCTATTCCCAGAATTTGGTCGTCCTTCAGATCATCCTCCTTTATCAAGGATGTTTTCTTTCCTTACAGTTCTTTCCGAAGGAACACAAAATGTTTTATTGTCATCAGTCTTCATTTAGACGAAAACATCAATTAAAAACCAATAATATGAAACAATATTGGACTATAACTCGAAGACAGGAGGCATCGACTGCGTTGATAAGTTTTGTGCTACTTATAATGTTTAAAGGAACATTCGAAGAAGGCCCCCCGTAGTATTTTACGTTACGCGTAAAAAATAATTTCTTCATACCTTGAATGAACTACTCCATGTGGAACATTCGAGGACGATAATTACCACAAGCATTATCTCTTTATCCGATCATGAAACTTCGAATCAGAGACAGCTCCACCACGTACGATTCCAACTGATGGGCGTGGCCGTTGTATAAAAAACTTGCAGATAAAGTCCAGAGGAAGCACCTTTTCTAGAGTTTTAACTTGTAATCCAAAGGAAATTAAGTGGAAACTTCAATTATTTTTACTTCTTTTTACGATAAAGAAAGTATTGCATTTACCCCAAAAGTTCGAAATTCAGTTTTCAGCAGATCTTCACGTTTTAGAGTCCCCTGAATCCAAAAAAACATGTTTTTGTTCATTGATCTGTCTGTCTGTGTGTTTGTGAACAGAATATCTCAAAAACGAAAAGTGGTATGACGTTGAAACTTCATATATAAGTTTTGTGTACTATTTAGATGCGACAGCAAGCTTTTGAAGAAAATCGCATAACCGAAAGTGTGTGTTGTGATTTTTCAGTTTTTTTCGATTTTTTCGGAAACGGCTCTAACGATTTTTTTTCAAATTTTACATTTTTATTACATTTTTAAAATGTATTGATGTGAGGTAGGTGATTTCGCAGTTGAATACTTCTAAAATGGGTTTATTTTATTTTGTTTCTATTTTTTTTATTAACTCCTATTTTAAATAGAACACCCAGTATATTATACATTTTTGAATTCAGCTTAAAATTTTAGGGAAAACTTGTTTCTTCAACTAACGCTCTATTTTGTACCGTTTTTGTAGAATTTTGTAATTCTTGAAAATTTTTGACAAATGCTTAAAAAATTAAAATAAAATTTTTGGCTAATTATAGGATTACTGTAAAAGGAAGTTGTGTGAGTGTATCACACCAGATTTTGTAATTTACGTGAATGCCATGGTTATTTCCTTAAACAGATAAACATGTATATCTAAAAATCCATAAAGAACAAGCTTAAAGAAGGATTTGATATTTCCGAATACACTTTGACGTAATATTATTACTTCCATGCACTTCAAAGGCACAAAGCCTTTTGCAATTACTGGAGATGTAGATGAAGTATTTCCAGCTTTATTTTGTTTTCCTTCAAGTACACATCCAAAGCTTTCCATGCAAAATGCTAGTTTATTAAACTTAAGCTGGACTAACGTCCGCCATAAATTCCCAAATATTCGCATGCTTTCTCCCCTCAAAAATTAATTAAATAAAAACTTCTTTTAATGATATAATAAAACAAGCAAGCTCGACCCTAACTAATTTTTAACTCATTTCCATCAAGCTGATTTTAATTGTTTCCCCGTTTTCGAGTCGACTGCAAAGTGTTTAAAGCAAATTAGAACGAAATTAATTTTTATATTACAGAACGAAACAATTCAGCCCTTAAACTCTTAATGCGGACCGAGTTTTATCCGTAAAATTAGAAAGGGGTTTTCGATAGTAATCCACTTACTGGCCAACCTGAAAAAATGATTTTATAATAAGAAATTATATTATATTTCGTTCTAGAAACCTTATTACGTAATATAACGTTATTTTAAAGAGGGACTAGACTTCTCCATCAGAATATTTTAATAAATTGTTATTCGTCAATGCTAATTACAGTATGAAACATCTTTGTAAGAGTCTCAAACGAATACGCTAATTGGTATGTATTTTGACTGAACACCATATTATGCTTTTATTTACAAACTTCATGATCAAAGAAAGTTAATTAGAATTCTAAAAATGACTACCGACTAGGCTATGTTTACTTAATACTACACCAAATATAACCATGATATGTAAATTAATGGTACTTGGACATGCTGTAATTCAAACCAGACTTAAATTAAAAACTGTGACAGATCCTTACTAAATTTGTTTGAAAGTGGTTTTAAAACATTAATGAGTTGTTACAGAAGAGTCCAGCTTGTAGTTCAGACTTTAGCAAACTTGAACTTTGCAACCTTAATTAACCCCAGTAAAGTGCAAAATTAAGTGTCCCAGTTTCAAGTTGGCTTCTGCACTTTTGCTAGAAAGTTATATCTTGAAGGAAAAATCTGCTCTTTTCTTTTTGTTCGTACTTGCTTGAGATAATGTTAAACTTATTTAGTAACTCGTTAAGATAGAATGCATTTTGTCTTTTTTTTTAATTGAAGTACTTGGTTCTTTGTTCACACAACGCCATCATAAACTGACTTTTATCTGTTACTCTCGGAAACTGCTCTGGAAGTTGGCGTTCTAATTAGCCATAAATCACCCTCATTATGACAAATGGCTGAAACTTGGAATTATGTATACTATGTTAGGCAGAGTTCTATTAAATTGTTCGTTCTATTAAAGATAAAATCTCAATTTTGCGGAGATCACGTAATTAAGTAGGCTACGGTTGCAGCACTGAGGTGATAATAGCACTAGTTTATTGCATCTCCAACTTACACCATCTAATCAACAACTTTATCTAAAAGGAAAATACGTAGTATTTCAATTAAGGATCGAATTTAGAACGAAAATGTATTTTTTAATTTACCATATACATATATTAAATGAATTGTGATATAGCTGAATTTTACTTGAAAAGTTCAATTGCAATTGATGGCATTTGTTAAATGACAAATACACACGATACTGGTCACTATATACTCTATTAACTTTTTAATTCGCTTGTTTTATATTTATATATAAATTGTACTTTGACACGATCTGCCGAAGTATTACTTTCGGGTCCGATCATTTTTACTACTTGCAATTTTTGCCACAAACGCTCAATCAATCGTGACCAAACAAAAATTATATGAAAGGTCTCATAAGTTGCATAATTTTTTTGAAGATAGCAACGGCTTTCGCGATAAAAAAAAGTCGGAAAATGCAGTTTAGTGTAGGTGTCCCGCCGAATGGATGTAAACATTATATAAAGACCTACATATTCTTCTTGTTCTTCTTGCTGCCTACCCAATTGGGAATTGAAGTTTTCAATTAGGTTATATATGCGCTTGTACTTTTTCAGGTTGCTATTCATTTTGTTATAGAACTTTTCGATTTTAACTTCCGTGTATGTCAAAGTTTGGGCGTATATTGTGCAATTTTTAGTGTATTATGAACAGAAATCTTGACAGTAACTGAAGCTAGTTTGCTATTGATTTTAAATACGATACCTCGTTGATTTTTACTTTGTGTTCCTTTGTGGTACAGAATGTAACCGGTCTTTGGTTGTATACATTCTTCTCCTTTTCGTATTATTTCGCAAAGGTCAATGATATCCCATTTTCTTGGGTTCTTCTAGTTCACAAAAAAAGGCACCATTTGATAATGGTTTAACGTTTAACGTTGCTATGACAGGGTCGTATTTCCTTGACAGCTTTTTCCATCCCAAGTATCGTAGCACCCGTGAGATGCACCATTTCCAGCAGCCCTTTGAAGGTAAATACACCGCCTAGGACGAAGCCGGACAACTCGGCGCCGCCATCTCGGCGCCGCCACTTCGGCGCCGCCATCTCGGCGCGGGGCCAGCTCGGCGCCGGGACAACTCGGCGCGGAGCCATCTCGACGCCAGCCAACTCGGCGTGAGGCCATCTCGGCGCCGAATTCAAATTTGCAAACTACATTGTGTACTACGTAAGAAAATTATTATCAAAAAATAATAAATAAAGTGATCGCCAAAAAGCTGTCATCAAATGAAAAAAAAATTATTGAGAATTTCTTGGAAAATCAAAAACTGACGACCAGAGGTGGTTGCAAAGTGATTACAAATGAGCCAAACAAAAGTTGTCACATGACTTCCGTTATCAGTAAAATTTTACGTTTTTTTAAAAATAATTACGAAGCATGCATTTACTAGTCAAGATAGAGACACATTTTACGAAAAAAAGTTTTCTGGCCTTCAGATTGTTCAGTCAGCTAAAACTACCACACAATAAAAAAATCTCATTGAAGTCTTTATTAATTTCCGAAAAATAGCACTTTTTGGATTTACACAATTTTGAAAAACGCCATTTTCTAAGTAAAGTGCTTTTTATATGACAAACATTTTTTTAATGTTTATTTCCCACATGAAAGAATTTTATTTTTAACAATTTTTTTTATTACTTATGAAATAAAAAACTTTTTGAAAAATGTTTGTTTTTCCATAGCAGTCTTTGTTAAAAGTAAAATTCTTTGATATGGGACCTAAACATAAAAGATAATGTGAGAGATCAAAGTTGGCAGAGGATTTTGAAATTTGGTATAGGAACCTAGATGTTGATTCTAAACAACTTCTCTTAATAACTTTTTGTCGTATTTGCTACATAAAAGACATGCTACTCTACAGTAATAGTTATTTACCTAACAAGTTCGTAATTTTCCCGAATGGACACTGTTTCCAGAACGACCGAAGGGAGTGCTGCATGTAGTGCAAATTCGGGAAAATATTTTAAAAAATAAAAAAAATATTATTTAGTGTTTTACTAATTTACTGAGTTGACAGCACAAATCACTAAATTTTTATACTTATCCTACGCACCTGTTAGTTTTTGTCGACGTTTACAGCGCCTCTGGTGTTTGCAGGCGCAATTAAACCAACGAGGGACAATCCTCTATATAATAAAGGAGAACGATCCAGACGTGTGTGTCCCGAGGGCCCCCTTGGAGAGGGGTAGAACCCCGAGGGTCCCCTTAGTGATGGGCGGAGCCCCAAGGGCCCCCTTGGAGAGGAGCGGGGCCCTGAAGGACCCCTTGGAGAGGGGCGGAGCCCCAACGGCCCGCTTGAAAATGGGCGGAGCCCCGAGTGCCACTTGGAGAGAGGCGAAGCCCCAAGGGCCCCTTTGGAGATGGGCGAAGCCTCGAGGTCCCCCTTGGAGAGGGACGGAGCCCCAGAGACCCCTTTGGAGATTGGCGGAACCCCAAGAGCCCCCTTGGAGATGGGCCAAAGTAATAGGCCTAAAAATGGTGGTAAATGGAATAGAATAGACCGCGCAATAGCCCGCGCAGCCTCGTTTATTATAAAAATTTACAAAAAACACAATTCCCCTAGTTTTTGTTGAAAAGTAAAAAACACTGCAGTGCAGGAAAAGTAACTTTCGGCGTATCGGGAATGTCCGGGAAATTTGAATTTTTAGGTCATGAGTACAAAAAATAGTTTTATTTGAAATCGGCAGGTACGCCGAAATCGTCATTAAAATACGAGAAATCGGCAGTGAAGTAATCCATTGTTTTACGACTTTTTTGTAGGTGGCCTCGGCAACTAAATCCACATTCGTGATAAAAAGTTATACTTCAGTGCCTTGGTATACAAACTACTATTATTGAAAACTTTCAAGGCATACTTGATTTTTCAAAACTGAAATGCTGTTAGAAATTCGCCTTTAACCAAGCAGGGCTAAACCTCAAAAACTGAAAATTTTAATCGAGAATTTTTTACCTTTTACAAGAGTCGTTTCACCTATCCGGCGACACACTGTATATACAGGGTGATTTTTAAGTTGATTCTTTCCTTTTGCCAGGATATAAAGCTAAAAAAAGTAAGCCATTTACCACTTTTACGAAATATCAAAACTAACGGAGGTACAAGGTGTTAAAGTTTCAAAGTATGAACTAAAATTACTTACCGAAAATTAAATTAAACTTAATTTAACTTAAACGATCAAAATTATCAGCATTCGCTTCTACACACACATTTCGCGTATAAGAGCGATGCGGCAGCGGCATTTTGACGCCACTCCCGGTAAATAATAAGCATATTCACTCATTCATTATTTTCATACACATGAGCCATTATTGCAGCAATAACATTAAGAAAATTACAATGAAAAACTAGTTGACAGATCATTGCTTGACAACAGATGTAAACAAAAATGAAATTGTCCAGCCCCCTTTGCGCCAAAGTTTAGTTTTTAATTTGAAACTTTAACACCCTGTACCTCCGTTAGTTTTGATATTTCGGAAAAGTGGTAAATAAAAAAAATATTATTTTTTTATCTTTATTTCCTGGTAAACGGAAAGAATCAACTTAAAAATCGCTCTGTATATAAATGTATACAGTGTGTCCAAAATAAGGAGGGCCAGTATGGGGATCTCGGTAATGGTAAGAGATACAAATTTGGTTAAATGGGAAGAAAGTTGCGCAATTAAAGGACTAAAAAAATGACGTCTAGAAATCCTTGATATGATTTTTCGTTTTTGAATTATCTCAAAAAAACCGAATTTTTGGATTTTCTTTTTTATTTTTTTCTGGCGTTAATATTAAAGTTAGAGCGGAACTGATTAAACTTCTTCATAGCAACTTTTAGTGGGCTTAATGATTACGTTATCAAATTTTTTATCCGAGGTTTCGTCTTCGAGAAACCATCATCAACTTCAGTTTTTTAAATACGGTCCTGGTTTTTTGATACCAAATTTGCAAAGCCCTTGTTACTCTGAATTCAACAACGTGCCACATATTATGGTTTAATTACGTTTCGAGCTTTTTTCTGATCATCATCAGAAAATTTTTTAGATACGGACCTGCATTTCTCATAATTTTGTAAAAATAAGTTCATACAGAAAGTTAGCTTTTTTACATGCATTTAAAATATTAAAATGCACATCATAATGCCATAATTCTGATACATTAATTTAATAACGAACCAATAACTATTAACAATATACAGTGAGCGCCAAAAAGCATTGGTCAGTTTCAATTTGTAATAACAATTTATTTGCTTAAATTACACGGTTAATCAAAACTATTTCTTAAAGACTAAGAATGGGAGATTCACTTATGAAAAATGCTGTCGGTTAAATGACTCCCCTCTTGTTGAATGCACTCTTTTAAACGGTGGCCGAAATCTCTCATCACACGTTGCCGCATATCCTGCAGTATAGCTTCAATATTTTCTCGAATAAACATTTTAAGCTTTTCCGGATTTCTTATCTTTCTTGTAAATACTCTGCTCTTCAAGTAATCCCAAAGAAAAAATCAGGAGTGGTTATGTCCTGCGATCTCGAGGGCTAATGAAGGTCACCATAGCAAGAAATCAGTTTATTTGGAAACGATTGTCGTAGGAGATTCGTATTAATTCTTGCGGTGTAATTTGTAATTTGTAGCACCGTCCTGTTGAAACCAATATTCATTTACTATCTCCTCCTCTATTTGCAATAAAAAGATCTTTAAAGCATGTAATGTCTTTGAGATGTAACCGTTACCGTTTCACCAATTTCCTCGAAAAAATGAGCCCCGACAATCTTTGACGGTGAAACAGCACACCAAACTGTCACTTTTGGAGGATGTCAAACATTGAAACAAAACTCCCAAGTTTCCGATTTATGAAGAAATTATTATTGATTCCATAGGTGAAGTGTATGGGTTTTTATTAGGTATTGAAACTGACCAATGCTTTTTGGCGCTCACTGTACAAAAAAGAAATGAACAAAAGATAGACAGAAAGAATAGCAAAACGAACATCGAAACCATTTAATAGGTATCAAATTTACAGAAGGTATTCAAAAAGGTTGCCATCATTCTCTATGCATAAATAACATCTAACTGTAGAATCTAAAACATTATTCAGCAATACTGGTGTTATACTTTGAAAGGCTTCAAGAACCAATCTTCTAAGTTCTTCTTCTATTTCAAAACGTTAAATACCTATTACATTGTTTCAAGCCTCGTTTTCTCATTCTTTCTGCCTAACTTTTGTTCATTTATTTGTTGTTTATTGTTAATAGTTATTGGTTGCTTATTAAATTAATGTATCAGAATTATGACATTATGACGTGCATTTTAATATTTTGACGGCATGTAAAAAGGCCTAACTCACTGTATGAACTTATTTTTACAAAATTGTGGGAAATGCAGGTCCGTATCTAGAAAATTTTCTGATGATGATAAGAAAAAAGCTCGAAACGTAATTAAACCATAATATGTGACACATTGTTGAATTCAGAGTAACAAGGGCTTTGCAAATTTGGCATAAAAAAACCAGGACCGTATTTAAAAAAATGAAGTTGATGATGGTTTCTCGAAGACGAAACGTCGGATAAAAAAATTGATAACGTAATCATTAAGTCCACTAAAAGAAGTTTAATCAGTTTCGCTCTAACTTTAATATTAACGCCAGAAAAAAATAAAAAAGAAAATCCAAAAATTCGGTTTTTTTGAGATAATTCAAAAACGAAAAATCATATCAAGGATTTCTAGACGTCATTTTTTTAGTCCTTTAATTGCGCAACTTTCTTCCCATTTAACCAAATTTGTATCTCTTACCATTACCGAGATCCCCATACTGGCCCTCCTTATCTTGGACACACTGTATATAAAAAAAATATTGGTAATGTTTACATTTCACTTAATACAGGATGACAGCTTATCCGAAAACTTATTTAGCCCGTATTAGATATATTGAGTGATTTTTACTTAGTTAAAAATGGCGATTTTCGAAGTTGTGTAAATCCAAAAAGTACAATTTTTCTGAAATTAAGCAAGATTTCCATACGATTTTTATTATGTGTTAGTTTTAGCTAACTCAACAATGTCAATGCCAGAAAACAACTTTGTTTCGTAAATGTTGTCCATATCTTGTGTAGTAAATGCATTTTCGTAATTATTTTTAAAAAATGATGAATTTTACTGATAACGGAAGTCACGTGACAACTTTTGTTTGGCCCATTTGTAATCACTTTGCAATTACCTCTGGTCGTTAGTGTTGGATTTTCCAAGAAATTTTAAATATTTTTTTTCATTTGATGCCAGCTTTTTGGCGATCACTTTATTTATTATTTGTTTATAATAATTTTCTTACGTAGTGCACACTGTAGTTAGCGAATTTAAATTCGGCGCCGAGATGGCCTCGCGCCGAGTTGGCTGGCGCCGAGATGGCTCCGCGCCGAGTTGTCCCGGCGCCGAGCTGGCCCCGCGCCGAGATGGTGGCGCCGAAGTGGCGGCGCCGAGATGGCGGTGCCGAGTTGTCCTAGACCCCGCCTAGGACTGGAGGCATATCCGTAGTATTTGCTGTCAGAGGGCATATTGACTTTGAAACGCCACACTTGGGTTGGTTAAGTGAACTAGAATATAGGAGAGGGTGAGGTAAAGTGCAGGGTGGATGGAATTAATGTAGAGAGAAAACAAGAGCTTAAAGGGCATGGTCGCTAGCCATTAAAATAGGGGTGTCATCCAGGGGGATCGTAAAGAAATAATTGCCGCTACCTTTTCATTCAATTAGTTAGCATTATTTGGTGCTTTCATTCAGCTATCTATAGTAGTAGTAAGGAGGTTATGGAAGGCTATCTAAATTTTCACTTGTTAGTCATAAACTAATTGTACTACGATCGCTTATTGTTGTTTACAATCTTACCAGGTGTGTTTTTCTAGACGTGTTCAAATACAGTTTTTTTACTAAAATTTTACAATACAATTAACGTAATGAACTGTTGAAAACTTCTGGCTGTGATTAGACAAATGTTTAGTATCGTTTGACTGCTTAGATTTAGTACCATAGAAGAGATTATTCCCATAATGTTTACATTGCCCTATCCTTCCTGTACTGGATCACCGTGAGTCGCACTATAAAATAATCGCAAATTATGCCCTATTTTCTTCGAGGACAACTATAACTTCATTTATCTTCTCGTATTTTTCTAGCTATCAGTTATTTTTTAAATTATAGATTCGCAAATTGGCCCAATTAAATTCTAGCGTATCTAAATAGCGTTTATACAAGCATTTACATCGAAATGTATGCCCTTTATTCCTTATCTCCAATTTGAACCGTAGCCGCTGATTAGCGTCTTCTATTGGAATATCGATGATATACTTTATAATAAAATTTTAAGTCGCTAGAGCTAAAAATGTATACATTTGCTCAGAAAATATGTTATGTCCTCTCCGACTGTTTACTATTATTTTAATTATTTTTTACAAATACACAAAGATAGTTCAAAGCCAAAGTCCGTAGAGATATAGAGTGATTATTATACCGGGTAGCAAAAAAAAATCCAAGTTGGGCACCCTACTAATTCAGCTAATGAAGTGAATCTCGGGATCATTGTCGAAGAAACATTATAAAATATGGATACCAAGTCTCACACAAGTTTTTTGAGCTGATGAATTCACTTCAAGAACTGGTTTATTTCTAGCGTAGAACACCATTTGAAACACTGGAGAAATTGCGGGTAAAGATAGAAGAATCTTGGGGTGAAATATCATTAGATTTAATTAGAAAATAATTTTTTCAATTTAATAAAAGATTAAGAACAGTGTATATGCAACATGCAGGGCCAAATCAGTATGTTTTTAAACAATTTGAGGAGTTTCTATACCTAGATTTTATCTAGCTTGATAAGTATGCTTGTAAAAACATTTTTTTCAATGTTAATGTTATTTATGGCTTTGTTATTTTTTTTAAATAAACGATTTAAATTTTGCGTACGTAATTTTTCATTCTTCCATTACTAGCTCTGAAAATCCCAAACCTATATCTCTACTATAACATGAGTTATCGGGCCTCAAACACAGGTCATTTGCTTATCTACCCGGTATAAATGTACGCACTAATAAATAACAAAATATGCTTCTATCTTGGGCCTTGCACGTTTATGCAGTTTAAAACGCCTGACGGGCTGCAACTCAACGTTCGTCCTTCTCGAGTGGCCGCGAAACAAGCTCTGCTCTCTCAGTTGAACGTCAACTACGGCAGGCTGCAATCAGATTGAATTAATGGCAGTCGAGTATCACTTTAAAGTGCTCGACTTGGGGGTGTCTTAAAAGTGCAGAAACCTGAATCTGAGTAGATGGGTACGGGAATCGAACTCGCGATCTCCCCAATGATAAGCAGACGTGGTAACCACTCGTCTACAGAGCTCGGTCATACTAACAGCGATATGCTCGATGTTTATCACTTTTCATAAAAAATACTATTAACACAAATATGAGAGCTATCGTATGATAGCACTCTTAACTCATCCAAGCAATGTCGGTGCATCTTACATGAAAGGCTTGCAAAAGACATTCGTCATAGTATTGCAAAAGCGAGGAAGTTTAATGTACTAACGTATCTGTGGTTCTTAGACTACTGTAAGACCTTTGATTATGTTAAGTAGGGTAAACTCTGATGAATATAAGAGAAATGAAGCCCAGAACACCTGATAATATTGATTAAAAATCTGTGAGAAATTAGGGACAGGGTTGATCTTATCTGATCTTTTCTTCTCTTCAACATGTACGGTAAATACATCAGAAGAAAGTCCGTTGAAGAATAGCTAGGAGGTGTAATTTATTATAGGTGGTAGAAGAATAACAAATCTACGATACACAGACGATATTATCGTAATAGCAAATAACCACTATAAAATTGCAGAAACGTTACTGAGGATAGAAAATGAGATCAAAGAGCGTGAGCTGGCAGTGTAGTGAAAAAACATTAAACTCATAAATCGCAAACAAAACCAGCAAATCGATAGAGAAATAGCGAACAATTAAATCGTTGAAACTTTGCGTATCTGGGATCATTAGGATCATCAGCAATGAAGGTGGTTGTACGAACGAAATCTTGATGCGCACAACAATGGCAAACTTATTAAAACATATAAATAGAACAACAACATCATGATTACAAAAATAGTGCTAATACAAACACCGGTCTTTCCAACTGCTTTAGATGCAATCAAATTCTGGCCGTTAAAAGCCATATACAAAAGGAAACTAGATTCCTTGGAACTATAGTGCTGGAGACCACCAATCTATCTGTAATTGAATAAGTAAACGTTCCTGTTATTATACTGTTCACAATTGTTTAAAAGAGCATACTGCAGTACCTCGGCCATGTCACATGTAGAAGCTATGACTTAGGAAGACTAGGCAGGGCTAGATTGAACGTAAACGATCCATAGGACGTCACCTAAGCGCTACTTGGACCAAGTAGATGAACTCGCTGGCACCACGTGTTCTTTGTCATTATTGCCAGGAGCCTGTTTGATTACACAATATGTAGTTCCATGTGCATTTTTGGGCTATCCCGGAACGGTGGCTTAGAATTAAACAAAAAAAAAACCTTTTACAGCAATAACGACTAACAAAGGTGTTGGTATGATAACCGTGATAACATGCATTTTAAGGTTTATTTGAGCATGCTGTTGTGTTCAGTCAGGAACAAACTACGACATTTATGATAATCTCTGAAACTTCTTTGTGGCATGAATCTATAATTCATATTTTTATTTGGGTATTTCGCCACTCTAAACTAAATAAATATGCAATACATACAATAGAAACAAAAATATACAAAACACTTTACAAACACAGAGAACAATTTACAGATTTTCTAAGACGTACACTAACACCACACTACAGTAAACCACCACATTTTTATGGATTACCAAAGATACACAAACCAAATGTACCACTTAGGCCAATAGTTAGTTCTATAGGTTCTCCTTGTCACAGTTTAGCTAAACATTTACTTAAAATACTGACACCTACATCAGGAAACACTGACACATATATAAAGGACACGCCACATCTCCTTGAAAAACTTAAAGGAGCAAACATAAACACACAACACTTAATGGTTAATGGTAGTTAGTCTCTTCACTAATGTTCCAGTAGACAAAACACTCAACATCATTAAACATAGGCCGCAAAACGATAGCACGTAACATACACGAACAACATTAAACAATGATAACATTATGTAACTTTTAACACAATGCATTAAAACGACATACTTTCAACGAAACAATGAATTTTACCAACAAGATTTCGGGATGGCAATGGGTTCTCCTTTATCTCCTTTGTTAGTAACATTTTTATGGAAGACTTTGAACAACAACATGTCTACACATACACCAACAAACCAGTAGTTTGGTGGAGGTATGTCGATGAAGTTTTTGCAATTTGGCCTCATGATATGGATGAGGTGGACAAATTTCTTGAATATATTAACAGTAAAGAAACCTCCATCAAATTCACATTAGAAACAGAGCAAAACAATCAAGTTACCTTTTTTTGATACGCTAATTACAAACACAATAAATAACAAGAGATCAATAAAAAACCAATTAGGGTAGGCTGTGATATGTGTTATACGTTTGGCAGTACTGCAGTGTATTGTCAGTCTATGTCAAATTCGAGATTAGTAGGTTAGGTTTTGTTTGTTGTTTGACACAGACTGACGTCAAACTTAACCTGCAAATCTCGAATTTGACATAGACTGACCATACACTTCAGTACTGCCAAACGTATAACACATATCACAGCCTACCCTAATTGGTTTTTTTATTGATTTCTTGTTACTTTTGAAACATCAGTATACCCTAAAGAAACCAACACTAATAGGTACTTACATTATAACTCCAACCATCACAAAAGATAAAGATAGGTGTTGTAAATAGCTATTTACGTTATTAGACCGGTAGCAACATTTTTATGGTTGTCAACTACTACTGGTCTAGGCCGGTAAATTTTAGCTACCGGACTCGTTTGTAACTATGTAAACGCTAGTTAGGAATGCAGTATCCTAAAAAGGTCTTTATGACAGAGCCAAAGTTATTTACTCTAATGTTTTTACAAGATAATGGCTATCCAGAGACTCTTTTTCGGAACATTCTCAATACACGAAACAATGCCACACACATACCAAGAAATGACACTCAAAAGTATAATACCCTATATTCCAGGCATATCTGACAAAATTAGACGAATTGGAAATAGATTCAATGTTAGGACGGTATTCAAAACGATGAATACCTTGCGGTCAGTTCTTACAAAAACTAAACCGTTCAACGAACAACAACATTCAAAGAATTGTATATATAGTATTCACTGTGAATGCGGGAAATATTATATCGGTGAAACATCCAGACCTCTAGCAGTTAGAGTTAAAGAACTCAATTCAATAAGTCTAAGGTGGCAGAGCATGCTTGGGATAACCATCACAAAATACACTGGCATAACATCTTTATCTTTATCTTGTCTTAAGAATCGATGTCAACTAAACGTAAAATTAAGGAAACGCCATATATTTTACTTAACGAAGAAAAATGCTTGTCGTCTTTCTCAATATTTTTAGACAATAGTTGGCTATCGATTCTTAAAGATCAGATCAAGTAGGTTTAGTTATTCAACAAACGTTAGTGTCAAGCAATTCATTGGAGGTTGGTGGTTTTCAATCTCCGGGAAAAAAGGTAAGTTTCTTGTTTCTTTTTAATTGTTAATCGTTGATAATGAGAACAGATTGTCTCTCAAAACGTTCGTTATTTAATACGTTATTTAATAAGTTTAATTTTCAGAGTGGCGAAATACCGAAATAAGAATATGAATTACATTTATGGCTTATTTTCGATATTTTCGACCTCAGCTGTTTTTAGTAACCAGTTACCACTAGTGTAGAGACTGTTTAAAAACAATTCAAGAGTCACATGTATAGTAGAGTATCTTCCAAGAGATTTTACCCTTCATACGTCAGCACTTTCAAACTTAACATTACAGTTTTAACACTTTCACATTAGAGACATAATTCTTCTTTCTTACATATTTTTTAAAATACGGTTAACATTAATTTATTATAGAAAATCCGAAGATGTATGGCACTTACTCTCTCTTAGTGGTTATATTTCATACATTTGGGTCACGTTTATGAGTACCCTGTAAAATGTCAAGAAACCTTAAACCATGTTTTAACTGCATAAATATTGTACTACACGTATATTGTAATTCTTTAAACGAATCTATTTATATTGTTATAGTTGCTGGGGATGGTCATTTTGTGAATACATTTTCTTCAAACTAAGCGTCAAGCTTTACAATTTTGGTCCTAATATATTATCGACCGTAACGTACATATTTTCTGTAGAATTTTTATTACTACACCTTTTTCCAAATTTGTCATTTTATTGTAAATTATAGCCCAGAAACGGAGTTGACTATTTCGTTTTATGACGCAGTTAATCGTTATTTGTCCCAGAAGGTAGCATTCTCTCGGGAACTTTATGCTCTAAATTAGGAAAATTTGTCAGAAGAATTACGCTAATTTCTGGTGATTAATTGTTGTAAAACTTCTCGGGATTTAGCATTACAAGCAATTCATATTATTTTCAACAAAATGTCGTTGTAAACTAAGGACGGTCACGTAATAAATTCACTTTGCTGAAACTACTGGGGCACATAAAGGGAAATGTAAATTTAAGTATTCTTTCTGGGCTTAATGTGCTCTTTCGAATTACTGTTTATTTAGGCTAAAGAATTCGTGGCACAAGGTAAAATTTACTTAAAATCTTAATAGAAATCTTCTGGCACTACAGATCTTAATTTGCATTTTAAAAAGCGGCAGAGTATTTACAATATCGAATACCAACAACACTTTAGAAGAGTAAATTAAACAACGTTGGGTCAGACGAGAAAAATTATACTTCTCCCCTCAGCTACGCTATGCAGCTGCGGAAAGGAACAACCTGGACGGCATTTATTTCGGAAAAATTTCATTAGGTTTGAAAATTAACTAATTAAATCCGTGGGCTCTCACTTATTCAGTAACAACAAATACTTATTCAAATCACACTTTCTTGAGCAATGTAACGCCCTATTCATCACATCAAGTGCATTTCTGTTACAGTATTGCGATATTATTCCAATATATCAGCTTTAAAAACTATTGTTAAAATCAGGTTTAATAGATTTTGGATGCTGGATAATAAACGAGGAGTGAGTTGATGGTAATGTGTAAGACGGCGCCGTTTTGGGTATGCGTCATCTCGGGTAACGAGATTGCTCTCGTCAATAATCATCAAAAGCTTCAAAGTTACAAGCTCACTTTCAGGATGTTAATTTGTTATGTGAATGATGATGTTAACGAGCTGATGCAGTTATTAACGGTCCTTTTTTTATAGCATAGCTTGTTCTTTCTAGTTTGAAATTCGTTGTGTGGCGTCGCTATACCTGACGTATATATTTAATTTGTATATTTAATTCAGTAGCACAAATGCACTAAAAATGTACAGATTTCTTTTCACGACACGATATAGTGGTTACCCTTACTCAGGTGATGGGAAACTATACGTCATAAGTTGCACTGACTATAAATTGACGCTGCCAGCTATTCCTCATGCATTTACTTTGAATGTATCCAGGTATCCTCTTTAATTCCTCTTAGAGATATAGATTCTTTGGAATCATCTGTTTATCGCTGCAATTCAAAAGACCAAAACACGTCTGTAAACTTATGCTATATACCTATTCTAGATCTAGAGATGCAATTCTAATCAAATATAGTTGTTTGAACTTAATATATATGAAAAAATACTTGATTCGTACATATTTACCATACCTATAAACACCAAGCTTCTTGTATGTATACAAAACAGTTACATTCAAACAGTTATTGAAAAAAGTATTGCTCAAAACTGTTTCGATCGGTTCAAAGCAAAATTATTCAAAATGTGAAAATGTCATTACATATCGTTCTTGAGAGGTCAACGCTAATTTCTGAAGATAATGCTTGAAGCATCAACCTCTGCGGCTAACAAAAATATGAACTGATCCAATTTAGACAGATTTGTAACTTATTTAATGTCAATTTCCTACTCGTTTGCACACTTCATAACGTATTAATAATATATCGGGTAATACATATTTTTTATATGGAAAAATACTGCATTCGTTTAAATATTTGTTTAAAATTTTCCATTTTCCAGAAGTAGACAAATTTTATAATTTAAAGCTGTTACTTTTAAGAAAAACAGTGATGCCTGCAAATGAGATAAACAAACCATTACTGTTTGACGTAATACTGATTATTTATTAATTGTGTTTTCTTTAAAATGTTGTTCTCATTTTGCTGTACGTTTAGAATTATTCAGTAGTGCACATGTAGTCCTAAGTTTACGTAATATTCGGACAGTCGTACTACTTGGAACTGTAAGATTCGAATATTATAAGTTAAGCAGATCAATTACCTAGCGTGCACTATTTCTAGCATCAAATTATTTTATTATTTCTACTTTTCTCGCGTTGAATACATTTTAACCATTCCTCAAAGGAAGAAACATATCTTAAAGTAAAACTTAACAAGAAGTAGTCTTAGTCAGCTAAGAATAGAACTATTATGAAATGTATACATAGAATATGTTTAATATGCCGTGTGACCTTGTATTATGCCTTTATCTAAGAAACAAATAACTATTTTAGGCGATCTATGCTAACCTTGATTTTTTTAAATAATAAAGAACGCATTGTATGATCTGAGAACTATTTATGGGATTGATTGTGCAAATCCCCGCATAACAATGGGAACCATTTGAAGCTGTTTATTACTATAATATTTAACTTTGAATTATAAACCTCAATGAAATTTTATTATTGCGCAAGCCCTATTACGTCATGTTTCAGATCGGGTTGCATAAATATTCTAAATTTAACCACCACTAACAATGGAGGCTATTCGGGTTTTATCCAATAATGTAAAGCAATTAAAAACTTCATTCAGGTAGGTGTAATGAGTTTTGATATTTATTGTTGAAACTGTATGATATCCAAACTGCAAACAATTACCTGACACGTAAACTGTATACAATGTGATATGTTTTAAAACACGTAGCAATCGATGCAGTATTCAATCATTTGAACGTAATTGCTTCAAAAGTTCCTAGTTTAAATATTTGCGTAGTCAGTAAAACGTTACAATTTATAGATGCAATTTACTTATATTTCAATTTAACAGTTGCTTAATAAAGTTGGTGCATAAAGATAGTTAAAAAGGGACCTTGCTCATTACGTTTGCCTTTAGGAATGCTATTTAATTAACATATTTAAACACGCTTATCTCTACATTCTCTTGAGAAAAATTGTTTATAGTAAAGTGCCAAAATATAACTCCCTTAGCGTGCTTAAAAGCACCGGCGTCGTCGTCTTGAGTAAGTTTAATGGGCTTTTAAATAATTGTCCTCCATAAATTAATTTTAAGCCTACGCATTCTTTATGTTTCTTATAGCACAATCTACACTTTGCGAGTTGGGAAATAAAATAAATCTATTACTCAATACTTGCCAAAGCTAATTATTAAAGAAACTTTTGTATTGCATTATTTAAGTTGTTTCTAAAGCAATAATAAAAATCCTTATTGAGCAATAAATTGATAACATTTTGAAAACAGAAAAAATTGGATTAGAACTAAATAAGCTATTATGGATAACCACCTACTGAACAACACCACGAAGAAAGAATTGATTTTGCAGTAACAAAGGAAAGCAAAGAAAAAGCAATAACCAAATTAAAAATGCAAGAGCTCCAGGATCTAATCATAAACTATACGATCTAATAGTGGGGGGGGGGGGGGTACATAGTCAAAATTCGAGAATCATGATTTTTTTAACGCGATTTACTTAGAACTTTCCTCGCAAGTATACGTAGTGACACTAAACAATTTAGAAAATCTAAATAAAATAGGGTCAAAATATCTTCACGTTCATAATAATACCGAAACGATAATATAAACTACTTAGCAATGCCAACTAAATCAATTTTAAATAAAAAACACTACCGGCGATGGAATTCGCCCGTTTTCTCCACTAGCCCATCAAGGACCTCTCCCGGCTCTACAATGCGCCATGGTATTATACAAACACACTAATTTGGCGTTTTTTACATTTACCCTGTATCTGTAGGCTCCCATGTTCGTCAAGTATAAAGCTTGAGCTATGTGCAAATTATTCTTTTTAGCTATTTCTTAGTTAAAATAAAAATAAACAAAAATGTATTTTTTAAATTGCTTAACCTTCTTCAAAGGTGAGCTATATGCGAAATATTACTTTCACTTAAGTAATAGTTCTTGGGTTAAAGCAAAAATAGGAAGAACTTTTGAGGTGCTCACCATGTATATATTTTAACGAAATTTTATGCCAGAAAGGTATATAATATGCATGCAAAATATCGTTGCGTTATACCGGCAACAGGCAGGCAGACAAACAGAGAGACAAACATATAGACAGACAGACATACAGATGGAATTGAGAAAACCTGTTGTTTGTCATCTAGGGACCCATTTTTTTTTTAAGTAGGAATGCGGAAAAATCTTCGAAAGACACCGTGCTAATCTCGGCGTGTCGGATTCACTTAAGAAGGGGACCCAGGCGCCTACCGACTAAAAAACCCCCTTCCTTAATACCATCGATCTGCTGGTACCACCTTTCGGTATAACTTCATGCAGACCGAACCCATTCTTCATCCTCGTCATTCTGTTCCCTTTATTTCTATTGCTAACTTTATGTTATGCCTGTTGTTGTGCCGTTCTTTCATCAATCTCCTTTTGCCTAATAATTTCACAGATCATTTTGTTTATCTCTGTCCAGTTTTCTACGCTCACCAACATTTGGTCTACCAAGTTGTCCCTGGTTAACACAACGTTTGTTTTGTTTTGGCAAGTCGTTCTTTGCCAATTCCATCTTGTGCAACCAAAGATGGTGTGCTCTGGTGTATCCACCTCATCACAGTACATGCACTGGTAGTTTTGTCTCTTTCCAATTCTGTGAAGGTAGCTTTCGAAACAGCCATGCCCAGTCAAGGCCTGGGATAAGTGGTATCCAATTTCGCCGTTGCTTCTGGTGAGCCATGGGTGTATTTGTGGGATTAGTAGTTTGGTCCACCTTCCTTGCTCTTTGTCTTCGTCCCATTCTTGCTGCCAGCTCTTTAATGTGGCCTCCCTCTCTTCCTGTAGCCTTGCCCTTGTATTGTTGCCCGTTGTTCTGGCTCTTTCTCTCACTAGTAAGTGTATTGGGATAACGCCTGCCACCACCTGGACGGCTCTCGTTGAAACCGTTCGATAGGCTCTTGCTATACGTATGGCGATCCTTCTCTGCACCCCTTCTAGCTTCTTCTTATAGCTTTCCATACTTATACTCTCTGCCCATATTGAGGCCCCATATAGTACAACGGAATTCACGACCGATCCCATAATTTCCTTCGGCTAGTGTTTGGACCCGCCACGTTTGGGGACCCTGGAACGTGAAGATCTGAAGAGGTCTCGGAAGGTAATTTTTTCGTGATTACAATATTTCCTTCGGCTTTTAGACGAACCTGAATGCCAGAATTCACGAACGAGGACCAAGAGCACGCTATGCTAACTATAAGCGATGGACAACAGGTGTTTAAGGAGAATCGATCATACCCGTCTCGCATCAGCCTGCATTTGTACGCATGATCGATTCGACCAAAGCTTTAGATCTAGACCGAGTGTGATTGTCGGACGTACTGAACATAATGACCGAGTAGAAGATTCCAGTAGAAGCAATTGAGCCTTGCAAACATATAAACACAGACACAAATTAAAAAATCATTATGCCGTAGTAATAAACATATCGACTTCAATTCAACACGGATATTCTCTAATTTCCACAATATTCAATATAATAATGAACAAAATCATTTAAAAATTTAGACTGCTTCTTACAAAATACAAAGTAAGACAGCATAACGTTCATGCTATGCTGATGACGCACTCATAACTGCAGACAGCAAAAACGTCTTACAACATTTACTTTCTAATTAACAATAATTGTACCTAAGTTATACAACGTTGTAGTAAATATGGATCACACTAACAATATGGTGATATCAAAACAACCGCGATGATCTGAACTAAAAGTTAATGAAAATGAATGAGCAAGTGATGGTATGTCTTCTCAGTCGTAGACTCATTACTGAAGCGTCGTGACACCTTTGACTGTTAATATAATTATTATTTACTGTCTTCTACATGAGTGACTTGGTGTAATGTTAATACAGTTTTTCCCTTAATATGGTATGTCCAGCCTATTGGCGATCTTCCTTTACAACGTTTTCCAGGAACATCACTTTGCATAACCAAGTATATTAATGTTCTTTGATAACCCTTGAAAGGCTCTACGAGGACAGATATACGTTTGCTCTCCTAACAGTCCGGGGTATCCTTAACATTCCACCACATACATACATCTCTAGGTCATGAACGTTTGCCTTTTAGTTTTAGAAATACCCCAAGTTTCAAACTCATATAGAAATATGATTACTCTTAGTTAGTCTCTTCAGATTTTATACATTTTTCTAGTCGCTCCTTTGGTTATTTAGAACTATTTCACATTTTACAGTGTGGCCGTGATTGATAACTTTAAATAGTATATCAATTGCGATACAGTTTCATATTCGCCAATATTACGGTGATTATTAAAATTATCGATTGCTTTCTTCGTTAATACTGTTGAATAGTTCCGCTAATTAGTCCTTAGCTAACAAAGCAGTCTCGTTTTTTCACTGCCGATAACAACTCCTACGTCCTGATTCTTAAGGTCTCCTCACAGGATAATCTGCATAGGTCTTAAACAATTGAAGTGGTATAACGTAATATACTGTTTTAAGCTACCAACCTACTTTTACTTGTTTTCGGGTTCGCTATCTTTGACGAAAAGGTTACCTTCTCGTATCCATGTTGGTTAGTATGACAATAACAGGATTGTTATGAATATAACGATTCCAGGACTGTTATAGAAAATTGTTTTGCATTTGGTTACTATAGAAACAACAATTGTATTTGCAGTATTCAATGGTATTTATATTTTAATTAGTTAACCTTTCGATACCGAAGGGTAAAAACATTTCGTAGTTGACGAAAGAGGTAAATTATGTACCCCATACTATTGGTAAATATACAGACGTGTTATAAAAGTAAAATGACTGAAAATAATAAAAAGACTCTTTTTCAAGTAGAATTTTTACAAAATATTTTTATTAAAACAGTATAAAGTGAAAGTACTATTGTATATTGCGAATAAAAACAGCAATTACTCTGTTGTTGTGCCTTAAGGATCTGCTTCGCGGATCTTACATTTAGAACACTTTGTAGTTTGTGTAGTCGTTTGATGCTCTGCACAAACAAAGCTTTGACTGGAGGTTTTTCTTGTCTTGCGATCATTATTACGTGAATATAAGACCGACGATTTTTGCTGATTGTCATTCTGGCATACCCCAAATATTTTACATAATTTTTCAAAAATTTACCACACGAAATTACAAAGTAATGCTAACAGATCTACTTAGCCATCATGTAACGTAATGTATTATTGTATAACTCACAGCAGTATTGTTTCCAGACATTTATAACAGCAAATGTAACAATTACAATATGTGTCTGCGACACTTCATGATCAAGATTGAAATTGTTTTGCTTTTATTTTAACTTTTTGAGATAGAGACTTCGATAGGTAGGTGTTTGCATATGTTTGCATATGTTTCCATTTCTTTACGTCTGATGTTAAAGTAACGAGTTTATGTTTTTTCTAGATAATAGTAGATTACATTACAAGGCATGAAAGTGATACTTTGGGGATGAGAAGGCTTGTTGAAGAATACGAGGACGCGAAGCGTCCGAGTACTTCTTCAAAGCCTCCAAGTCAAGCCTAGACACTTTCATGCTGTGTAATGTATTAATTTTTATCTGAAATCTCTCTTTGTAACACCTAGTGCGCACATGCTTCGGCAGCACGGGTCTACACCGTTCCACGGTTCCAGCCGTCGCCAAGAGAGGGCGCCAAGCGCAACGCTCGCTAGTCATGTTTCAACGGCGCTCACTTAAAACCTCGCGCCAGCAAACCAACGGATTTTTTTACAATGACAACGTCTTAATGAACAACACCGCCAAAGCTACTTATATTTTGTGTGCTAGGCTTTACCGAACCTTATGCAAATAGTCTTTCTGTACTCATGACTTTAAAATTCATATTTTCCGTCATTCCCGATGCGCCGAAAGTTACTTTTCCCGCACTGTGGTGCTTTTTACTTTCTAACAAAAACTAGAACAATTGTGTGTTCTTTGTAAATTTCATAATTGCTGCTCGTTGGTTTAATTGCGCTTCCAATTTTTTTAATTTTTAAAAATATGTTCAGTTATTCGTTACAAAAAACATTGTACCTAACTTTTTCGGGAAGAATTTTCCCGAATTCGCACTACATGCAGTACTCCTTGCGGTCGTGTTGCAAACAAAGTGCTCATTCGGGAAAATTACCTTCCCGAACTTGTTAGGTAAATAACTATGAAGGAAGCTGGAAGATTTTATTTTCTCTCTGACATCTTTAAAAATAGAATCATATCCCATCAAGGTGAAGATGACCGGTCACGCGGTCACCTAGGTAATGTAAAGCAAAAATGACTAGACTTAGTCTTGCAAAAATCTCAAAAGTGACTAGTCTTGCAAAGTAACACTTTCAAGATCAAACTGAGTCTTGACATGGCCCGCTTTCTTAACGATTTCAGGAAAAAGCTACATTTATCTATTCGGCAATATTATTATTCTACCTTCTTTAAGGTTTCGTGGAATATCCAGTACTGTTACTTCTTCTTTCTCTTTTGTCAGGCCTCCATCCATTCTCGGATATAGACGTCCCCACCTTTTTTCCATAAGTCTGTCTTAAATAATTTGTTTCTACGTTCTTTCTGCTTTTCTTGCGATGTCGACCCTCCACCTAAAATGTGGGCGTCCCACACTGCATTTGGTTTTTCCTGGCCTCCAGTATAGTAGCTTAATACACCATCCCAAATAGCACAATTAGTCGCTGGAACGTACCCGCGACTATTGCACGAACTTCAAAGTGTTTTGTCGCTAGTGACCGGCACATAATAGGAACGTTCCCATCACGTGGACGCGACCAAAGTGGGGAATAGTTTTTCGTGGTGTCAACGTTTAGGTGACGTTCCTGGAAATTGTTCTGCCCGTTCCACTGATGTGGTTACGTAGCGGCAACGCTGCTACTTGGTAGCTACGTATTTCCCGAAACCTTACCACTCTTACAGGTTAGTGTTGCTTACTTTGTTCTGCAGATCATTTCGTTATACTTATGTTTCGTTGCTCCACAATCCTTTGTCCATTTCCCTAGCTCAGAAAGTAAATTGAATACCATAAAAATAATACTAGAGGGGAAAACTTGTCTTCATTCCCGATGGTCTGAGTGAAAAAATTAAAACGAAAGCGAGTTTACTGTTAAACATAATTACTATGCGTCCAAATCAGACCACGTACCATTCAAAATTGTAATTTGAACTAAAATCGTGGCTTTAAAATATTTAACCTTATGTAAGAGTATGAGATCCTAGATGCTGACTATTTTTTTAATTGTTCTTTGAAATTTGTATCTAATTATTGTGTATTAATTTATTAAAAACGATGATAAATGATCTTTTAACGATATTGTGAAGCGAAGGTTTATGTTTTTTAATAAAGGTGTCGTAGGTATTTTGGAACAAATAAGTGTGAAGTCGTTTTAACCAATAAATGTGACGGGAATAAGTTACATTAAAATTATATTTCCTTCTAAGTACCGAAGAAAACGGTAGCGCACTTTAAAGTTTGGCATAGTCGTGCTTACTGCAAACTACCTGTTCAAAGTTCCCGTTACCGCTTCATGATTTCCCATAGAACTTTAACGTTTCTGGTTTTTAATTTCACATGTTCTTTAGACTACCACGCAATGGCGCACACATTGTTTATGTTTTTTAATAAAATATAGACGAAAGAGTAATGGTTCTACAGTGCTTTTAAAGCTATTTGTTTTTAAAAGCTTCAATTTCTATAAACGGTCGTAAAATGTAAGTAAAGTTTGTCTTTTTGTGTTTGTCTTTATAAATAGAAGCCATTTTTTAAAGAGCCTCAGTGCTGAAAGTAGTACAACACACTACACAAGAATGTATGCATGAAATGATATTTTGTCAATATTGGGAACTAGATGGTGAAGGTTACTTCATAGTGAATATGAGGGGTAACGTGAATTTTATATTTTATCACACTGTTCCTAAATTCAGATAACAAGTGACCGTAATTACTACTACAAAATCTATAAAAATATGTTTCGGCCTAATACCTGGCGCTTATTAAACTAGACTTGACAGCGTTGAGCAAATTAACCTAAATGGGAACGCTCAGATCAATATCTGGTAAACTAAAGTGGACAGGATACCCAACAAAACTATTAACAGAGAAATACTACACTTCAGTAATACAAATAACTAAATTATATTACAGCAACAGCTAATCACTAGAAGGTTTAAAAATAATAAGTAGGAAATTAAAGTAGGACAGTATAAATATAAAAATTTGGTAAATCTTATTATATTTGTTTAGGGCATGTCTGGTCTTAAGAGTTTTAGAAAAAGAAATGAAAATGTACCTAAATGTATGGCTATTTCTATTACGTCTTTTGTAATCGCGAAAAAATCACCTTCCGAGATTTCTTCAGATCTTCACGTTTCAGAGTGCCTAGATGACGAAAAACAGGTTTTCTCAATTCCGTCTGTTTGTTTGTCTGCCTGTCTGTCTGTCTATATTCTGTATAATTTAAAAGCTATTTGTTAGTGGAAGACGATATTGTGCATGCGGATTATATGCCTTCCTGGCATTAAACCGAGAAAATTTCGATAAAATATATACAGGGTGAGCACCTTAAGAAATAGATGTATCTCTATTATTGCTTTAACTCAAGAGTTATTACTTAAATTAAAGTAATGTTTTGCACATAACTCAGGTTATTACCCATGAAAAAAAGGGCGTAGTTTGGACTCAACATAATATACAGGGTGAGCATCTTAAATAAAAAATGTTGTGTTTATTTTTGCTTTAACTTAGAAATAGATAAAAGTAATAAATTGCACATAGTTCAGGCTTTACACTTGATGAAAATGAAAACCAAGAGATATGGGCTAATTTCAAAAAGAGTAAAAAAGGGGCAACTACAAGTGCGTTTTTTAATTACCGCTGCGCATCACACAGACACGAGATATCCTCCATGAGCGCGTGCGACACACGGGTGGAATTGAAATCGCATTCGCAGGAGTTGTAGTTCGAATCTCACCACCGGTAATGTTTTTGTTTTGAAAATTGGTGTAATTTGCTCTAACAAGCGCTTTCTATTATTGTTTTAGTGTTACTACAACTATTAAAATATTTTTACCTCTTGTTTCTTTGATTTTTAAAATGGTTTAGTGTCACAACGTCTACTTCCGAGAGAATTTCTGAGTCATTGCTTTTATGATAAAAATAGTGAATGAGTAGCTTTATAAAATTGCTTCAAAATATTTGTTGCTAAACGATACAATACATGATTATTGATTTTAAATATATCCATTGAAACATGTAATTTAATGTGCACTATTTGAATTACGTAAAAAAGTAGTTGACAGGGTAGTAATACATTAATTGAAATAACCCAAGGAGAACTGCTTCATACGTTATAAGATTAAGTTATTCCTAAGCAACAATATTAATGCTAAGAATCTATTACAATTAACATTTTATTAAGTAAAAACAATTTTCGGTATACTTATCCAACTATATCAGCCGCTTATTAGCTAATGGTCAACGTTTTTCGAAGTTGCGTAAGCATTAAATTGTATTCACGACTGTGTTAAAACACCAGGTACAAAATATGTGGTTTTCGTTCCAAAATTGCTTCTATTTGTTTATTTTGTTAAGTTTGGCCGTAACTCGTTAAACTAGATAACGTGTTCAGCTACATGTTACTTCGCAGCATAATAAATAGACTTGTCTGTGGATATAAAATATGTGAAATGTATTTTTGTTCCAGCTAACACGAGTCAGTATGCACATTACGTCTTCAACACTTTGGACCAGGACCACAGTGGGCTAATCAGTTTTGAGGTGAGTTTTTGGTGCATTTCATGCTGGAAAAATAATCTTGGAGTGTAAGCTGTACACCATGATGTGTGTAAAATACATAAACATGTCCCATAAGTCTCATGGGACATGCAGAACCGAATTCGAATACTTTACTTTCCCAGTACTAGAAAATGAGTTATATGGAGCATAAAAAATCCGGGAGCGTCTGGAAAGTCTATCTCATAAAACACACTCGAAATTGAAATGCCAACTTCAGATTCGCAAAGACTAGACTTAATGATTTTCTGAGTGGTTTTCCTGAAATACAACTTTTTACTATCCCGACAGTAAATTTGTAATCGGAGTACGTCGGTGAACCAATTTATATCAACCGTGGTCGTCGGTAGCGGACTTAACAAACCGAAATTACTCTTTTAACCTACATGCGCTCACTGCAGATGTTGCGAAGACTGAGCTACTATAAAAAAGAATCGTTACTTTGTACAAGACTGAAAATTGTATGTCTTAAGATATATAGGCCACATTTTTAAGGCAAGCTGTAACATCTACTCCTGTTTATAATTTCAAAAGCTTGCCATAAAAAGTCTGACTGGAAAGATCCTGAAAAACGGTAAAATTTGTATTGGCGCCCAAGCTCTTCCTACTTTAATTTACATTTTAATTTTCATTTTAAATTGAATTCAAAATCACCTTGAAGCCCCGTTAGGCATTAAAAGGCGGTAAAGCATGGCAAATAGGTTTGTAGATTTTCGTTCTCCAGGTAAGGGAGTCGTAAAGCATCGTTTTAAGCTCTTAATTAGTCTGGAAATTGCCTTTCGCCGAATTGATCAGTTTTCACTCTGTCTTAAAATTGTAAACCGAATAGCTTTTAGCTTTGATATTTTACTAGTCAAAGCAGAGAAATATTAAATGCCAATATTAAATTTTCATCTGCAACGCAAAGGAAATAAATGGTGAATTTAATTCGATTTTCAATGAAAGTTTCACTTGGCCGAATTCTATTTACTGGGAAATTCTACAGCGGTGTTAATTTATTAGTGCATATTTTAGTCTCTCTCTACCATCATCTTTGTAAGAAAATCGCAATCAACTTTCAAAGGTTATAAACTAATAAAAAAGTTTTAAAGCTTAGTAACGTAACTATCGCCCACCCACCACTAGTGTAAGGAAGTCAATTTATTATACAGAAATTTGTTTCGTAGGATTCTTAACCAGAGGCAAGGTGAAAGAGCTCTTGTACTTTCAATATACAACGAAAATTCCGTTGTATGTCTAATGACTCTACATTTTATTATCCAGGTGTTAAAAGCTGTTGGCATCCTACTCATTCAAATGTCTACCGTAGGGTATGGTTGTTGCCAAAAAAATCGGGTATACCTATTTTTCCCAATGTAAATTTAACTTTTAGAATAATACTTTAGTAACTTGTACATTTAAATTAACTGTCACAGTGTTCGCTGTCTACGAACGTCAAAAATTAATTATTTGAAAACATCGCCCGTCCTTTTAATGATTTCGAAAAAGAAAGAATTGTCTATATGCTATTGCTCTCATTGTTGCTCAGTTTAATACATCTTATCTCCTGACTATCAGAATCTTACTAACTTCCCTGATTGATTGCAAGCTGTATTTGCAAACAGTGGCGATATTAAAAAATATTAATTTAATTTTTGTTCTCATACATTTCCCGTTTGTAAATGGCATTATTTGTATAATAACGATATCATTTTTGATTTGTAATTTTCATATCATTTATTTATTTTTGGTACTCAGCCAAGAGCCGTTAGGCCAATTATAGGTGTCGCTGTACATCGTAACAAAATTACAGGTAACTGTAATTTAACAGCATGGAAATGTTTTACACAATACCAAAATGTAAAAATATTGTTACCAGATCTATTTAGGTGTACCCAATTTTATTGGCGGTAACCGTACATATACCGTGTGTCCACAGAAGTACGCACCATAGAGGTAAGATAATGCTAATAGAATATAAATATCAACCAGTGCTGTGACCACCGTCCCTTTTCTTGTACCATTTATAACAATATTGTTTCATACAGTGGCGAGTCAGAAGCCAGAAAACAACGTTTTTGCGTGCCGGCGATCACAGCATTAGCCGATCTTTCGATTCTATTTGGTTATCCCTATGGTGCGTCCTCCTGTGGACACACGGTATATAATCTACATGGCCGTTTCATTCGTAAACGAAGCAGCCGTCTAAAATTAAGGTTTATACAAAATTTTCTCTCTACACCGCCAGGTAAATGAGGTTACAGATAATACATACATACAAACTTTTCTTTGCGAAATCATTCAATGGAGCCCATCGTTAACTTTCCCGTGCACATTTAGCTTTTGCGAATGCTTTGTTAATATTTATAAAAATTATATACTCATGATATTGATATCAAGATGCATTTCAAGGAAACTATGGGGTGATCAAATAAATTTCACGTCTAGTGTGCTGTAACTCCATGACGTTTGTATGGAGACACAGCACACTAAAGGTAAAATTTATTTGATCACTTTAGAACTTACATTTTATAATTTCATTAATTGAAAAATTAAATATCACTGATTGTGGTAAAAAGCTTATTTTCAAACGCTCAGGCATTGTATGCATTAGTATAAATTCAGGGCTTCACTATTTAATATTAGCTTTTGTGTGAAACATCTTACAGCAGCGGTTCAATAGAAATGTTTGTTTTCCATATGTTAAAGTTAAGTAAAATATAAAACCACAATAACGTTCATATTTCATTGAAAAAATTGGTAAGGGTGGCCTGGCAAAATTAATATTTAAAATATACCTCTAATATATTGCTGTGCTATTCGTTTGTACGATGGAGATTTAAGGAACAATATAATTAGTAACTAACAAAGTTTCATTTGCACAAGGAAAATTGCAGTCACAAACGGCCGTAGAATTTATTCGACCCTTGTAAATAATCACATTTAAGGCATAAGTTGTTTCAAAAGAAAAATCTAGGAGATTCTTGTATATAGTAGCCACATAACTCATAGTTGAATTAAGTTAAGTACACATGCGAAGTGAATTTAACACTGCAGCAAGTAAATTCGCGACCCTTTCGTTGTCAACCTGGAGATCTCATTTTAACCACACAAACAACCACAAAACGTATAGAGCCATATGTTAGTATTAGTGGCTCAGAATAAAGCATTTTGGACATGTTTCTATGCGACCCAGTTTTAGTTTCACAGTGCTCGATTCAAAGTGCGTTTACAAAAACTAAACATGCGTCTGTATGGTTGAAGTACGTATAAAACCGGGTCAGAAAACCATTTATATACTCGGTGCACTGGCGAAACAGATTGGACCGTTTATGTGCGCTGGAACTACAATCGAAGGTAGCCTGAGTATATGTGTAAACATGTATAAATTGGGGGCCTAAAAGCAGAGAAGATTGAATATTGTGCACGTTAATGCTAGAAACTTACGTATCAGTGACATTAGAGTTGTTACGAACCAAATTATTGCACCAAACATGTTCCGGATGAGTCCGTGCAGTTTAAAAACCAGGCACATACTTGTAGGAGGTGCTACTGGATATATTTGGCCCTTCATCTACCAGCAGAGCTGTGGTACTAGCCGACTTCGTGCGAGATTGCAAGACGCAAATATCACGTTGACCTATCTGGGAAGATCTTCGTTAATTCTATTTCCCCTTCGCAGATAACATTCATACACGTGCACTACCTTTCAGACATCACATTTAGGTTGTGTGTAGGGCGAAGGCTGATTCATGCTAAATACTGTTCGGCATGTGACCAGCACGGGTTTTTGTAAAATTCGGGATATTTGTGCGCCGAAATGTGCTGAAGACGATGGTGTAATTAATTTTGCGTTTAGATCTAAGGGTTTTGTACAATTAACATAAGCATTTTTGCAATTAGCGATTAGAGTTTCTTTGAGCTTCAAATTGTATTTGTTTCAAAGTGATGTCAGTTTAAGCCAATGAACGACTTAGATTTAAGTATTCACTTTTCGTTTTTTGGGCGTGCATATCGTCGAAATGCAAGGAACTTTATAATTTTTAATCGACGGGTAACTTCGCACCTTTGTCGGTCATAATAGAGGTTAAGATGTTTGGTTTTGATCTGACATCTGTATAATTTGTTTTGGAACATTTACTTACTGGAAACTAACTGGCAGTCATTTACTGTGAACGGTGTTTTGATTCAAACTTAGTGGTTGGTTTATCCCTTTTGAAGCAATATTACAACTACTTCAAAAAAATTTGGGTGGTTTGAGTTCAAGCCAGCAGCCATCTTGGAGTCATTTGGAAAGCAGCGTCGTGCAGTTGCAGATTTTAGAGAGAGGTCGAAAGAGGCGTGGAGACAGATTAGCAGAAACTACGGTGCTTGCCTTTATCTTTGAGCTCGCGTATTTAATTGTAATGTTGATCTCTATAATAATAATTAAGTTGGCGAAAATTAGTATTTGAAAAAGTCAGTAATAAAACAAGTTTTCTTTTGTCGATCCTCAAATAATTTTATTATTGTCTACTTCTATAAAACCACGAAACTAAATGAGGTTTTGTGATGTATCTTATAAACCCTGAGTTGGTACGTATGTAAAACAAGAATGTGTGCCCATAATAATTAACTTTCATGAAAAGGCAAGTACCACAAATAAACTTTAAGTGCAAAAGTATCTGTTCGTTGAACTTTTACTTTTCAGACTATGCAATTACGATTGGCTACAAGGAAACATAAAGCGCTTACTCTTGTTCGGGTTTACTTTTAGAGTACCAATAATGCTAAAGAAACGGGTCTAGGACATCTCGGCGCCACCATTTCGGCGCCGCCACTTCGGTGCCGCCATCTCGGCCCGGGACCAACTCGGTGCCGCGACAAATCGGCGCCGGGACAACTCGGCGCCGGGACAACTCGGCGCCGGGACAACTCGGCGCCGGGACAACTCGGCGCGGACCCATCTCGGCGCCAGTCAACACGGCGCAAGGCCATCTCGGCGCCAGGCCATCTCGGCGCCAGGCCATCTCGGCGCCCCATTCAAATTCGCAAACTACAGTGTGCACTACGTAAGAAAATTATTATAAACAAATAATAAATAAAGTGATCGCCAAAAAGCTGGCATCAAATGAAAAGAAATTATTTAGAATATCTTAGAAAATCAAACACTGACGACCAGAAGTGGTTGCAAAGTGATTACAAATGGGCCAAACAAAAGTTGTCACATGACTTCCCTTATCAGTAAAGTTTTAGTTTTTTTTAAAAATAATTACGAAACATACATTTACTATTCAAGATATAGACACATTTTACGAAAAAAAGTTTATTCGCAATCACATTGTTATGTGTCAATTTCATGACATGACAAGAGCTGGGAACTAAATGATTACTGAAACTAGCCGGGAAATTATTACATACCCCGAAAAATATTACATACCTGAAGGCTGGGTTGTTTTCGTGGTAACAAAAATATTTGCTAAATCAAGATATCTATTATTCAGAATTCAATTGTAGTTATTTTTAAAATTAGATGATTGCGAATAAAATAGTATACATACCACGGTGAAAAGTTTTATTCCTGTCTCCAGATAAAGTTAACCTCGACGCTGCGAGTCTCGGTTAACTACTTAATCTCTCGACAGGAATGAAACACCACCCACCTCGGTATGTAATATACTATTTCTTTCCTTGAAGTTGTTCACTCAGCTAAAACTAACACACACAATAAAAAATCTCATTGAAATCTTGCTTAATTTCCCAAAAATAGCACTTTTTGGATTTACAAAATTACGAAAAACGCCATTTTCTAACTAAGTAAATTGCCTTTTATGTAACAAATATTTCTTTAATGTTTATTTCCCAAATCAAAGAATTTTATTTTTAACAAAGTTTTTTTTATTATGAAATAAAAACTTTGTTAAATATATCTGTTTTTCCATAGCAGTCTTTGTTAAAAGTTAAATTCTTTGATATGAGACCTAAACATAAAAGAAAATGTGAGAGATCAAAGAAATTTGGTATAGGAGCCTAGATGTTGATTCTAAACAACTTTTCTTAATAACTTTGTGTCGTATTTGCTACATAAAAGGCACGCTACTCTACAGTAAAATAGGTTTTTTGAAAACTTCCAAGACATAAGTACTTGATTTTTCAAACCTGAAATGCTGTTATAAATTCGCCTTTAACCAAGCAGGGCTGAACCCAAAAAAATTAAAATTTAAATCGAGAATTTTTTACCTTTTAGAAGAGTCGTTTCACCTATCCGGGGACACACTGTATATACAGAGTGTTTTTTAAGTTGATTCTTTCCGTTTACCTTCCTTGGCACATAATATGATGATTTAACTCAACTTACCTATATATATATAGTTGCTTAGTCTAGCCGCTGGAGGTCTTCAAAAATGATTAGCTTTTTAAAATGTTTTCAAGTAAGTCGAAAAATCTTTGATAGATTTTATTCATTTTTTGGCCATGCGTTTGTAACAGTAAACTACAGCTTTTTGTGGAATAAACCTTAATATCGAAAATTACAGGGTGATTCAAAACCTTGTCACAATAAATTATCCATCCATATTTTTTTTAACCCTGTGTATAATCACTACCAATGTTTGTTGTGAATAACTATTTTAATTTAGAAGCTATTTCCTCTCTTACAAAATTATTGTTGGGTAAACGGTTTAGTCACAAAAAATATTTTCTAAATTTCTACAAGCCTGAATCAGTAATTGTAACTTAGCACTGGGCTTGTAGGAATTTAGAAAATATTTTTGTGGCTAAACCGTTCACCCAACTAAAATATTGTAAGAGAGGAAATAGCTTCTAAATTAAAGTAACTATTTAGAAAAAAATTGTAGTTATTCTATAGGGGGTTGAAACATTTAAAAAAGTTAATCATTTTTAAAGCCCTCCAGCGGCTAAACTAAGCAACTTTGTATATAGGTAAGTTGATTTAAATCATCATATTTTGAGCAAAGGATCCTGTGGTCTTCCGTTGTACACGTATTTTCCGGACACCCTGAATACAGTGTGATTTTTAAGTTGATTCTTTCCTTTTACCAGGATATAAAGCTAAAAAAAGTAAGTTTTTTTATTTATCACTTTTGCGAAATATCAAACAGAGGTACAGGGTGTTAAAGTTTCAAATTAAGAACAATGCTTATTTTTTTAGCTTTATTTTCTGGTAAACGGAAAGAATCAACTTAAAAAACACTCTGTATATACAGTGTGTCCCCGGATAGGTGAAACGACTCTTCTAAAAGGTAAAAAATTCTCGATTTAAATTTTCAGTTTTGTGTTTGAGCCCTGCTTGGTTAAAGGTGAATTTCTAACAGCATTTCAGTTTTGAAAAATCAAGTATGCCATGGAAGTTTTCAAAAAACCTATTTTACTGTAGAGTAGCGTGCCTTTTATGTCGCAAATACGACAAAACGTTATTAAGAGAAGTTGTTTTGAATCAAAATCTAGGCTCTTATACCAAATTTCAAAATCCTCGGCCAACTTTGATCTCTCACATTTTTTTTTATGTTTAGATCCCCTTAAGAATTTTACTTTTAAAAAAGACTGCTATGGAAAAACAAATATTTTTAACAAAGTTTTTTATTTCATAATAAAAATACTTTGTTAAAAATAAAATCCTTTGATTTGGGAAATAAACATTAAAGAAATATTTGTCACATAAAAGGCAATTTACTTAGTTAGAAAATAGCGTTTTTGAAAATTGTATAAATCCAAAAAGTGCCATTTTTCGGAAATTAAGCAAGATTTTAATGATATTTTTTATTGTGTGTTAGTTTTAGTTGACTGAACATTCTCAAGGCCAGAAAACTTTTTTTCGTAAAATGTGCCTCTATCTTAACTAGTAAATGCATGTTTCGTAATTATTTAAAAAAAAATTAATTTTTCTGGTAATGGAAATCACGTGACAACTTTTGTTTGGCCCATTTGTAATCACTTTGCAACCACCTCTGGTCGTCAATGTTTGATTTCCCAAGAAATTCTAAATATTTTTTGTTCCTTTTGATGCCAGCTTTTTGGCGATCACTTTATTTATTATTTGTTTATAATAATTTTCTTACGTAGCGCACACTGTAGTTTGCGAATTTAAATTTGGCGCCGAGATGGCCGTGCGCTGAGTTAGCTGGCGCCGAGATGGCTCCGCGTCGAGTTGTCCCGGCGCTGAGCTGGCCCCGGACCGAGATGGCGGCCCCGAAGTGATGGCGCCGAGATGTCCGGCTTTGTAAAAAAAACATGTCTGAACCCTACGTAGCTACTGGGTGTTCAATTTGCATTAAGAGTGCGGTTATTAGGGCAACCGTATCAAACACAAATAGATTTATATTTATTAATAATATCACACAAATTTCTATGTAAAGCTTTTACAAAATCCCAAACTTTATAATTATATCACCGCCTTTTTTAGAAACATATTTACCCATAATGCACACTAGAGAAAATCTTAGAATGCACACTCTACAACAAGCGTAAGTATTTTTCGTACTGGTAACGTAGTCTATTATTAAATAAAGACAGCTTCATATCATTTCAACTTAAAACTACAGAACAAAGTTTCACCTCAAAGGCCTATGTTAACCTCCGGATGCTAGATATAAAAACTCCTATGAGTCTACAAATAAAAATAAAATGTTAAGTGCACATAAACGTCGGCATCAACAATTTGTACTTATTCGTTTTGTTCTTGACAGAAGAGTGGTGATCATTTTGTTTTTATAGTTTTGGGTTCATTTTCATTGCTATCTCGTTTCGCATATGCCTTCCTTGTACTGTAGGTGGAGCTTACTGCACTATAAAAGAAAGCGTTCCACATTTTGTCACGTATCTTTGTTGCCTTTTTCACCAATATTATTTGTTACGATGACAATTTCACTAGAAATAGAATATTAGTTATATACGTATTTGTCAGATAAACAGTAGAGTTTTACAATCCCATTGTGTAAAATAAAAAAGTTGCCATTTTTTTTAAATCTCACAGTTGGAAAACCCCGGACAAGACTAGAAAAAATTGTAGTTTTTTAAATACAGAATACTAGCACAAATATTCATGGACTTCTTTAGACGTATTGCCATTACGAAGCGACACCTTCCCACACTGGGAGTATTACGTGAGTTTTCGGACACGAATTACGCCCATAAATAGTTAGTCCAGAGCCTATGCATAATGCTGTTTTGGAAACGAGACAAATGCCCAAAAACTAATGTGTTCCTTGGCCACCGAGGTCACTCGATATCAATTCAACTTTTTATATACCTAGTTACATTAAGAATTTAGACTACACGTTTCCATTCAAGAACTATCTAATTAATTATTATTGTGTCAACACAGAAGGAGCTTCAATAAATCAGAATTCAAAAAGGCTTTAGAAATATTGTGAGAAGACCCTTTTGTTTATTGATTTATTACACAATCCAATTGCAGTGTTCCATGATTTAGTATTTACCAGAAATATCTATTATTTTCATTAATCTTATATATATTTCTAAAAGTCCTGACTGACTGACTCATCAACGCCCAGCCCAAACCCTTGGACCTAGAAAGCTGAAATTTTGCACAGAGGTTCCCTTTATGATGTATACAAGGAATAAGGAAGGATATTTCGAAATTCAACCCCTAAAGGGGTAAAATGGGGGTTCCAATTTTGTATGGAAAAATAATATTAAATAGACATTTCGACTTGAAACTTCGTAGGAGTACTCCTAAAAACAAATAAGCAAACACGTATTTCGTGATTTTTCGAAAATCAACCCCTTAGGGGGTGAAATGGGGTAAGTAAGCCTAAAAATCGATATGGGTGTCGTTATTGAGGTTTATTGGGACGTTGATTGCAAAAATGGCATTTATTTTTAAGTCCAAGACGGTGAACATGACATAAGGGAAGAAACGGGACGGGACGGGACTAGACTGGACGGAACGGGACGGACTGGACGGGACGGGACTGAGCGGGACGGGACTGGACGGGAAGGAAAGGGACGGAACGGGACGGGACGGGACGGGGCAAAGCGGGACGGGGCGGGGCGGGACGGGACGGGAAGGGACGGGACTGGACGGGAGGGAATGGGGCGGGACGGGACGGGAAGGGTCGAGACGGGGCGGGGTGGGGCGGAACATTATTTAATACCCAAATAACGAACCTCGCGCGAACGAAGTCGCGGGTAAATGCTAGTTTAAAATATAAAGGGGCATAGGATATAATTGCAGCCCATCTACTGGAATATATACTAATCTACGATAAATGTCGAGATTTCATAGAAAATACCTATAGCTCCGCTAATCCCAACAATATTGCAAGATAGTCAGGACAAGAATTCGAAAAAGTGAAGTTCTAGAAGCAAATCATATTACTTTTGAGTTAAATGTGTTTTCTAGATAATTCGACCCATCTGAATCCGAACATGCCTGTTACCAACTCGAAATCCCGACCGTAATTGAGATATTCAAGATGACAGCCAAAAACCGGATATCGACACATTTTCCGCCTCCTAAGACGTATAAACGTAATTTAAACATCAAATTATAAGTTTTTGAGGGCAAGGAACACACCCGTATACATGAAAATAGCATTTGGAGTCAGTAAAATAATTTTTTAATTAAGTAAAACACGACTTCCGCGTTTGGGCCGTGTCATTATTGAGGTCGAAGAACTCAACGTTTCAGCCACTTTCGTAAGGGGCTTCGTCAGGAGGAAAAAGCAAAAGAGCACTGTAACTCAACGTGTTAATCACGCCAGAGGCGAAACTCTTTGCAAGGGAAGGGATAGAAGAGCACGGTAACTCAACGTGTGAACCACGTCAGAGGCGAAGCTTGGCTAACGATCGGAAGGAGAAATGCGAGAATTTATAGGCAAGCGCCGTCGCGGTTAGCAAATGCCATCGCGGTTCAGTGGTGGTGGGCTGGGCTTAGGAATTAGCACTTTCCACATAGAAGGAAGGGAAAAGCCTTCGTCCCGATTGAGATTGTTAGGGTGTTTGTAAATCTCAATGGCTTCGCGAATCTTTCTGCTAAAGAAGAATGGGGATTTGCAGATGATAAAAGGTTCATCAAAAAGGATCTTTTGGCCAGTATCATGCTGGTGTTCGGCGATAGCTGATGATGAAACGAGACCCGACTTGAGACAGCGCTGGTGCTCAGAGATGCGAGTTTTTACTGAATGTCCTGTTTCACCAATGTATACAGCAAAACACTAGCAAGGGACTTGTTGCGATACATCTAACCTTGAGGTTTTCAGCTCGATCATGATTACGCGGTTACACTTATTAAAGGCTCTACTGAAAAATTAAAAACTTCAGTAGCTCAAAATATGTTTATTTACAAATTATTCGGAAGCGATCTATCCGCTACCGAGGTCTGTTAAGATCTAGCTTCACCAAAATTCCCGCTTTTACGGGTAAACTTGTAAAGGCTATTTAGACCATGGAAACCTAAGAATTTTATCGGTCCCGCGCAAGTGGCACGTAAAAGCAATAATATTTACGATTCATGTCCGGCCCTTTTTCTGGAAGAACCTGTGACACTGTTCGGCACATTCCCAGGGCAAGTATTATGCTAACTTCGTCCTTATACATAACTACATTTGAGTTATACACTAAGCTAAGATTCAATAATATTAATTACTAACGTCCATTCTTAATATAGTCTAGAGTTTATTATGTTACAGACTCTATAAACACCTTTAGAGGACATAGTGTTTAGTTTGTGTTTAGGTGAAGGAAGAACCTGTGAGATTTTGCTCGGGGTTTGAATACTGTTTTAATGTTTTGTTTTCGAAGAAACTTTCCAACTAGATCGGTGACTTGGTGGATATAGGGAAGAAAGACTATTGCTGCAGGAGGATCGGTTTTCGGAGGTTTGGGTGGCCGTGGATGAAGATGGCGATTGATGGCAGACTGTATATCCTTAGCATGGTAACCGTTGTTCCTAAGAGCTTTCCGAATGTGGTTTAATTCAGCGTGGACGTTATCCGGTTGGGATATGCCCGGTGTACAAGCGAATTGCTGACGGAAAGTTTTTTGAACAATGATGGTGGGAATCGGCATGCAGATAGCGATCAGTGTGAGTGGGTTTGCGATATACAGAATGACCAAGTTTGCCACTGGGTTGGCTAGAGACCTGTACATCTAAGAAAGGAAGGGAGCCTTTACTTTCTATCTCCATGGTAAAGTTAATGTCAGGATGTTGACTATTGAGATGATTTAAGAAAACGGGTAACGTGGCTTTACCATATGGCCAAATAATAAAGGTATCGTCGACGTATCGGAACCAAACCTTGGGCTTCCATTCTGAAGATTCCAGAGCTACGGTTTCGAAAGCTTTCATTAAGATATTGGCAACGACAGGTGAAAGAGGAGAACCTATGGCCGCACCAGAGATTTGTTTAAAGCACTGACCTTGAAATAGGGAATAAGTGGAAGAGAGGCATTTTTATATAAGGGCAGGTAGACTTGGAGAAGTTTCCCCATGCTCTGATAGCAACTGTTGGATTATGACTATGGAAACGGGAATAGGAACTTTGGTAAAAAGAGAAGTGACTTCAAAACTCACAAGTAAATCCTCAGGTTCAACGCTTATATTGGATATAAGTTCAACGAAATGGGCTGAATTGCGAACATACGAGGAAAATTTACCAGCGAACTTTCTGAGTATAGTGGTTAGGTATTTAGCTAATTAGTAAGTAGGGGAATCTATAGTACTGACAATGGGCCTGAGTGGGATGTCTGGTTTATGCATTTTGGAAAGACCATAGAGGCGAGGAGACTTTGAAACGCGAGGAGTCAACCTCCGTTGAATATCAGTGGGAAAATCTGAAGATTTTACGAGAGAAGTGACTTCCCGATCGATTTTGGAAGTTGTGTCGTTAGAAAATGAGGCATAAGAAAAATCTTAGAGTAAAGACTTAACCTTAGTGGTGTACTCTGTTTGATCCATAACTACCGCAGCATTACCTTTATCAGCGCACAAAATTGAGATGTCGAAATTGAAACGAAAGGTGTTGAGAGCATTTCCTTCGTTTTTTGTAATGTTACTTTTAGGAGGTTTAGATGATCGTAAAAACCTGACAGTTTCGAAGCGGATAAGATCGGAAACGTCTTTAGGAAGCGTTCTCACAGAAGATTCTACCGAACTAATAATCTCTTCCATAGGAATGCTTTTGGAGACTAACGAAAAATGCAAACCTTTGGAAAGTATAGAATTTTCGCTAGGAGAAAGGGCATAAGAAGAAAGATTTATAACCTTCTCAGAACCACTTTTATCTGTAGAGACATTAATCGATGACATCAAGGAACGAAACTTACGAAGATGAGTCGCAATTGTCATTCTAATGTTTTTGGGCCTGTGTGTGGGTGATTGAATCAAAGAGAGACCAGTCAAGAAAGCTAAGAGTATTGGACAAAATGTTTTTTAAGACTTGTCTTTTCTTCGCGTAAAAATTGATTAAAAATTAATAAATTATTTTACTGACTCCAAATGCTATTTTCATGTATACGGGTGTTATTCTGACCTTTAAAAACTTATAATTTGATGTTTAAATTACGTATATACGTCTTAGGAGGCGGAAATTGTATCGATTTCCGGTTTTTTGCCGCCATCTTGAATATCTCACTTACGGTCGGGATCTCGAGTCGGTAACAGGCATTTTCGAATTCAGCTGGGTCGAATTAGATATAGAACATCTTTAACTTAAAAGTAATATGATTTGCTTCTAGACTCGTAACGGAAGCCTTTTTCTCAAATCTCGTCCTGACTAAGAAATTATACAACCGACATTACTGCGCTGATAAAAATGATCAAGCACTTATATCCCCATTTTACACAAAGAAGTATAAAAAACCGATGCACACGAATAGTTAAAAAACTCATTGAAGCCGTACAGATAGATAAAGAAGACACAGTATCCATATCCAGTATAACGTCGATAGATGACACTTCATCCTAAAACGAAAATGACTAAAATTCATCATAAACTGGAACTGCAACGGGTTCTTCACCCGCCTAGAAGAAATTAAATTACTATTTACTGATAAATCATTACAATACATCTGCTTACAAGAAACACGTCTAAAACCAAACCAAAATTCTAATATCAGAGGTTACACCATAGGTATGTCGAAAAGACCGAACACCAGGCGACTTCGCAAGCGGAGGAGTAGCTATACTAATACAAAAATAATCTAACCTCGCGACAAATCAACCAGAACACAAATCTCGAAACCATAGCAGTTGAAGTTATATCCACATTTAAATTAACTATTTGCACTATATACATTCCACCAAACCAACAAATACATTCTCAAACGATAGAAAATATCATTAACCAATTACCAGTTCCATATATATTAGCAGATTTTAATGCACACAATTAGATTTGGCGATCAACATACACTGACCAAACAGGAAAAATTCTAGGCCAATCCCTAGAGAATGATAACATAAATATTATCAACGACAGTAGTCCTACACACTTTACGTTAGCTACCGGAAAGTTCTCAATCATAGATTTAGTTATTAGTCATCCAACGCTCACACCCCTGTTACTACAATTTAGCACCTTAAACGATTTACATAACAGCGGTCATTTTCCCATCATACTTATAACTTCTTCTTCTTCTTCCTCTTTTTATAGGCCAGTGGCCTGTTTTAACCACAAAGTGGTTCTGTGAGCTAGCCTTGACCGTCGAAACTGAGGAAGAGTTCCCTTGTTAGGGGTTAACGACTACCGCAGGTATTAGCGTGGTAGCCGTAGACTTAGAACGTTTACTCAAATTCCACAAGATATCCCTCCAAAATGGAACCTAAAGGCCGCAAATTAGTATCTCTTTCGAGAATTATTAACCCATAAAATGAATAACATAACACACACTGATAATACAGACAAACAAATGGATTTTTTTACGAACAGTACTGGAGAAGCAGCGGAAGCAGCTATTGGAAGGAAAACCAACACCATTCTAAGATCAGTACCATGGTGGAATAAAAGCTGTGCGCAAGCAGTTGAGGAACGAAAGAGAACGTTCAACCTTCTATAAAAACATCACACCACAGAAAATCTAATTACATTTAAAAGAGCAAGAGCAGCTGCAAAACGTACGCTTAAGGAAATCAGGCAAACATCCTGGAGCAAATACGTATCAGAAATAAAAAAATGACATGACCCACACAGAAATATGGTCAAAGATTAGGAGAATAAAAGGAGTCACTACCGCACTTAAAATCACCTGCCTCCAAGAAAACGGACAAATTACCTCAGATCCAAATAAAATCTCAAAATTCTTAGCAAAAACCTTTCAGAATAATTCAAGTAATATGCACTATGGAAAACAATTTCTAACATATAAGCAACACAAAGAAACAGAAACCCTAGAAATAGAAGACGACCAAACAAACCCTATCAATAACAAATTCACAACAGCAGAACTAACTAAAGCACTAAAGAAATCAAAAAATTCTAGTCCCGGGCACGATGAAATCTCATACAAAATGATACGCCAGCTTCCCGAAAACGCTAAACAATATCTGCTAGCACTGTACAACAAAATATGGAATGAGAATACCTTCCCAGCTGCTTGGAAAAAGGCGATCGTTATACCAATTCTAAGAGCAAACAAAAACCGACTAGATCCAACTAACTACCGACCAATAACGCTAATAAGTTGTATATGCAAAACATTGGAAAAGATGATAAACTACCGATTAAAATGGTATCTTGAGGCCAACCACCTTATCCACAACCAACAAGGAGGCTACAGAACAGAATACTCGACAATGGACCAGCTGATATCTCTAGATTCAGAAATAAATGACCCATTCGTCAATAAACCGCATATGATAGTAATATTCTTCGACCTTGAAAGGGCGTTCGACACCACATGGAATCATCATATCATAGAAAGTGTATTAAGTTATGGACTAAAAGGACATATAGTACACTTTATACAAAACTTCCTAAACCAAAGACAATTCCGAGTAAGAATAGGAAACACGATGTCTGAAATATTCACCCAAGAAAATGGAGTGCCTCAATGATCTCTTCTTAGCACAACATTGTTCAACATAGCCCTCTACGTAGACGAGTTGGTCATCTACTGTAAGGCGAAAAGATTATCATCCATTCGAAAGAATTTACAGGTCACCGTTAAAAAACTAGTAAGACTCCTGCGATGCTACGTCTTCTCCACTCTCCTTTATGGTGTAGAATCCTGGACACTCAATGAAACCACAACTAAAAAACTCAACGCTTTCGAGATGTGGCTGTACAGGAGAATCCTGAAAATTCCTTGGACGGCAAAAGTGACAAACGTGGAAGTTCTAGGAAGAATGAAAAAAGACCTAGAACTTATGAATACAATTAAAGCCCGTAAACTAGAATACCTAGGTCACATCATGCGAAACGAAGAAAGATACGCTCTCCTGCAGGCAATCCTACAAGGAAAAATCTTTGAAAGAAGAGGACCAGGAAGACGAAGGATATCATGGCTCAAGAATCTCAGGACCTGGTTCAACAAAACATCCCCAGAACTTTTCCGGATTGCTGCAGACAGAGTCAGGATTGCTATGATGATCGCCAACATTCGCAACGGATTGGCACCCTAAGAAGAAGAAGAAGAAGTTAAAAAACTACTGTACAAAAACAGTTTTTAATTTCTCAACCACCAAAAGCATACACTTTTGTAAACTTGAACACTGTAATCTATGGAGCTATGGAGCCATCATATACTCTTCTGTCATACCCACTACACTCAAAATCATTAATCCCATACACCATACAGATATAAGAATCGTGACTGGAGCTTTTCGCACCAGCCCAGTCCAAAGCATCTTAGTTGAAGCAGGAGAGCCCCCTTTACGAATTAGGAGAGACAACGCAATTTTAGCCTACACAATCAAAATAGCCGCTTATCCTAAAAACCCCGCCCATCAATATGTCAACAAAGAATCGCCCATCACAACTCTAAATAATCCTTCAAAACAATTCAGTACCCGGTTACAACATCTAAAATCCAAATACAACATCCATTTCCCATCAATTGAAATTTTCAACCTTAACAAAATACCTCCATGGACTACGCCTCTGCCAAAAATAATATTAGACCTATCAAAATATCCGAAACATGACACGCACGCAGGCATCTTCAAGTCGAAATACAACGAGATCATTAACTCCTTGTCGATATACAAACATATATTCACGGACGCCTCTAAAATGAGAAATGCTAAAATGCTACCGGAGCAGCCAACATTTATGAAGACGAATGTCAACAATACCGTTTAGCTTATGAAACCACCATATTCACAGCAGAAGCTTACAGTATCCAAAAAAGTCTGATACGAATATTGAACAGCACAAACAACAAATTCTTAGTTCAATCGGATTCATTAAGTGTACTCACCAGCCTAGAAAATACATCAAATTATTTAATAATATCAAATATTCGAGAGCTTCTACAAAACTCACTCAGTCATAACAAAGGCATATATCTAACGTAGATACCATCTCACGTTAGCATAAAAGGCAACGAAAGAGCTGACCTAGCGGCAAAATCCGCTACAAAAGTAGAAAATGTAATAATGAAAAATCAATATTCTGAAGACATAAAACAACACACAAAAAAAATTATACTGGAACAATGGCAGACCGAATGGAATAATAGTAACCAAAACAAACTTAAAACAGTAAAACCAACGACAAAACCATGGACAACTACAGTGCTCCGCCAACAATAAGTGACGCTGGCTAGGCTAAGAGTAGGACACTTCCCCAATACGCACTCACACTTATTCCAAAAAGAAGACCCGCCAATATGTAACACCTGTAACACCAGAATCACCATCGAGCATCTAATAATCCATTACTCAAATTTTGAACAAGAGAGAAGAACAGCTGGAATTACATCAAACAACCTCGCAGAAATCCTAAAAAACACAGAGAAACTAATGCGCTTTATGAAACTTACTGGACTATTAAATAAAATATAATACTATAGTACCGGGGCTAATAACCTATGTAGTTGATGCCTGCATATTAATTTTAAAAAAGTGCATAGGTTGATGATTTAACATCAGAAGAGCAGGAAATGCAAAATGCTATCAGGAAGAAACGAAGGGCATGCTGTTAACCTAGAATACTACAAACTAATGAAAACGAAAACGTTTGCGACTGGTACGTCGAAGCAGAAAAACTGATAGAAAGAACGGGCCTAAAGTGACTAAAAAAACTGATGAATGCTTAACAACACCAGAATAGACGACAACAACTGCAGGAACTCTTCATTTTCTTCTTTCTCTTATTAAATAGGCCTTTAGGCTTCTAATATCCAACGTTTCCTCTTTCCAGCTGCTGTGCATGCTAGCCTATCGATGTTCATCCTATTAACGTGGTCATTCTATCCCCGTATTCTCTGGCTCATCCATCTTACAATGGATGTCTTCTGTCTTACATTCTTGGTGTCTAGCATCGGTTCTTACTCTGTCGATTAACGTATTTTCTGCTATATCTCTTAGCACTTTCATTTCCGATGTTCTGATGATTCTCTTAGATTTGCTATTTTCTTATTTTGTCTCGGCCGCATATGTGATTATTGCCAGCACTCATGCCTTATATAAAAAAGGTTTTGGACGGGGTCGCACAACAAATGTCGGTTCAAGTAATTACGCACTTAAAAGTACATCGTGTCACCTCGACATCTTGCCACTTTAAAACCTAAATGACTACTGAATTTAAAAATTTAACTGCCGAAGATCACGCGCCGTGTGTCTGCGTACTCGGCGTGTTTCTTTGAAGTGTGCGAAATTTACCGCCAATCAACGGGAACCAGCACACCGCTTCAAATTCGTCGCGCCGGCCCGTTCTCACAGCGAGTGGTGCGTCAAGTCACACGCCAAGCGCGTCGCTCCACAGGCTGTGTAATGCACACTTTAAGCAGCCAGCTACTGCTGTAGCTTTATTAACTTGTCCTCGCACTTTATTCGTTAGGTTCCATAACTAGGTAATAGTCGCACCCAGATATTTGAATGACATTATTTGTTCTATTGTTTTATTATTCACCGCCAGTTTACAGATTTTAAGTTCTCTTGCTATAACCATGCATTTTGTTTTTTCGGCTGAGATTTTCATGTAGTATTTTTCTGCTTCCAATTGGAATGCAGAAACCCAAATTGCAAATATGATACCGACAAATACCAGATGCCAAGCTTCAGATGCAGTAAAACGAAAAACCAAGATTGAAACCTGGTTTATAAAAGTTTACACTGCATTAAGTTTACTTGTATCAAGCAAAAAGGAAAATAAGATGGCATTTGCACAACATTTGCACACCAATCATAACAGTCAATAAAAATTGTTTTTATTTAGTGTTTTGTATATTTTTAGGAAAATAGTTAAAGATCAAGATGTAATCTAGTTCTCTCTGACTTAAGGTAGTTCATTTGCTTTATGGGTGTGTATCAATTTATGGAAAACTTCTATTTAATCATGGCATGCTGCGAATGAGTTTTTTTTAAACACACGATAAATTAATCTTAGTGCCAATATGTTGCTTTTGAATGTTAAGGCATATAGACAACTTTTTTTCGTATTTCTCTCAGTGTAATCAAATGTGGTACTTAGATTCTTTTGAATGTAAGCTCTTCAACTGTGATATCAACTAGTATTAATATTAATTTTATTTATTTTATTATGTTACATTTTTTTTTGTATTCACATACGCTCTACTGAGTTGTTTTGCTAGGCTGAGCGCAAGCTACTTTTTTTCTAAATCAATCGAACTTAATTAATTAACCTTTTTAATTAGTGTCCTCTTATTTCATCATTATTATTACACCATGTCCAACGGTAGTCTTAAATTGGCTCATTTAAACACCCGATCTTTAGCTGCTAATATAGTTGAATTTAGTTATTTAAGACTTTCCTCCGATTTCGATATTATTACTGTTTCAGAAACATGGCTAAAACCTTATTTATGATGTGACATTGTAAAGATAGCAGGTTACAATTTTGCGCATTCAGATAGGCTGATACGTCGCGGCGGCGTTGGTATCTGCATCAAGGCTTGTTACAATTTTAGTTTAATAGAAACAAACAACTAAGTAGAACAGTTGTAGATAAATGTAAAATTTAAGCTAAAATCTTTACTCTGAAAAATATTACAGTGAATTCATATCAGAACTATGCAATGTCCTTACTGAAATTAAGATCTCTTATGATCAGATAGTCTTGTTGTAAGATTTTAATTTAGATTACTTAAATGCAGATAAGGCAACCTGCGATTTAATGTCAATTAGTGAAAATTTTGAATTACTAAAGCAAGTTATTGAAGATTCTACTCATTATCTCAGTGTAACCGATCTAATATTCGTCGAAGAAACAATAAGTTTTACAGATGCTGGAGTAATAAGTATTGACAGAACATTGTCCGACCACGATCTAATGTTTTGCAGAATCTCTTGGGAGGTATCACGTCCACCACAATTCTACAAAACCTACAGATCACTCCGCGACGTTGATTATGAACAGTTTTCTGTGGAGTTACATTCCATTCCTTGGCGTAATATACATAAATGACCAGACAGACGTCGATTTAATGATAAAACTATTAACTTGTAACATTTCACAACCTTTTGAAATTCATGCTCCGTTAATTACTAAGCGTATATCAAAACCTCCGACGCTTTGGATCACTCAGAATTTAAAACTGCTAGTGAAACAGCGAGATAAGTCTTTGTCACAATTCAAATTTGCCAGAACAACAGAAGCATTATAGATAATTGCTCAATCGAACAACACGAGTATGCAGACAAACAAAATAATTACTTTGAAACACAGATCTGCGCCTTTTAAATATTGGAAAAAACAGGAACTCATTGCATTTTAAGTCATCTGTCCGACTGCACTCAAATTAATAATTGTTTCATTAAATCAGTTCTGAAGCTAAAACTACAAATTGATAATATAAACCCGTTTTATGAAGATTTGACTCCAGGACTGCAAAATAACTTTAAATTTTCGCCGGTTCATGAAATTGAAATATTAAATGTAATTAATTCACTAAACACTAAAGCCCTTGGATCTGACGGAATCAATATAACTATGATTAAGTTATGTATCCCATTTATATTACCATTTTTAAATCATTTTATCATTTTTTGGTTTTCTAATACTGTTTGTCCTACCACTTGAAAAAAGCTCACATTATACTAATTCCCAAAGTAAATACGCCAAAATATTTCAGACTTACGTCCTATTAGCATAGTATCAGTTTTCTTTCAAAAATTATTGAAAAAATAATGGATACGCAATTGCGTGAATAGATTGAATTAAATAATATTCTACTGGAGGTTCAATCGGATTTTAGAACGGATTATAGCTGCAATAGTGCTCTTCTTAGAAAAACTGACGACATCTTTAGTGCACTTGATCGTGGAATGGCAACTATTCTAGTTTTACTCAATTTTTCGCTTTGATTTGATATAATCACTCATTCCGTGTTACTATAATATATTCAATCTTGTTTTGGTTTAGAACCAAATGCAATTTCACTCTTGTCTGATTACCTGACTAACAGATGCCAAGCAGTTTTTTACAAAAATAAAATTTCTAAATTTGTAGATGTCACAGCGGGAGTGCCTCAAGGATCGATCTTAGGGCCCTTACTTTTCTGTTTATATACAACACGCTTTTGATGTTGATTTAAATATTCCTCACCTCATTTATATGCAGATGATACGCAGATATCTAAACATTTCCAGTGATGTACATAAAAGTTGTGAGGAAATAAACGAAGACTTAAAATCTCTCTTAGATATTGGCAAGTTACACTCATTAATACGAAATCAAAGCAAATCGAAATTAATGTTATTTTGTAAAAAAAATTGATAGTGTTTATAGAATATCAAAATTAATGTTGGTAGCGACTGTACTGAACGTAAATTAGAGAAACAAAAAACTTGGGCTTAATTAATTATTAATGAAGAGTTACGATTTTCGTCACATATTAATAAATGTATCGCAGTGGTTTTAACGTCCTGCGACTGGTTTATCAAAATCGGTCTGTCGTAAGTCGAGAACATCTAAAAGTTTTATGTGAATCGCTAGTTCTATCTAAACTTAATTATTGCGACTCTGTGCATAGTCCTTGTTTATCTTACGATGATTCTGAAAAAATCAAAGACTACAATATTTGGAATAGTTAAGTTTGACCGTAACTCTCACAAACTGTTTGATATCTATTGGTTATATACAGTGTCCGCCAAAAAGTCGGCATAATATGGAAAAAAAATTTTACGTCAATCATTTGCGCTTGTCTAAAAACCTATTTAGCCTACTATTAAATTAAGTAAGATTTCAAACAGATTTTTTTAAAGTGTGCTACGTTTAGCTAACTGAACAATCTCATGGCCAGAAAACAGCTAATTTATTTAACTTTAGCTAAAAATTAATTTTTAAATGTTTTAAATATTTAAAAAAAAATCACATATCAAGACTTAATATTAAAATTCAATTTCTTCCATGTGAATACTTTAAAGATTTATAATTGGAAAAACTAATATAAAATGTTAATTACTCTTTTTGATTTTTTATTATTTCCCGAAAAGTAATACGTTTGTATAATTTTTACTTTTTTATGCAAGGCGCTTTTTAGAAGAAATATTTTTCAAGTATATATATTTAGATAACTTCTAGAAACTCAAGTCTAGCCCTGTTAATGAATTACTGTTAAAAAAATTCTTTAAATGTGCTTTTGCAATTGTCTAAATGAGGAAATTTTTTTAGAACATGTAATTGGATAAAGAAAAGCCTCCTCATTTAGACAACTGTAAAAGAATATTTATAGGATTTTTGTAACAGTAATTCATTAACAGGGCTAGATTAGAGTTTTGAGAAGTCATTTAAATAGATATTAATTAGAACTGAAAATAGTTCTCCTAAAAAGCGCCTTGCATAGAAAACGTAAAAATTATGCAAATATACTATTCTTCGGTAAATAATAAAAAATATAAAGAAGTACCTAATTAACATTTTATATTATTTTTTCCAATTATAAATCTTTAAAGAGTTTACATAAAAATTTTGAACTTTAATATTAAGTCTTTGTATGTGAAATTTTGAAAAATATTTAAAAAATTTAAAAATAAATTTTTAGCTAAAGTTAAAAAAATTGGTATTTTCTGGCCTTGAGATTGTTAACTTAGCTAAGAAGCACACACTCTAAAAAATTTGTATTGAAATCTTACTTAATTTCCGAAAAATAACACTTTTTGAATTTTGACAATTTCGAAAAACTCCATTTTCTAAACAAGTAAAAATTAGTCGGTGTATATGATAGGGGCTAAATAGGTTTTTAGAAAAGCACAAATTATTTATTGACCTAAAAAGTTTTTTTAAAAAATTAAAAATAAAATTTTTTCCCATATTATGCCGACTTTTTGGCGGACACTGTATGTCGAATCTGCTATATACTGTATGTTTATACCACAAAATTATGTTGTCTCTACAATAAAATTATTTATCGTACAGACATACATACTTTAAATTTGAGATTTAAAGGATTATTGACCCCACCTATTCATCGTACCGAAATGTTTAAGTGGTCGTTTACATACCAAATTGTTAATAAATATAATTGGCTACACTTAGATCTCAAATCTTCTAATGTTAAACATATTAAAAGTAAGTTACTGAAAATGAAACTTTGTCAAAGCGTCTGTCTAACGTCCTACTTGCAGTTACAAAAGCCATTTGTTTTATTTAACTGTGGAATGACCTGATATTTTTTTGGTAATTTTTTTAATTTTTGATTGTTATTATTCAATTTCTCACTTCTATTCAGAATTTATTGTCAGAAATATTGCGCGAAAAGGGGTTAAGTGGAAGAGCAGTGGAACTGACAAGTTTCTTAGGCTGAACTTCGCCTTAGATATTAATAAATGTTTTCGTAGATGGAAAAAAAATAATAAAGGCATTAATAATACTAATAATAATACGGGCTGAATAAGAATGAAAGCAGTGAAATAATCACACCATTTTGTGATCAGATACAGAAGGAGATACAGATTGCAAAAGGGGATATTATAATATCTGGACATCTAAACACATCATTAGTTGTAACTTCTTCCTTTTTGGATCAATTTAAAAAGATCTAACGCAGCTTTAATTAAAATAATAAGGAGAAATTAGTTGACTATCACTTCGATCAAATGAAACTCGATACTGTAGATGCGTGAACACAATGCTTTTACTTATATGAAGCGAACGATAGCCCAACATAACTAATCTTTTCTCATGTATAGACACATTTTGTTTCAGTTAACCAGCCTTTTTTTCTTAAGGTTCGCAATATTTTCATGGTAAGAATAATTAAGTAACACCCTATATGCACAGCACATGCATAGCGTCTATTTACAATTGTAAACTAACGTTAACTCAAGGATAGTATCGAAAGAATCAAACTATTTCCATGATAAATGGAACGAAATAGAACCGTTATCAATTCCAACTAAAAATACATTTCAGCGCCAAAGCACACTTTGATATCATTCACATGAGCGTATACTGCTCTTTGCAGCACAATACGATGCGCCTTATCGATTATAACAATAAACCAACCACTTTACATTAAATCAAGCACACCATCTCGTCAGATAATTCTATTTACATGTTCCACAGAGGCAAAGATAATGACTATGCAAACGAAGTAGACTACTGCTTTGTGGCACACTAGTCTAGTGTTCATGGTTTAATTAGTTACGAAATTTATTTTAAAATCCGCGTACTGACATTTTCTTAAACATAATTTAACAAGATGAATACCAGGCTCGGTGAGGCCATTTAGTGAATATTCTGTTTATATGACAGCAGCTGACGGCCAAAATTAATGAGTCTTACCTGCGACCAACAGCGAGTTTTACCTAGCGCATTGTTGTTGAAAATGCTTAAAATTTATCACCCCTTTCGAGTCGAATTACGCAAAACAAGAGTTATTCGCTGCCAGCTTCATTAATCAAAATTAAAGTTGCGCCTTACAGTTACGAAATAATTAGAATTATTTCAAAGGGGTAAGTCCTTTGCTGTCGATGTTATTGCTTTCTAATCCTCGTTCGAATATTTAATTTTCTACAGAAAGTTTTACTGGAACTGATTAAGTTTAAATATATTCTATGGTTTGGGAAAAAATAGTAAAAGTAAATAGTTTTTGGCATTTCCTGACTGGCAACTAACTGTAATATGAGCACAAAACGGAAGTTGACATTGAACTGTCTAGTTAAAAATGTTCTTGTTACACTTCTCTCGTATCGGCACATCCATGTCTAATTAGATATTCACAAGAAGCTAACAGCCTGTCTATAACACCCCATAATTGAAAGGCTTCATGTAATAACTAGAGACGTGTTTTGGACAACAACTGGGTCAGTATATTCCTTATAATTTGTAGGCTATGCTCTAATTACTTTGTTTTTTAGCTGCTTATTAATTGGATTCTTAGAAATAGTTTACCCACAGCTGCATATTTTTGTAATGGTAAAAAATATTGCAGATAAATCTATACTTATTTTCATTATTAAGTAGTTTAAAGGCTACTATCACAAACATAGTGGCAGCAAAGGTTTTATAACCGCTAGTAATTAATTTCTATATTATGCTGCTATAGCAAATACAGAGTGTTTCCTTATAATAGTACCGATTCCTTGTACACGACTTATTTTAGCAAAGTCTGTGACCAAAGGTACACAATATTATTTCAGTATTTTTTAGCCTCGGGTATGAAGTATGAAACGAAAATACCCATGACGTAACTAAAATAAGGTTTTGTTACTACTGTTCTGAATTTTCATGAAGTAACTGGTATAAGTAAAAATCTACATTATTTTTGGAAATACCCTGTATGTCAGCAAATTGAATTGGTAATATAATATTCTTGTCTGTGTACTGTTTTTCATAGATACATTAATTTTGAATTTATTATTAGCGCATATATCTAAGAGGGTGTTTGGCACCAGTTGTGTCGGTGATACCGCTTTTAATAAAGAGTATTTATTCTTCAATAAGTACTTTGTGATCAGTTACAGTTCTGAAGTTCAAGTGGTGAACATTTTCACACGACCCATAAATACTTGGTTTTAAAGACGTGTAGAAAGCAATATTCTTAAAAGTGGGTCCCTCGTACTACCTTCATGTAGCGGTACCTTTTAGCTACCTCACTCAAGCCATCCGCAGATCCCGGCCATGTCAGAACAACCCCCCCCCCCCCCCCGCCCATAGATGATCTTATCGAAGCCAGTGTAAGACGTAGGATGTGCTTTGTCATCTTGTCTTCAAGGTTGCACCCTCGACAGTATGGGTTGTCAGCTAGGCTCATCATATGTGTTGTTCCGTTTGCAGTGCCCAGAAAGTTTTCCAATGATAAGTCGTAGTTTACCTCGTGGCAATTTTCCACAAAATTTTGAGATTCTTTGTAAGGGGGCTGCTATAGCCTTCCTTGCATGGTGGCAATTGTTCATATTAACCTATCTACCGCAATGGGAAATGTGAATTTCTTGGGTAATATTGGGCAGCAGAGTCAACGAAGGTGGGATTACTAGTTCCGGAACCCAAAAAAGTTATTCCGAGCTTTATTTCACTAGGTCATCGTTCTCATAGTTTCCTGCATATTCTTTTACCCAAATGAGTTCTAAAACATAATTCCTTTATTATTGCAGTTAGCTCTAGAGTGCAGTGGCACAAACAATTTTATGGTTGTCCAGTGCCAATAAGGCAGCTTTAGTGCCATTAGTTATCCTTATGGTACTATTCCGGAAATTACGCTACAGAATTGCATTTACATCTTGCATGCTAGCTATTACCTCCGATTGAAAACTCGTATTGTCTAATGATTGGTTTTTTGAATTTCTAGGTCATCTAACAAGATACCTTCCCCTGTTCCCCCTGCTGTTTAAGATCTATCCATAAAAATGGATATCTCAGATCCATAAATATGCAGTTTCAACCTTAGCGAAGGTGAAATAATTCTTAAAAATTAATTAATCAAGAGAGAATATTTCGTTGCTCCCAGTACAGGCAATGGATAGCCTTTTTCAAAATATACTGATATTTCCCTCCAATGCGTCTATCGATACATAACTCCATCACGCACAGTGTTAGAGTCACATCCATCACATAAAGATCGAGAGACCCACAGTAGCTTCCAATACTACATTCGGGTGGAACTTTTAGCATCCGTAATATTCAGACACACTTTTGTTAAACGTGTGAGAATTCGGTTGTCGTAGTAATTTGTCTACTCGGGGCCACCAGACTAGGGCTCCATAGCAAAGTATTTGTCTGACGAAGGCAGTGTGTACAGCTATAAACAGACGTTGATGAAGATTCCCATAGTATGTTTATCGCGCAGCGACATTGCCAAAACGACACACTTGCTTTCTCAATTCTTGTTTGCTTATGTTTTCTCTAATTCAGCAGTTTGTCAGATGTAATACTGAAATATTTGACTGCCTGAAAAGGTTAAGGGTAGCTAGAAAAGTCGTAGTGCTCTGAGGACCTCTACTTCTTTCTTTTTTGTAAACAGATCATATCGGTTTCCGTGCAAGATTGCTCAGTTACTCTAAGTGCCTTAAATTGCATAACACTTATTCACACTTGCCATTGAGCAGGATGCCATCCGAGCAAGCTATAATGTAGAAAGCAGCTGCGTTAGTCGACAGAGAAAGCTGTCCATTAACTGTTAACCTAATGCAATCGATCGTTGGATAAGTCAATCATCTGGCAGTTTTTATGGTGACGCCATTGAAATTCGACTTTTTAATTTAAAAATTATTTTAGCTCTATTTGGACACATTAACTTACATCAACTTTTCAACGTTTTCAACAATTCTGAAAACATACTGTTTAGTTTGGAGGTTACAAAAATAATTATTTTTTTAGTAGATAAATATGTGTTTCGATTTTTTTCCATTTCCAGGGTATATTTACAACTTGCTGACACTAGATGATGCATTGAATACGTTAATTAATAATCAGAAAACTGCCCGAAATAGTATTTAAACTCGGCCCCACTCAAAACTTGCATTTCTATTTTACTGTTTTTCGAATGGTTCATGAACACCTACTCAGCATCAACCTACCTTCTGTTTTATTAATATACTAATGCCTTGTTTAAGTGGAGGAGTGGACGTTTGTACAGTTCTAGAACTTTGCAATTAAATCTGTCGGTTTAAAGGTCATTGCTGCTGTAATTCCCTATGCGGCGAATATAGCGAATTAGGAGTAGGAACCAGAGCTAAATGCCGTTTATATTTATATCTGGTAGTTTTTCAAATAATATTTTATCAAATAAGCGGCTTATGTTATTTGTGATACTAATTTCTATTACAATGTATTATTAGACCGCTCGCGCCTGCTATAAAAAAATATCGGAGTAAAAATATTAAACAAACTACAAACGAAAACAAGATTACTGTAGTACCCCTAAACGATGGGTGAACACTGCCCTGACTGTCTCAAACCCTCGGCAGAATATAGCGTGAATAAAAACAAGACGGTTCTTAAGGTTAGAAAATACATATATTAATTAAAACACAATAGGGCGCCAGTCGTTATTCTCAAAAAAGCAACTCTAGTTAACAAATCGCTTCACTACCCAATTTGGATGTCATTTGCTTCACGATCCTAAACAAAAAACGAGAAGGTTTATGAAATGTTATATGAACATATAAAAAAGAATACCATTAACAGTAAAAGTGGATTTAATTATCACAGCAGCAAAATTTTTAACAAATTATAATTGATATAAATCCCAAAATTGTTATGCCAAACAATTCACATTTGATAAAACAAATTATTGAAATCTAGGATGCCAAGTAAAGCTGCCCTGAAAAGACGGCTCGATCGCCGGCTATAATAAAACTGTAAACTACTCAATTTGAAATGAAATACCTGGCGATCGAAGTTCAGCAACAAAAACCTGCATCGGGTGATTTCAGTGGATCCCTATTTGAAATCGGCGTGCGACTGATAAGATACCTAAGAAGTTATTTTTTCCCGTGCGAGATTGGAAATCAAAGGCTTGTTTTTGGATCATCTCATGATTTATTGCAGGCGAAACTGCCTGTACAGTCAACAACAAGTACACTGAAGTTAGCAAAAACAGCGTGTAATTACTCCGTGGCTATCTGGAAGGTTTCGACTAAGGCTCCCACCAGGTGGAACGCGACTGACGATGGACATCTGCGGTTCATGGTACACCGGTAGAGCACCTTCAACGCATGAAATTCAGCGGGCGTAAAATGTTTCACGGTGTCATTTCTGGTAGCGTTGTCTAGAAGGGTGCAAGATGCTAATGCAGTAATAATGTGGCATCGTTAAAGATGCAGCATAGAGATGCCGCAAATAAACCTAATTCCTAAATTTATTTGAAAAGAACCCTAACGAAACAACATGTGCTTACCCAACGATCGATAACGGGCAGCAATTTATGTGTGAAGCTTAAATCTGCCGCTCGCAGAAGAAGAATTATGTGTATTGGTAGGTTAGGCATGTATTTATAATTAACATGACATTGTTAGCGCTGGGTGATAACGTCGCGTGTTGACTGTTCGATTAGATCTTAGTTATTTACAGTGAAATATGATAGAGTTACTGAAACTGTAAATACCAAAATGTTGCATTGGCCTTCATGAGCCCTTACGCGCGCTAGATAAAACCAAATTTTGGGTAATGTACCTTTTCTATTTTTAATAGGTTAAAGTATCGTCAAGAAAAATTTTTCAAAATATGAAATTATGATTCCATGCAAAATATCAAAAATATTGAGCAACCTTTATGAATCGTGTGTATTAGGTCAAGTATCTTTGTGGTAACGCAGTTTCATAAAAGTAAGCAGATATTTCTTAAATTTTGCATGGAACAATAATTTTATATTTTCAATAACTTTTCTTGATGAGGCTTTGACGTATTTAAAACAAAAAATTAACTTTACCTGAAAAATTACATTTTTATCCAACGCTCGTGAGGGCGCACGAAGCCTCCATTTTTTATACACCCTGTATATATATTTGCACGAGAAACTGCTTCTTTTTACATAATTCACCTGTATACAGTAAAAATAGAATATCACTTTAATTGCGCCACATGTATGTCTTGTTTTTAACATAACAAGTCATAGCTTATCAAAGAGCTGCGTTTAGTTGTTTCCCTTCAATATAAGTTGTGAATACCATATTACCGGGAAATAGTTTAACTTAGATTTGCGGGTAGTCAAATAATAAAGTTGGTAACCCACATATAGGATTTTGATCAGTTCAGTGTTAACCCATCCCTGCCTCCGCATTAGTTTGGCCGAACCGTTGAACGCTATTGATTACGGGATTATTGTAGGGTAATCACTGCTTTGTATCCTGCTTATATTCAAGAGTAAAATTATTGTCGTTGGTATATTTGAGTTTCATTGTGTATTGGAGCGTTCACTGACTAACAAGTGCTTTTCAAGAATATCAAAAAATTGTATTGAGCTAAACTTTAATAACAGCTATCTGGATTTACTACAGTATTTAGTGCCATCGAACACATTTATACAACGTAAATAACAATATAAAAGGGTATAAATTCATGTGTGGATGGCTTTCGCTGACTTTCGTAAAGTCTTTGATACTGTAGAGAGTTGGGTAATAATAAAAACGATGAGAAAAGTCTATGATAAAGCAACACTCCAAGTGCACTTACATGAATGTATTACCAAAGTTAAAATAAAGAGGCGTCATAGAGGAATATGTTGTCTCACCAAAGCTTGTCAACTCAGCACTTAAAGAGGTTTTTTGAAAATTCCACTTGAAAGAAAATGTAGTAAATATCTTAGGTAAACGACTAAAACATTTAAAATAAGCATGTGACATTATTGTGCTCGCGATCACGAAAGAAAGTCTGACAAGATCTGCATACAGAAGCTGAAGGACTTTCAACCATGTATATGATAAATGAAAATGTCAATATTAATAACAATACTTAATTGAAAAAGTGTTTATTTGGGACAAGCAATACCTTTAGTTAAAGAAAAGCAAAAACTGGTAATTAATCGAATAAGTAAACTATCCCGGCCCTAAGGCAAATTAAGGCAGGTGATGAATATGAATATTTCCCTGATTACATATTCCCTGTTATTAACAAAAACTAATATGCTAGAAATGTAGGTACATCAACCTGGAATGCAATGTAAAATATTAGGAATTATGCTGAATGATAAAATGACAAAACAGTGGATTCATGAAAAAGAAACACAGATGTATGACATTGCAGTTAGATTAAATACATGGAAATGGAATTGGGGGCACCACGACAAAGCAACAGAAGGACGGGGTGACAATGTAACAAAAAATGTCCATTTTACTGAAAGAAGAGAAACATCGGACGACCTTAGCGAAGATGAAGAAATTACTTAAAAGAAACCTGATGTCTTTGTTCTACACAGAGATCGATGAAAGCATATACAGGAGACCTATATTCGAACATGAATAGAGATTGTGATTTGTATATCAAATTGTAGGAATTTAAAAACGCTACGATTCAACTATGTTAACGATATTAAAAGTTTAAAATGAACTCAGCAATGATAAACATAAATTTCTGTTGTACTATATACAAGAAGAATAATTCGGACACTAGCAACATTTAAGAAACAGCAAACTATAGCATTTTAGTTAATCTAAAAGACGAAGAAATTATTGTAGTCGCGAAAAAATCACTTTCAGAGATTTCTGCAGATCTTAATATTTCAAGTTGACGAAAAACAAGCTTTATCAATTCCCTCTGTATCTTCGCCAATCGGTTCGTCCGTACGTCCGGCCGTCGCGTCGGTCGATCTGTTGGTGGTATAACTCAAAAACTATTTATTGGAGAACGACGATATTTTTCATGCGCAATTCATGTCTACCTAGCCCCAAACCAAGAAAATTTCAAATATCTACAGAGTGAACTCAGAAAAGAATAAAATTCTGCCTATTCTTGCTTTAACTCGAGGACTATCAGTTAAATAAGGGTAGTATTTTGCACATACCTCAAATATTGACCCTTTACAAGGCGAACATCTTAAAAATAAAATTGTTTATTTATTCTTTGTTATTTTTAAAATTTTTAGTTTCAAATCTTCCATTTGTGTGGCAATTTCGTATAAAGCTCTTTACTATTTTCTAAATCCGTTTTAAATGCTTAGGGAAAATATTATAGTTGCTGCTAGTTAACTATTTAATGAAATAGATTACGTTTATGTACATGATTTTTCGGTTATTTTTATAACATTTTTAAAGTAACTAATTGGTGTTATTATAACTCGCACGTATAACATCCAGAAATGACACGTTGAAAAACAATTCCAGAAGCTCATAAAAGTGATTTCGTGTAAATGAAAACGACTGTTTAAGAACGCTTTTGTAATCAAACAAACCCTATTTTATAGTTTATCGCCTCCCCGTTTTAATTTCGTAGCGCGCTTAATTTATAGCAGTAAATATTTTGATACTCTCATTTGTTGCAAGCGGTTCCTCGTGGATCGGAAATTTCTCTAGCAATTTCGTTAATATTTAATTTACAGCGACTGCAATACACACATTCCCCAAATACAATGGATTTAATTGTCTCGTGCTGTAAACAGAAGCGAGATGCCTATCTCCACAGTAACCAATTTAACATAAATTTTCCGCATCATATCCCAGTGTCAAACCAACTTCATCGGATCAGGTGCAATTTAAAGCATGCAGAAATTTCCAACCTGCAATAACCGTCGTCGAACAGCAAATTTCAAGCGAGAGTGCACCGATCATTACCTCAAGTGGCACTGTAGCCGTCGCATATACGTAAATTACAATTAGAGCTAAATTTAATTGATGCAGAGGTGCAGAACTTTGATGCATTTGAAACCAACGCCGACTAACGCGTAGTGAAACTTAACGACCTGCTTGCCACTGTGTCCCGGGATTTGTCATTCTCGGTTTTCCTTGCCCAGTTTTTCGGGAAAATATTTTATGGCAGATGTTATCTAAACCAACTATTATTCAATGTCTCAGAACCAATTCTTTACGTTATCAATGAATTTGATATAAAATTCAGTTGGAAAGCGGTAACTTTCGATTTGATTATTCTTATTATAATAAATGTGGGTAAATTTTTATACTTAATCGATAACTACAGCAGATTTACATCATTTGTATTTTCTTTTTAGAAAAGCGTTTGCCATTATTGTTATATACAACGAATGTCAAATAATATGTAGTAAAGTATAGTACAATAATAATTATTTTTGAAAAAGTGCGACTATGGAAAACATATCACTGCTTTAGGTTCGTTCACATGCTTACAATAGTTACGTATCAATTTGACACCTACCAAATTAAGTTGTGTTTGCTTAAATGTTTTTGCAAGGACACATGGTTTTTATAATTAAATGGCATTTTCAAAACGAGGTTCAAGAAAATAGTGAGTGGAAATAGAGCGTTCAAACTTATATTCACGAACTGAGACTGATTATTATTAACGAAAAATGACTAAGTACATAGTTGCATGCTGATACGTGCAGTTGAAAATTTACAGCAACCCTTTTCTTAAAAAAATGCATACCCACGTATAATTGTGGCTTTGATTTAGAATAGCTATTTACGATATTAGGCTGGTAGTTAAGCATTTATGGCCGAGCTAGTACATCACGGTCGAGCCCGCCAGGGCGAGACACGTGCACTAGCGAAGCCATAAACGCGAATACTGGCCGTGTGTCGTATAGTTTTTTTTGTATAATGAACAAGAACACGAACTATTTTGATTATATTAAAGAATTATCCCAAACTATTTGCTTTAAAAATGTTGTGTTTATTGTTATACGTTTGGCAGTACTGAAGTGTATTGTTGCTGACGCCAGCTAAGGCAAATTCGAGGTTAGGATTTGCATGAGCTTTTGCCAGACTTAAGACCTGCTAACCTCGAATTTGACATCGACTGACAGTGCCAGTAACAATATACTTTAATACTGCCAAACGTACAACACGAATCACAGGCGCTAAGTGCTACCGGCGGCCTCGTTGCTAAGCTGTACAAAAAATAAAATAATGGGCGTGTTTCTAATGTATTTTTTTAAATGTTATTACTAGTGGAAATTAAATGTAGCTATAAGAAGGACTACTGCATATTTTCCTCGTTTAATGGAAACTTTTTTTTTTGTTTTTTTTTATTTATATCGCAATTAATAGCATATTGTTTAGTATTTTTATTTTGTGAGCATGAAATGATACTTTAATTGTTATGATTTTTATAGGGAGTAGAATGTGTTTTCTCAGTCAATGTAATTTATTGAAACAGTTCCCCAAAAGCATATCAAAAGACAATACATTGCTCTTAATTAGTATACAAATATATTAAATAAAACGCATACATCTTAAACTAAGTATTAGTACCTAAAAATTGAAATTACTTAAGCTTATAATGAATCTATCACTCTATTTTCCTTCAATTTACATTGTCGGAATTTGGGGTACTTATTGTAATATTGGGGCATTATTAAGAAGTGCTTCGGCTAGCTCAGAGTGTGGTGGATAACGATCTCTCTGCAGCCTTATATGCGATGGTAAAACGAATCATTTTCACGGCGCCAAGTACCTAGTCAAAACCTGAGGCACTATTGCTGACAGACGCTACCTCTAAAATAGCAGGCACAATCTAACCAATAAGCTAGACAAAACTGACATCCAGGGTTTTGATCTTCAAAATGCGAAGAAAGATATGGAATACATAATGAAACATGTATTGATAGATTTAAAAGATGTGGATCCAACTTGGGATTGATTAATCATATAATTTGGAGTAAAACAAATAATATGCCCATGTTCAATTCTCAAATGCTACTGAAATAATGAGGAAAAACAATTTTATCGCATTTTATTTGGTAATGTACTACATTTCTACATTAAAAATCGTTGAGAAATATGGCACGTTTCTGCATTAGCAACACTTTTCTGTATAGCAACAGCGATTCGTTTTACGTTTGGCAGCACTAAAGTGTACTGTTGGTGACTCTGTAAGTCTATGTCAAGTTCGAGTTTAGTAGGTTAGGTTCTGCGTTAGTTTGTGTCAAAACTGAAGCAAAACCTAATCTGCTAACCGCGAATTTGACATAGACTTACAGTGTCACCAACAATACACTTCAGTACTGCCAAATGCATAACATCAACTGGAGGTGCTTATTGTGCTTTAGTACATAGAAATCAGTTCTGCTCAACTTAGTTATGTTTTGACATTTAATGTCAGTTTTATGTAAAAATTTCATATTTTACATTTCTTGCGATAATAGTATATTATATACCAGGGGACAAAAGTGCACTTTGGTCCCCAGGTATATATACTATTTTTTGCACTCCTGGATCACCAATCCTCTATACCGGGTGGCTAGAAAAAAACGAATCCTGTTTAAGTCCTCACATCTCCGGAACGCTTTAACATAGCGATTTCAGTTTTTGCTTTTCAAGAGACAATGGATTGAGAATTATTCCTGCCAAATTACAAACAATTATTTTAAAAAACAAAGGAATTGCGAATTTTTTAATATCAACTAGAAAAAATCAATTACACGTTGATAATTTAATAAGCAACTTAAATCAAAGAAACATTATGTTACAACAAATGAAGGTGTGAGTGACATTTGCAGTTAGTTGTTACTTCGCAATTAGTTTAGCGAGATTTCGTGCTAATTAACTTACTTTCTCTTTTAATAATGGCACCTCATTTAACGAAGTCTGACCTCGAGGTAATTGCAATGTGTTATCGAGAAAAACATTGGCGTGGACAAAGAATTGCGAGAGAGTTTCCATGGAATAAATGGCAACCTTCTAGCATAAATCGTGCTATTCGACGGCTTGTAGAAACCGGATCTGTTTACAAAAAACCCGGAAGCGGAAGACCTGTAACTGCTACAAATCATGAAAATTCACAAATCCTAGGCGAATTGTCGTTGTCATAGGAAAATCAACCGGGGACTCATTTATCTCAGCGTAAAATAGCACCCAGGACAAGAATCAGTCGCAGGTCTGCCCAAGTTATTCAAAAACGCGTTTATAAGTATAATACACCATACAAAATGTTTATTGGTGGAATTTTTAAGAACATTGTCAACGTGTAATTGATTTTTTCTAGTTGTTATTAAAAAATTCGCCATTCCTTTGTTGGTTAATAATTGTTTGTTATTTGGCAGAAATAATTTTCAATCCATTGTTTCTTAGAAACCAAAAACTGAACTCGCTATCTCAAAGCGTTCCGGATATGAGAGGACTTAAACAGGATTGGTTTTTTTTCTAGCCACCCGGTATAATAAAGGAGAACGATCCAGACTCGGGTTACGGTAGCGGCGGCATTTGCGTTTGCATGCATTTCGCCGTCGCCTCGATTTCGCGACCAGGGCGGAGCCCCGAGGGCTCCCTTGGAGAGGAGCAGAGCCCCGAGGGCCCCCTTAAAGAGGGGCTCCGGCCCCATTGGAGAGGGGCGAGCCCCGAGGGCCACTTGAAGAGGGGCCCCTCTTAAAGAGGGGCGGAGCCCCGAGGTCCCCTTGGAGAGGGGCGCAGTAGATTTTTGGATACATTGATTAAATTCTCGGGGGCACTTTGGTCCCTCAAAATGACGCCTAAAGAAGGTCGTTTGGTCCCGGGAGTGCAAAATAGTATATTATATCGTGAGGGACTAAAATGCATCATTAAATCCCGCGAGTGAATATTATTTTTTGAGGGCCCGTAGGGCCCGAGTGAAATAATCACTCAAGGCATTTAGGCACTTTAGTCCCGTATGATATACACTATTTTTTGCACTTTTGGGAAGATTATCGTCAAACATTTGAAAAATTTGGAATATGTCAATTTGGAAACTGACAATTACAATTTTACAGCAGGCCCTGGATAGCGTGAATCAGTTGGCAGTACTGCAGTGTATTGTCAGTTTATGTCAAATTCGAGATTTGCAGGTTAAGTTTTGCGTCATTGTGTGTCAAATGACAAACAAAACCTAACCTACGAAGTTCGTGTGTACATACATTTAACATAGTTACTGTAACATTTTTACTTTAGTCTCTAGGGACTAAAGTAATTACTTAAGTCCCTAGAGATTAAATGAGCTACTTTAGTCGCTGGAAATAAGTGACTAAAGTACCAACTTTAGTCCCGAAAGTGCAAAAAATAGTATACCCAATTCGTTAAAAAAGTCACTTTTCTAAACTTAATATACTATTTTAGAGTACATCTATTTAACATTGAAAACGTATGCGCAAGAGTCCAGTTTCATGTCCGGCTCGTTCGTCAGACCGAACTTTGTTAGATTTTTATCTATGAGGCTGTCTATGAGAATAATTGTATTGTGTGTTGCAATCGAGAGCATTAGCACCAAATAAACCGTATTCAAGAAGCTGCAGCAGAAATTTGTCAAAGGCCCGAACAATCGCGTAATGCACAAAATTCATTTGTTCATCGATGTGAAGTATGAGTAGCTTGATGAACACTTTGAACAGTTATTGTAATTTTAGATTGCTTTTATTAGGTTTTAAATGATATTTAGATGTACTAATAAATAAATAGTTTTTCCTCAATATTTCAGTAACCCTTGAGTATATTATGGTATATTTTAATTTTTTATCCTAAATTTCATGATTAATCAGACCCTAAATGTATGTCCACGTCTTTTAAATCACTCTTATAAGTTCAAGTACCAATGCTTTAAGTAAAATAAATAAGCAAACTCCAATTTAGATTCGCAAAGTTACAAATATACGTTTTAAACAATATTAGCACTACAACGTCAAATTCAACATGAATGTATGCAATTTAATACATCTGGTATAGCTTAACAAACATACGGTGTTCCAGTACCTTAATAAGAAGATAATTAACCAATAGCAAGTACAAATTCGCAAACATACCATCTAATTTAAATTTCAGCAATATTACTGTTTGAACCGAAAGACGTATTAAATGCAATTAAATAAAATCTGTAAAAGTATTTACCCAGAACTTCCCTCGCCTGAATCAGATCAATTTGCAAATTTTAAAAAAATTTATCCCGCTGGGGTTTGAAACCGCCGCACCTGCATAGCGATCGTAACCGCATTTTCGTAGCGATCGTAACTGCACCGATAAATCCAACTGCGCCATCAAGCCTTATAGAAATAAGTGCTGTGCGCGCCCGTCTTGGACAGAACGGTCTTATTGTTGAAACGTTTTTACTCGTTTGTGACATTATCCTGTATCGGTTGAGTCTTATTTTCGGCAAATGGCCTGACCTATGTGAAAGTTATTACTTCCTCCTATTTCAAAATTAACTCCAAATAAACAAAATTTTATTTTTTTAAAGTGCTCACCCTGTATATATTTGTATGAAATTGTACTGGTTTCAAGCGTTTTCCTTCGACAAATAGTTTTTGAGCTATACTGCCAACAGACAGACAGACAGACAGACCGATAGACAGACAGACAGACAGACAGACGAAATTAAGAAAACCTCTTTTTCGTCATCTAGGGACCTTGAAACGTGAAGATTTGAAGAATCTCGGAAGGTGATATTTTCGTGATTAAAATACTTTCTTCGCCTTTCCGACAAGGGAAGTAACAAGCAGAATAGATATACACATACATCCTAACACGAGTAATACATAACACCAACTTCATTATATTCAAAACAAACTCGTGAACCAGATTAACTGTTACATTAATAACGGCAGATTCGTTGTATTCAAAACGAGTCCAAAATACAATAAAATGATTTAGGTTCAAAATATTGTTATATACGTAATTAGAAAATAGCTGTTCTAAATTAATAAATATAAGAATGTAAAACTGGTAAGAAACCGACAGTTGTTTGATAATTACTAATTACAATTAATTAAAATATAAAATAAATAACTCCCACAAGCACGTAGTCTAACAACTTATGCAGTTTCAATCGAAGCGAGAAACACAAGGGAGATGCCTGCGGTTTCGAGTACACAAGAGGTTGAGTAAAACGGCATACGTCGGAAGACAAGAGGGGTTACAATCGAAATACCATAGAAGATAATGTGAAAGCTATCGAGGATTACTTGGAGAAAGGGCCTAACATAAATCAAATAAAAAGATAGATGCAACAATTCACTAAAGCATGATACTAAATCTGCACTTGATTGGTAACGATTTTCGGGATAAATCCGCTTCATAAGCATCGCCAAGAGAAGTTCGTAAATATGTCTTACGTATAAGAAGTAAGCTAAAAGCTGAAAATTCCCAAATTAAGTACCTGAAAAGCTTTGAATCCAAAAATTACCGAAAACTATATAGATAACCCACATGCCGCAATCACAAAATCAAATCAAAACCGAAGATAGTTCAATATACACAGCTACTCTTCCCATATTCTAAATGTTATTAATGTATTATACTATATTTTTCATTGAAAATTACTAAATACTAACTCTTTCGTTTGTCAAATTATTTACTACATCATTCAAAAATACAAAAGAAGGCACAAATTTTAGTTGGGTTGCACTTCGTATTAAAGATCTCGAGAGTGATATTCAAATGGATGGACACTCTACCTCAATAATATTTGAAGCCTTAATGTGCCAGTGTTGAACTTACTGATCAATTTCATACAATTTACAACCATTATAATCAATATTTAGATTTGTTGACAAATCTAAGTAAAAGTTACCAAATCGTGAGGTCTTTAAATTGTAATTATGAATGATGCATCCCGGCAACTTAATAGAGCCTAGTTTGTATGAAATTGATGAATAAATACAAACATGTCATACAATTACTCGAATCACAAACTATTACGGAATGAACACTCACGCAATTACCAGCCATGAAAACCCTACTAAAATAGCACTTTTCATTCTTAATGCGGTAGCATATCTCCGAGAAGGCGTAGAATTTTATACCATAAATAGTTAGCTTTTTATAGTCTAGAATATAATTATCATTCGCCGCCTTCAAGAAATAATTTCTCCTTAACGAAGCGTTTCATTTTAGTAAGTATTATCAGTTATGGACATTCTATTCCAGGGCATCTTGCATTTCATATAATAAGGAGTTTTCTGCTAAGAACTAGATTTCAAGGTAACTATAGTATTATACCAGCTACCTTCTATTCATGAATGTGTTAGTATTATACACTGCTAGATATAACTTTTTAATTCTAGTAATGAGCAGATGTGCAATTGCAAAATAATCAGCTAGTTTTAGAATATATTTTATGTTAAGCAGTTGTTAGCATTACTAATGGTTAACGCTGTCTACAATAAAAATGTCATTAGTAGTAATAGTTATTTATGTATTAAGGGCATAATTTTGATTATGCACGTAGTACATACAACGTGCTATTTTATTTTGGTTCTATAAATTGGTAACATTTAAAAATTCAGTATTTTGGGCACATAGAATTAGGTTAACGTTATGCTGGTTCTGTGAGTATTTAGTGTGCTATAGCTTCTATGTAGGTTGGTGGTGTTACGATATAAAATTGTTGAGATTTGTTATATTACCTAGCAGCTTTATAAGCTATCGGGCCATAAAAGCCATATTACGCCCGCTAGAGAAGGCCAATAAGCAAGTTTATGGGTCGAGAATAAATAACTGTTATTCATTTTCTTTTTAAATGAATAACAGTTATTTATTCATAATCTATAGCCTCTTTTACCTTTCGGTGTCGAGGACCATTCATACCTCGCGGGAAGTGCAACGTTATTATTAAATAACAAGCATTTACTGCATACATAATAGGCTTGTTCAATAAAATCCCATTGTAATTTTTTATTGCAGTTATAAAGACAATTACAAAAATTCGTCCCATGCGCTATGTCGCTAATTGGTTGACACTTTGCTAAAAGAACATGTTTGTAGCTGCTGTTTAAAGAATCGTTGCACAGCTATATGTACTTCTTACATTCGCAGACAAATCTGAAACGGCTGAACACCTTCAGCACAAAAAACAATAATACCATTGTTCTTGCTCAGACAAGTTTTCGACTACAAACTACATTCCTATTCTAAAAATGTTAAACACGAAATGCCATTTAAGCATCTACAACTTTGTACAACAGCGTGTTGGCTACAAACATTACTAATATTTAAAAACTTAGAAATTATTATTGCATTTGTTTCTATTCTTAATCTGATCAGGGATGGATTTTTATTGAACAATCGTTGTACATGGAATAACTATTTAATTGACAAGATTGTAGATTCTGGTGGCAAACAATTTTCCTATTACAGAAATGACTTTCCAGGGTTTAATCTAGCAACACTTCTGATCCAATACTTCAATCATTGTACTGTAGAACTTTTATAAATGAGCTGGATATGTCATTTTCACAGATTTTATAGCTGAACACGCATATGCACAAGCACAGCTCAGTAATTTTCATCTTTACGTCCAGTATCTGACATATTGCAAATCCGTTTCAAAATGGGTTGTAATACGATCCGCTCGGCCGTGTAAATGCAGTGCAGTTGAATGGATTCTCGTAGTAAAAAATTCAATACGTTGTGGAGAAGCTGGACCATTTGAGCGTTTCCGGCGAATATTTTATTATGAAGTGGAACAAAGCAAACCATCTGGTAGTAATTGTAACACATTACTGGAAAATTAATTGCTATGCAAAATAGTAAACATCTGCAAGAGGATTCTAAATTAAGCTATAATTAATTTAACATTCTTCATGTCAAGAAATGAGAACGAAACGTTAAAATTACATTAAAAAAGCGTTCGATTTTAAGTAAATCAAATAAGTATAAAAGCTGATTAGGTTTTATTTTACCTTGTACTTGAATTGATGATGTGGCAATGTAATTTATTTCAAAAACAGTCCAATTTTCTAACAACGATTAATACAAATAAAAGATACAGCCATTATTGGAAGTTCAAGTACTTTTCAGCTCTTCTCAACCCGACTAATCCTATATGAGGCACTGCCTTTACAGTGGCAACTCCAAACGCTTCCTCTTATTATTTATAACAGCATCGTTATTGGAAGTCTTTCAGGTTTTCCACATGAAAGAAGTTGTATTATTTCCTTCTCACCGCACTTGTCAGAATGGTTTTGTGAAGCTACGCCAAAAATATCTAAAATACTTCCATGAGCTTCTTAACAATAGATAAGATTCCAGTATACTTTTTATAGCAACAAATGAACACGTGGCAGCGCTATAGTTAAAATGAAAATCTAAGTGTGGACCTTGTTTTCGCACCGCGTCAGTTAAATGTTGGAGTGACAAGTGCTGAATTCGTGATGATTTTTTTTTATTGCCCTATTATATCCTTACTTACATTTAGAACGACAAGAACAATAATTCCAGCGTTTTAATTCAGTAGTTTTAATAGTAAATCATCAAATTTTATTAAACAAATAAATATTGTAAGATGCCGTTCAAAATATCCTATAGTAGTAAAATCATTACTATTAAATGAATGTTAGTTGCATTGCTTGACCATTAAAAGAAAATGATGTTTTGTAAAAGGTTGGCTGCTTCGTTTCTTCTCACCGAGATGCTGGCCGAAATACTTTTCTGCAAGACCCGCTCTGCGGAATGCAAACATTTGCGTGCACAGGAGACGCGGGAGTCTATTTTACAAATAAAAGGCGTACCACATTGTAAACACATTTAATAAACATGTTGCACAGTAACAAACACTATTAACCACATATCTACAGACAAGCGTGCCAGAACATTGTTGGATCGCACGCCATCGTGTACACAGACAGGCCGGAAGTGCTCTCAAGCGGATGCCGGCAATAATGGTGGGGCGAACCACCGCTTCCGCTAACTCATACAAAACGAGCGGCAAATTTAAATATTTGAATTAAATCCTACAATCGTTAACACCGGCCGCGGCCGCCTTGAAATCACATGATTTCAAAACAGAACAAAGGTAAACAGTATTAACTAGAACAGGCTGTGAACAACAAATAAATTTGCAAGAACTTAACTCTAACTTAATATTCTAAAGAATGTCATAGCAACAAGTATATGCGTAAACACTTCAAAAAAAAATCAAGCGCGCACTGAGTTATTTTACTCACGCGGTAGCACACACACATTGTGAATGCTTTGCCCACTGGAAACGCGCAGCGTGACGGAACGCACAACGCCGTCAGCTGATCTGTGCAGATCTATCACGCGACCTAATAACCACTGCAGAGGCGGTAGATTCTCCTCCTTTACCAAAACTAAAGAGTCTATCTTAGCCAACTCTGGTAGGGACTTGAACCACTTGGTCTTGCGTTGTAGTTCAGGCACAACTTCACGACTCCAACGACGCCAGAATCCTTGTACAGTGCGCTGAATGCGCTGGTAAAGCGACAATCTGTTCTCGTTGAGATAGTCCAGACTGGCATCAGGAATGGTGTTAAAGGATCGGATTATTAAAAAGTGACCCGGAGTTAAAGGAGTGGTATCTCGAGGATCGGCGGATAAGGTCGATAGAGGGCGAGAGTTCAGAATCGCCTCTATTTGTGTTAACAACGTGGAAAAATCTTCGTAACTTAATGAAGAGTTCCCTAATGTTTTCTTTAAATGCAACTTAACCGATTTGACACCACTTTCCCAAATGCCGCCTTGGTGCGGGCTTCTGGGCGTGATGAATTCCCAATTTATTTCCTGGTTTGCCATGTAATTTGAAATTAGATTTTTATTTTTATTAGATTTTAAAAATGCATAAAGCTCCTTTAGGTGATTTGAGGCACCTTTAAAATTTGCACCATTATCCGAGGATATTGAAATTGGTTTGCCTCTGCGGCTTATAAAACGCCTCAACGCCGCTATAAAGGCGTCTGTCGTTAGAGACGTGACTAGTTCTAAATGTATGGCCTTACTTACCAAACACACGAACAGGCAAATGTATGATTTGATAAGCTTTGAACCGCGCAGCTTGCGATCTTTAATTAAGATCGGACCGGCATAATCAACTCCTACGTGAGAAAAAACCGGAATATCTGACTGTAATCTTTTAGCGGGCAAAGGGGCCATTAAGGGATGGTAAGACTGCGGGTTTGCACGAAAGCACTTGATGCAATTATAAGTTACCCTTTTGGCTGTATTTCGCCCGGATATGGGCCAATAAGATTCGCGAATGGCCGCTAATAAGTGTTGCGCACCGCAATGTAGCAAAAGCATGTGCTGATGCTTGAAGATTAGTTTGGTGAGGGTGTGATCCTTAGGGAGTAATATAGGAAATTTCTTGTCAAAGGAAAAATCCGAATTTTTTATTCTACCACCTACCCGTATTAGGCCCGCTTCGTCTAAAAAGGGACTCAATGATAGAATGGCAGAACTAGTTTTCAAAGGTTGTTGTGCCCTTAAATGTTTAAGTTCACGAGGAAACGCTTCAGCCTGACATAGTTTTATCAAGCAGTTTAAAGCCTCTTGCAATTCGAAGGGTTGCAAATCGCTGTAGGTGCGTCTTTCCTTTGAAAATTTAGTGTTATGGATGAAACGTTGGATCCACGCCACTGCTCGTTTAAGCCTAGTAAGGCATGAAAATTGATCGAAAATGTTTGAAATTTGAACATTTAAAAGGTTCATTGCGACGATAACATCCGTTTTGAGTTCGTTATGTTGGTCATCACATCCGAAATTAGGTTGCTTAGGCCATTGATTTCGCGGCAACTCTAGAAACGATGGGCCATGCCACCAAAGTGAGTTGGTTGCTAGATCAGCAGCCGATGCACCCCTGGATACCAAATCCGCAGGATTCTGCTTAGAAGAAATATGATGCCAATCTGTGGCATTTGAAATTTCTTGGATTGCTGCTATCCTATTCGCAACGAATGTCTTATATTTGTTAGGCGCAGCATTTATCCAATTTAGGACAATTGTCGAATCCGACCAAAGGTAAGTAACTGGAAATTGGATTGAAAGAGAATCTTTGACCTTCTGCGCTAGCTTTGCTAAAAGAAGAGCAGCACACAGCTCAAGCCTAGGAATGGTGGCGCTACGTAAGGGCGCTACCCGAGATTTGGCACACAATAACCGTACCGAAACGTTTTCTTGGGGGTCCGTACACCTGACGTAGATGCAGGCGCCGTAAGCCTTAGAACTACTGTCACTGAAGCCGTGCAACTCAAACACCATGTAATTTTCGGAGAATACCCACCTGGGAACACGTAGGGTATTTAACACGGGCAGCTCTGCTTTGAACAAGTCCCATTCGGACTGTAAATTTACAGGAAGGCTCTCGTCCCAAGATAATTGTAATTGCCAAAGTCTCTGTATTAATAATTTGCCTACTATAATTACAGGAGCAAGGAGACCTAATGGATCGAATAGCTGTGCAATCATGGATAGAATTGCACGTTTTGAAGTGGTATTACTGGAAATAATCGATATATCGTATTGAATGACATCGAGCAAAGAATTCCAAGTGATTCCTAAGGTTTTCGCACTCTCACGCTCGCCTAATGGGATGGTATGGAACGTAGAAACGCAGCTTGTGTTATTAGTTAAAATACGAGAATCATTTGATAAGAATTTGCGAATAGGAATTCCCGCGCTTGCCAAAATATTTATTAGTTCATTTTGAATTTGCAAAACCTCCTCCACCGTCTCTCCCCCTGACAGGAGGTCGTCCATGTAAAAATTGTTTTTTAAGATGTTGGAAGTTTTAGGAAATTGGTCAGCGTGAAGATCCGCTAAATATTGAAGACATCTTGTTGCTAAATAGCTAGCACTGGCCGTACCGTAAGTTACGGTGTTTAGTTCGTAAGTGTCTATTTGAGATTCAGGGTTTTCGCGCCAAAAAATTCGCTGGAATTTTCGCTCTGCTGGGCGTACGAGGATCTGGCGGTACATCTTCTCGATATCACCAGTTAACGCGATCTTGTGTTGGCGGAATTGCAAAATAATTGAAAATAAGTCCTTCTGGACAACGGGCCCAACTATTTGCGCATTATTAACTGAAATGTTATAACTAGACTTGGCACTACCGTCGAATACCACACGTAATTTGGTAGTAAGAGATGTAGTTTTGATCACGGCGTGGTGAGGAAGGTAGACCGCAGGGATATCTACTACTGCAACTGACGAATCTATGGTATCGATTGTTTCAACCGATGCACATTCGCTAATCGAAGTGACTTTAGTCATGTGCCCCATGGAAATGTATTCGTTTATGAATTTGGAGTATTCGCACCTTAAATCTGGCATTTTAAGCAGTCTTTTCTCTAAATGAAGAAATCTATCAGTAGCTTGTATTTCGGAATTACCTATTTTAGAAAGGCTTGAATTAAACGGAATTGAAACTACAAGACGGCCATCTGGGGCTCGAGCAATGGTTTGAATAAAGTGTTCCTCACAAAACCTTTCTTCGCGGGAAAGTTTAGCTAAGGCGTTTTGGGGAATTACCTCCTCGATGTTCCAAAATTTTTGAATAGCGTTCTCTAGCGATTGGCTTAAAATGGGATCGCATGGAACGTCAGAATTTTCGATTGCCAAATAAGAATGTGCTGGTTCACACGACCTTTGCTTATACTGAAATGGACCGGAAACTACCCATCCTAACAGGGTTTTTTGTAATATTGGTTTGTCCTCACCCAATTGTATTTGACCAAGGCACATTAAATTGTAGAAATGGCTGGCACCAATAAGAATGTCAACCGGCAGCGATTTATTGAAATTGCTATCAGCAAGCCTAACATTGGTCGGGATATCCAAGCAGGTTTTGTCGAATGATTTAAACGGCAAATTTTCAGAAATTTTAGGAATTATTAAGCATTGCAAGCTAGTTTGAAACGCATTTTGCATTGAAGCAATTCTTATCTGAACTATAGAATTGGATTCAGCCGCACAAGAATTGATTCCTAATATTTTTGTGCTTGCGTGTTGTTTCTTTAATTGTAATTTGTCAGCTAAATCCTCAGTAATGAAGTTAACATGACTTCCACTATCCAGAATCGCTCTAGCATCGTACCATTTATTGTTGTTAGACCTAATTTTTAAAGAAACTGTGGAAAGTAAGGTTTCCTGTGTTTTACCTTTGAAACAAGAAAGAGCCTGAGAGGGAACAGGAGCTGAAACTTCAATGGTTTCAGCGGATTCGCTGTTTACAGCAGCTTGACTAGTATTAGCCGAAGAATTGGCATTATTTTTTGTCTGGTTGAAATGCAATAACGTGTGATGCCTTTTGTGACATACGTTACAATTGTATCTTGAATTACAAGAGCCTTGACTTGAGTGCCGTAAGCAATTTTTGCAAAGTTGTAATTCACGTGCTCTATCGAATTTTTGTTTGGCTGATAGCGCTAAAAATTTAGAACATTGCGTAATGAAGTGGTTCGATTTACAGTTTTGACAAGAAACGTTATCTGGCGTAACCATAAGGGTTTGCTGAAAACTGCCTTGTTTTGCCTTAAAGAAATTTTTATTAACGTTTTGTAAGCTATTAGGACTAAAATTGTTAGAACCCTTATTATTTGCCTCGACTTCCTCCAAAAGTTGACACTGCTGTTTTAGGAACTCTGTAATTTCTTCCAAAGTGGGAACACAATTCGGTTTGTATTCTGTAAGCTTAGATTTAGTATCGCTATCCAATTTGGAAAGTATAATGTAGTAAATAAAGGATCCGCAGCTGTCAACAGGAATTGAAAGGTTTCTTAAAGCGCGAATATGTTTTAAAAAATCATCGCTTAATTTTCTCAGCTCAATGGCGTTGCGCTTGCTTAAAGATTTTAAGTTAAATATGCCCTTTATGTGACTAAGTATTATTAGCTTTGGATTGTTGTAACGTTCGCATATCAACTCGAAAGCGATTTTGTAATTTTCCGCTGAGGGCTGGATATTGGATATTGTTTGCGCTGCAACACCAGTTAAACTGGATTGCAAGTAAAGAAATTTTTCAACATCGCTTATAGTTGGGTTGTTGTGAACCAATGAAAGAAAGGTTTCGTAATATGATGCAAACGCGGTGTAATTTCCGTCATAAGAAGGTAGTGTTATACGGGGTAATTTGGCGTTGATACCAATTGCAGACGCAGTTAAAGAAGTGTCACTTGCATTGGAATTGGCTAATTCGTCGTTAGTTGGCTTAGAGGAATGTTGATCGAGCAAATGTTTACCACGCGTATATAAATCGACGTATTTATTGTAAAATTCAATCGGTTCTATTAGATCACTGTTTGCAGGAGCTGATAAAACGTCAAGTTGTATGTGTACATCCTCGTATTTTTCCGAAATATCCTTTATGCCGTTTTGGTACATTTGCAGTTTTGCAATAATGGATACGTCTGTAATCGTTTGCGGTACGGAGCTTAAGAATGCTTCAAAATTATTTAATTTGTTGATTAACGCTCGCCCGCTGGCGATAGCTTGTTTTATTTCTGTATTTTTTGTCATGTTTGCCGTAACGGTGCAAAGCAAGTTTTAATGGAAATAATGCAAAATAGAAATTTAGGCTTTACGACAGATGCCCTGTAAGCTGCACAATCTGTTACGAAATGTAATTGAGTTTGATTCAAATCAAAGTTCAAATTTAATGGCAACCAGGTGCGCAAAGTAATTAGCAATAATAGCAATTTGTAACAGAAATGTAACATACGTTTTGCAGCAAAGAAAACAGTAGCGAACATGTAAAATGTAACTGCAAACGCTTACTGACAACCAAGTGCCTGAAGTAGTAAATTGCTAACACTAATAGAAGCAACGTAAACATGGAATTAAGGAAATTAAGTTAAAGGAATGCTTTGACTGACCTTTTTTCATCCTTCTTGAGTGTAAATGGGTCACTGCCATACAGCTGATCGGATGTAAATCTTGCGCAGACCTATGGCGCAGACGTTGTAGAGCCGCCCTCTGGCGTTGCAAGCGAGAAACCTTAGCTTGTACAGGAACCACCCACGCCGTTAATTGTACGAAGGAGCTTAAAATGGCGTCAAGTTTTGCACATGTTTTTTAGGTACGTAGGTACGCGTTTTCGATTGTTTCGAAGGAAATCCTGACCGAAGGACCACAATGTTTTGTAAAAGGTTGGCTGCTTCGTTTCTTCTCACCGAGGTGCTGGCCGAAATACTTTTCTGCAAGACCCGCTCTGCGGAATGCAAACATTTGCGTGCACAGGAGACGCGGGAGTCTATTTTACAAATAAAAGGCGTACCACATTGTAAACACATTTAATAAACCTGTTGCACAGTAACAAACACTATTAACCACATATCTACAGACAAGCGTGCCAGAACATTGTTGGATCGCACGCCATCGTGTACACAGACAGGCCGGAAGTGCTCTCAAGCGGATGCCGGCAATAATGGTGGGGCGAACCACCGCTTCCGCTAACTCATACAAAACGAGCGGCAAATTTAAATATTTGAATTAAATCCTACAATCGTTAACAAATGAAACAAGACATTAGGCTTTATCCAGAGAAATGCATTTCATACTTAACATCATGTTACAATAGGACAATACGCACCAAAACTCATGCCCTTTTAGATAGTGTTGAAGAAGATTTTTAATTTTGAAGAACTTGTATACATAGTGCCACTAACTAATAACCTAGTTAAATAGAAAAACAAGAAACTAACTATAAAAATTTGGCAATAGAACTGAAATACATTTGGCAGCTACAGATAATTGAAATAATTCTAGTTAATGTTTCTGTAGAAAATCTAAGCAGACATAATTAGGAACATACAGGAAGCTAGCATATTATTAACTTGTCCCTAGTTCGAAAATATTTAAATATTATGTAGCTTGTATTTAACAGTCTCTGTATTGTATATTCAATTTCAACACGAGGTTTTAATAGCAATAATAAATATCCAAATACAGTTGCTTGGAATATATATTATCAATAGTAATATAACAAGAGCGAGACATACTTACGGATAATTTTGCACAAGCCAAGGGTCTAGTGCTGGTTGCAATGGAAACTGTTCCGAGGGTTTGCCGAGGGCAGTTTTCTAAGACCAACCAGCACGATGACACTTGACACGGGCAAAATTATACGTAAGTATGTTTCCCGCTTTTATATTTTGAAGAATTATTACACAAAACCTTTATACGAATTATGATTTAAAATTGATTTAATAATGCCAAAAAAACTCTTAATGGCTTGTTTCTTACATTTCTATTTCTAATTATGACACTATCTACGGGGTCAATAATCAGCCGTAGAGCACTTATCGTTTGACTATTGCATACATCTGTCAAACGATACAATTTGCCCAATGATCAAACTCGCTTCTTTAACTTTCAACCAATCAAAAACTACTTGCGGCGATAATTATTGTTATATAACAACTTATCGGTAATACTCCACCTTACTAATTAAGATGATTATTCGTTGGTTTTTTTAATCGGTTCAAGCAATAGTCGCGCAAAATATATTGCGTGCATAGTTCCTTGCTTCGATAATGTTGACCAGATTGCACTCCCGCTGGATTGCTTAGAAAATACGCCCTCCAGCTTCGCTGTCGGGATATATATTCATCGCAATCCAGCTGGTCGTGTAATCTGATCAGCATTATTGGCAAGTCACTATGCACTTAATACATTGCTGTTGATAATCATTATTAGGGAGCTTATCAGGTAATTAGTTCGGGATTGGTCGATTTTCAAAAAAATGCATGATTATCATTGGATGATATCAGTCATGGACAGTTGTGCTTAATAATCGAGCAAATTGTTAAACACAAAGGGCAAAATATAACATCGAAACAGATCAAAAAGCAAGCGAGGCTAATTTTATAAGACAAACCTGAAGCATTCTTACTTAAAGGTCAGTTTTCCCCTTTTCCACTTGCTCAAAAGGCAAGAATTCTCGTTTTCTTTCATAGCCTAAGGCTTCAGAAAGACATTGTAAAAAGTGTGAACGTTTTCACACGTTTCAACTGCAACGGTTTTTCAAGCTCCGAACGGAATCTGTTTTCTGGAGCTTCCAAAAATGTATACCACCTAAAACAATTAGCTTGGTGATTGTTGTTGCCAATACCAGCCAATCCTCCGATTCGGGTTGAACTATAGCCCTTTTTATATCTTCTGATACAAACCCATCGCAACAATCTTTAGGCTTCCAAGGAAATACCTAAGCTAATTAGCCCCGACGAAACCTGATTACAGATTAGTAGTAACTAGCAGTCCAGTGAGACAAATGTCTCATTTAATAAAACAAAAAAGACCGTTTTGCAAATAGAACGCGTATTCACCACACGTACGTATATGACGTCATTGTTGGTAGCAAACTACCAGTCGCATTCGCCTTGATAAAATTTGCCTAGAATCTAACCTAAAAAGTTCGGATTAGGATAATTACGATAATAATTAGTGTTAGAGACTGAAATTCGGTTCCTGACCTGACATGACCATTCCGAACATATAACTTTAATAACTTTTTTCTCTATCTCTTACGGTTTGGCTGCTGAAACAGCGTCCCGGACGGACGGACAGACAAGTCTATTAGATAAAGGATATTTATTTATCCACAAACAGCAGAAGCCGTTGCAAATTAGGGATATAACAGGGCTTATAATGATCTTGATGGTACATGCTGAGGAAAAGATATGTAAAGTAGATAGAATTGTAGGTCTCTTTACGTGATATTCTTGTTAAAATTGAATTTCGGCATAGACTACATAGTCTTTATAGATAAACACCAAGCATTCTCTGGATTAATGTGCCTTTCACCTTGTGAACTCGAGCAAGGGTATATTTAATAGCCATGCTCTTTGGTGGCACGTGTTGAACACCTTGTGAAATAGGATATTTAGGTCTTTTTTCTGTTGGTGCAACCATATCGACTAACGTTTCGGAAAACAGGTCGGTGCGGAGCTATTTATAGTCCCCTTTGCGACGTAACGCTGATTGGTCGTACAAATCCAATACAGTTTGAGTCAGTGGGGCGTGTCCGGCTGACGCACAGTGGTTGCAATGCAATAGATCGAGTATGACAGGAGTTCACGTTTTAATAAGCGTCGTCAAACCATCTTTCCTATTTATATTATATGGAGATTTTTTTTTATTTCTAAGGTGTGCCCAACTGATAAGATAGGACGTGTCCTAAATCGATACAACATCAAAACTGTGTTTGCAACAAATGAAACTTTGGGTAACGGTTTCAAAACAGTAAAAGACGAAAGGTTAAGTTTAAAAACTGCTTGCGTATATCATATTCTCTGCTCTTGCGGCTCACATTACATTACATGAAAGCATGGCTACGTACTACCATTTCTAAATCCAGGAAGAAACAAACACAAACCTGAAAGTTATCGACCAATCAGCCTTCTATCGGTAGTCTCAAAACTGCTGGAAAAAGTAATTTACTCGAGATTAGAAACAACGCTAACGGAACAAAATATTATACATATTATACATTATACATTCCACGACACAACAGCTACTGCGATTGACAGAACTTATAGAGAAAGGATTTGAACACAAAAAATACACGATAGTGTCATTCATAGACCTCCAGAACGCCTTTGACAAAGTTTGGTTAGCCGGCCTACAATATAAATTGATCAAGCTTGAAATACCAGACTATCTCATCAAGATCATTGTATCATTTATTAGTAAAAGAACGTTCGCAGTTAGAGTTAACTCAGCTGTTTCCCAAATAAAACCAATTAATTGTGGCGTTCCACAGGGAAGCATTATAGGTCCCATATTATTCAACATATACGTCTATGATATACCTGTTATGATGAACTCTACACTAGCGATGTTTGCAGATGAACAAATGAACAACAAAACGCGCTAAATAACATCAATAGTTGGCTTAGCAAATGGAAAATATTTATGAATGTAACAAAATGCCAAGTAAAAGTGTTCACACTCAGAAAAATAGGAAATTTACCCAAGATATATGTAAATCAGAAAGAACTCCAATGGGATCCTAGAGACTCCGCTGTCAAATATCTTGGTGTATACTTAAATACCAGATTGGGATGGGGATACCACATTAATAAAAAACTTAACGAGAGTCACGCAAGATTAATGCTTCTATATCCTCTGCTAAATCAAAAATCTCACTTGCACCTAGACTGTGCCCTTTTAATGTATAAATCAATTTTGAGGCCAATTCTAACTTACGCGTGCTCAGTGTGGTGTAACACAACAAAAACAAACTTAAACAAGCTACAGGTTATGCAAAATAAAATTTTACGCATAGCAGCAAATTCCCCATGGTTTGTGCGTAATAGTCAACTCCACCACGAACTGGGCATACCAACCATCCTTGAACACATAAACAAAGTGAGAACCAAATTTTTTGTGAACATTAACCTGTGTCCAAGTGCAGTGCATTATAACCTTGGGAAAAAAGACATACATGTAAGACTGAAAAGAAAATTGCCCCAAGACTTAACAGACTAATAGTACTACCGTTGATTGACGTATTATATAAAACAACTTAAATATTGTAACGCTGTAATTCATATTAGTTACAGAGGTTTAGTCCTCCAAAGCTATTTATATACAGTCATATTGTAAATTATTGTAAAACAACTGTGTATAGCATAAGAAAGTGCTGATCCGGTTCAAATAAATTTAAAAAAAAACATTACATTGGAAAGATGGTCGTTTTATTAGTCTAAGACTTCAACAACATAAAGACGATTGCAAACACAAACGCATCACAAAATCAACTGCAGCTGAGCATATATTTACAAATGGGCACACGTTAGAGTTTGAGTGCACCAGAGTACTTGTCAAAGTAGCTCCTCACTACTTCCCACAAATAATGATACGTAAAGCCATAGAAATGGCAAATCATCCAATATAAGAAAGAAAGATGGCTTTAGGCTTATTAAAAAGTGGATTCCTCTCATACACTATCTAAAGCATTACAACCACTGCGCGCCAGGCGACCATGCCCCACGGACTCAAACTGTACTGGAATTGAACGACCAATTAGCTTCACGTCGTTCCGCACAACTGGCACAGGGGACTATAAATAGCTCCATACCGACGTACAGCTCTGGTCATGGGTTTGATTTCCGCAGCAGTCCGCTGTGATTTAGGTTGTTAGGACGTACCCTCTCTGAGGTGAATGCCGGGGCAGTACTTCTCCGCCTTTTCTGACGTTTCTTCCATTCACTATCTCTCATTTCTCTCATCCAACCTGTAATTCTCATTCTTGGCTGAAGAAGGACGCAAGGTCGCTATAGCCGCCCACCCCCAGTCGAGGAAATTGAAATTACCTTGAAGCAATCTTCAGTTCTTAGAGCGACTTTCACTCTGCTGATGCTGTAATGTCTTGCAAAACGCCAGTCGATATAGGGGCACAAACAACAAAGAGACCTTATTTGCCTAAGTATTCTTATTCACAAGGTTCTCAAACAACTCTACCCACTAAAGGACATGGCTATAGCATGGACCCTTGTTCGAGTTCACAAGGTACAAGGCACATTAAGCCAGAAAATTCTAGGTGTTTATCATATGTAATGCAACTAGTGGGTTTTTGATTATCAAATAATCATATCTGTTTACACGAGATCCTTCGGACTAGCGTGATTGCCTAAAAGCATACATTGAGTGGAAACAGAAATGATTTGATAATTTATATCACGAGTCAATAAATAACGTTTGAACAGTTTATTTATAAATATTAAATGTACAGTTAGTGTGGTTACTATGACGATTGTACTTTCAGCAGATAACGCGATGTTTGTGAAGGTATGTGACCATCAGGAAGGTATATGATTATCACCGTTGCTACGCACATTATCAAAAGTTAGTACATGCATTTTTACTGTTTTTCATTGACTGATGTTATAGGGAGTGGTATAATCTACAGAAACTACGCGGTTTAAGCCGAAATTTAATTTTAACAAGAATAATTCGAGTAACCTCAAAAAACTAACAATATTTTAAATGTACACATAATATCCTATCCTACATTTCATATGACCTTCCTTCTGAAATGTGATACAACAGAATGTAAATAAGTTCATGGAGGTGTAATTATGTATAAACACCGGAATAAAAAAGAGTTGTGTAAAGTCTATGACGCAATAACGAATTCTGGTTGAGTGGACAACTTCTCTCTAAAGTAGGTGCCCCAGCAGTATTCAGAGCAACTATGGGGTAAAGAATATACTTATCTTGAAGCTCATCTAATTTTTAGTTATCGCTATGAGTTACTGCTCCAGATAGATTTTTATAGTGCTACAATTCAGTTACTGTTAGTTCTGACAACATAGGATATTCTATGCTACTGTGTAGAAGAGGGGTTTTCATGATTGCGATTGTTCTGTTTTTCTTCTTCGTCTTCTTTTTTGGAAACCGCTTTTTTTATGGGTACGTCGTCCTTAACTTCCATAATTTAAGATTCTTCCAAACTGCTAGGTCTAGTCCTTTCTCTTCCATGATGGTACACAAATCTTATATAGAACATGTTAGGAAATGCAATTTTGTGTAACTTGGATGACTTTGCGGAATCCGCTACGCCCGTCCCGCTAAATCCCAAGCGTTACACAAAATGAGGTATTTCTTAACTAGTTTTTGTAAATAGCTATTTCATCACTAGTTGTGAAATATTTTTTATTTCATAACTAGTTACGAAATGTGTGACGTTTTGAAACTTCCGCCAGTTTTGAAAAGTGACACTTTACATGTCAAAATTAGAATAAGTACTTTATGTAGCACTATGAAACATTCTATTCGTTGTTTATTTTTTGTTAGATTATAATTGCACAATATGCCATGTAGACTTCTTGTTGCTACCATCCAGTTTTAATTAGGTTTATCACACCTTCAGCAATTTTCCCATTGGCAGTTATAAATGTCCATAGACTTGTAACTTGCACTATGTCTTATTGTATAATTTTCATGCTTGGCGTCCTACTATTCGCCTAAACACAGCTTTAGATTTTGTTTCTATTTATTTTTAATCCCAATCTATCAAATTCTGGTTCTAGCATTTCACTCATATGCGTTATATTTTCCCTATTTGATATTGTCAGTTTGTCAGTTGCAAATAACAGTGATTTTAATTTCTCCTTTCGCTGTTTTTCAATCCGGTGCATAGAACATAAATATGGCTATTCTTGATAATGGAATTTAATAATTGACTATATATTCGGAGTTTCCAAAGTGTCTAATAAATGCAAATTAATCCATCGTGGCATAGTAAGTATAAAGCGCAAGCGTGTCAGTAAAATTTCCAAATCGCACCAGACAAGGCCCGCAGTCATTCTGGTATAATACTTCGTCGTACAGCACCAATGAATCACTACTTGGACTTGTATCACAGTTACACACGAAGAATATTAGATAATCATAGCTCGAGAGAGCTAAGAAATAAATATTTGAGTAATATTTTATCTCGTGCAAGCTGTCCTGAAACACTAATAAACTGATCGGCAAATCATGTAACTATGTACAAAAAAATTTAAATATTTGGAACTTTAGTTAAAAAATTCACGTAGTACAGGTCAAACACGTTTTTAAAAATTGATACTTATTTTTTCGTAGAAATATTTTTAAGCTTTGTAATATAATAAAGGCTATAAATTAATATCCCACTACATTATAAGTTTTAACTACAGTTTCCATAACTCCCCATAGTTTGAGCTAAGTTTAATTAAGTCAACATCCTTAGCTCATTTGGTGAAGCTTTCACGCCAGAATTATTGCACTGAAATTATGCCGTATTGTTTCAAGAAATCAACTTGGAATTCGCGACTAAAAGCCTCATTTTCTAAGGGAACATCAGAGTGTTTATGCAGGTCATTGTTTAATAATCCGCCTCTCCCTTCAACGTATACAGTTTCAGGTTTCAGAGCTTCCGCTGTCTTCAATTTCGAGGGCCTATTCATAATATGCGTGTGTACGGTGGAGGCGTAGCTTCCATAGTTCCAAATTTAAATGCCGTTCATACATGACCCAGAAGTATCAAGCTCGGTAGTTTATTTGGCTAAAGAATTCGTTAAATTCACGCAAATAGGGCGTACGCTCATCTATCAATCTGACGTTGCAGACATTCGGTCGACTGCTGGAGTCGAACAGTCCTGAAGTGAACCACTTCAAGAACACCATTTTATCTATCATCTTCAAGATCGTCCTAGATTCGTACAGCCCTAGTTTTAATTTTTTATTAGAGCAGAATAAACCCTTTTAGGTTAATGCCATTAACTTGCTGCTTTCAGTTTGAATGTGAAAAGGAACAAAGTAGCCCGAAAGCGAAAACAAATGAAAAATTTAATCCGTCGACCATCGACCTACAATTCTGGAAAACTGAGGTTGTCGTACGAACAATGGGAATTGTTCAAACCGACGTGAATACTTGCGACAGCAGAAGGATGTTTGTTATTTATTTACTAAATGTCTGTTTCTGATTTTATTGAATGCGGCGCTTCTGAAAATGATGAAATCTAAAAATAGGGGCACAGCGAAGGATATAAATCTGTCTACAGTAAGAATAAGTCACTGTTCTGAATTATTGCTTCAGTTTATATTTACAAGAGAAGTAATATCTTAAGTAACTGCATAGCACATAACTGGATTTGTATGTTACGAAGTGAAACTAACACAGACATAAATGCATCTAACAATCAAACGCTCATTTTTATTTATGAACACGTAGAGTAATTTACCTGTTTGCATATTTAGAAAGTGGCTGTTGTTTACATAACGTGTATTATTCATTACTTAAATCACCTACGGCTATGGATACAATATTTAAAGTATTGCTTAAACGTAAAGTTTGTGCTGACTGATCTGCCGGATAAATTTTTTATTTCAATTCTGCATTATTATTTATGGCGTAGCACTTTATAAAAGTTTGAATCACTTTATCCATAAATAATAATAAGAAACACCAATCCGTCTATAAAATTATTCAATTAGAATTACATTAATGTATTATGCTAATGCGATATATTTTATAATTTTTATTCGCTTATTATAAGCTAATATTTTAGTTTAATTTTTACCGTATATAGAAATAAATACTGTCAAATATCAGCAATTATGTTCTAAATGCCAATGACGACATGGCGAGGATTTTTAAAATTGGGCCTACTATTTCATAGAATTATAGATTGCCTGTTTCTCTCAATTTCCTACTTTTATCGTTAGTTAAACTTAATAGGCGCATAATCCGATATATGTACTTACTGCTGCACTGGATAAACAAAGCCGGCATTTAACTTTAGCTTAAGCTAATAATTGTTTATAAATTCTACGCTTGGACCAGTAACTGGAGCATATAGTGGAACTAACTTCATGTATTCAAAATTAAATGAGCGTAAAGGATTGTGTATTTTAAAGGTGATGTACGTACAACGTAGAACAAATGTCAAGCTTAAATATGAACATTATTTTATCAGAACATCCTTATTTACTTTTCCCCACAGTTATAATCAATCTGTAACAATACAGTTTGACCGTGTGGCGATTTGGTGAGAACGCTGGGGGTGTCATTAAGTGAGACGTTGGTTGGCATCCATGGACATACTAAGCTTTTCGTAGTTCATTGGATTGGTACCGCACTTGTCCACTGGTCACTATTCACCGTTGGGATAAATTAATAGCGCTCTTCGTTGAAGACTGCTTTACGGGAGAGGATAACCCGACCACCCACAACACATGCTACGAGGCCGAGGGTTACTTCCGTTTTCGAGTACTAACGCGAGATTAATAAAAAACCAATTAGGGTAGGCTGTGATATGTGTTATACGTTTGGCAGTACTGAAGTATATTGTCAGTCTATGTCAAATTCGAGATTAGTAGGTTAGGTTTTGTTTGTTGTTTGACACAGACTGACGTAAAACTTAACCTGCAAATCTCGAATTTGACATAGACTGACAATACACTTCAGTATTGCCAAACGTATAACACATATCACAGCCTACCCTAATTGGGTTTTTTATTGATCTCTTGTTACTAATGCCTTGACTCTGAAATTCTAAATACATCTTAAGTCGTCTCTATGCATTTTCTTCAAATCGACTCTAACCATAAAGTCGCCTCAGTTTTTAAGCTGTCATCGTCTGTAAAATGCTATTCAAGAAGGTGAGCTTTCTATTTCCCTAACAGAAAAAACCGAAGGTGCGATATCTGGAGAATAGGCTGTGTGTGGAAAGATTTCGAAAACCAGTTCATGCGACAATGCATTGTCGTGCTATAGGAACACTCCCTTTCACAGTCGTCCACAGTGTTTGATCTTGAGAATTCCAGAAACACTGAGAACAGCACTTTGCGCAACACCGGTTTCGTTTTTGCAGGCGGAGTGTTGAAATGTTGGGTCATAGCAATGAACCCAACTTTCGTCTATAGTGACGATTCGGTCAAGAAGAATCTGCATCGGCACGGGCCAAAAATCTCACTACGAAAAATGTCAACATTCGAAGCACCATCGGGCTGAAATCTTGTTCATGTACAATGTCATGCAACATCGATTAACCGATTTCTCGTCAATATTTACAGTTAGGGCTACCGTTGTAGCAGCAATTCGCCTACTTCTTCCCCTTAGCCACAATTTCAAAGTTCTGTGCCGTTGTAGGTCTTCCAGTCCTTGCATCGTTTTCGAGACTCGCTGCGACTACTGAATTCATTTGCCCACCGACGGACGGTTGATTCTATTGAGGAAGAATCCTGCTAAACAAGTTTCAAACTTTCTTAGTCAAGAATTTATTTACGGCTCGGTATTCATTTATCCAAATACTATCTTTGTGTTTATTTTAGTTTTCCGGACCAGCTATACACAGAACAGTTAACTGTTGGTGAATTATTTTTCTTCCTAATGCATAGTGCACCGCTTCTGATCACTCACTAAGTTTGCTATTAAATATTATATGCATTTTCTAATAAAGACACCTATCGTTGAAATTTGTAGGTCTTGGTGTAATTGATTGTTTCGAACAAACCAAGGAGGGTTTGTTGCAATGCAATGTTGATTTAACTGCAACACCCCAAACCGGACAAGCCTAAGTTATTATCGTTCTCAATAAGGATTTGTAAATGAGTAAGAAGCAGGATAATTTATGTGGTGTTTTGCGATTTAAGATAATCGATAATCTTACGCGGCATTCGATTAACTTTTTGTTCACACGCAGTCTCTAAGTTAGCCGTTTGTCAAGAACAAAAACTATCACAACGCACTCTACTAAATCGACTATAATATCTAAGGTCTCTCGGGTAAAAAACAGCAGCCGATTAATAAATACCTTAAGTAAAAATGCCGTCAAAACATGATATGTACTGTTTTTATTAAACTAGGTTCAAAACGTTTAAAATCCTAGAACAAATTTCAAACGTATCACTTGCTTTGGCGGCAAGCTATTCATACAAATTTAATAACTAACATGAAATGATCAATCTTACATTAGCTTACGGTTATATGACATTTTCTGTATGAAAGAAGTTTTATGATAAGTAATTAAGCTTAAGCTTACTATGTACTTATACTTTTTTTTAAAAAGCGCTCGTTTTTACACACTGTATAGATTTCGTCATTGTTAAGATTCTTGGATTTTTTACCATAACAGATGTAATGGTTACAAACACGTATTCAATGAATATCCGTGTACGTATGTTGCTTTCAATTGATTTTTAGCAGCTGCCAGTGGCCGAGCTTGAATCGGTTTCATTCCATACTTATATGTAAACCTACCTGCATGTGTCACGTTGTCACCGATTGGGCTGACTACGTCCGTGATCGGTCTTATCGTCACCATGCCCTTCGTAATACAACGATAAGCACCTGCGCTACGTAGCATTCCTAGCTGAGTGGGTAAAGCGTATTAACTAAAAGTCAGATTCCCATGAAAACGTAGGTTCGAATCTTATGAACTCCGTTTGTTCCTTATTAAAAGTATTACGCTATTACCTATGTAATAACACTGGTCAACCTTTTCCTTCTTTATTTATAATTAGTCCGCGTCTGATTTCCGAAGCGTAAAGAAGTGTCTAGCGCCGCGGTATCGGAATCGACTTGAAGTGAAGGCCGCAAGGCCTATCTACTTATTGACTTGTGTATTTATAATTGTTATCAATCGACCACAATCCAACTTCACACAATCACATGGCTTTTTCGCAAAATTATACAAACCTGCAAATGGGATCCATGCAGCAGCCTACAGCCTACAATCAAACTTCACAATTGCAAATGGGTCAACAGCCAGGAGCGTACTCGCAACCTATGCCAATGCAAAATAGTATGTATTACAATCAACTATCTACACCTAACGTATCATATTATAGTCAGCAACAACCAATGAACACGCAATGTCCATCATTACCGGTACCTACCGATAATGGCTGGCGATTAGTACCTAATAACAAAAAAAGATTAAGAATTTCTGAAGCAACCGCAGATACTAACACGGACCAATCCAAATCGCATTACTGGTTAAGTAATCCCGCGTCCACTTCAAATAGATACGAATCATTAACAGAAAATGTAACAATGGAAGATGCACAAAATGAACAAAATGAAACCCATCCAGACGAAATTAAACCTCCACCGATCTTTGTATATCGCGTAACAAATATTAAACCACTAACGGAAATGCTTGAAAGCATTGCATCTAACAATTACGTATTAAAAACGCTCAGCTCTGAGCAAGTCAAAGTACAACCAAAAACTAGCGAGAAATATGTAGCTATCGTTAAAGCCCTACAGGAACGAGGCACAGAGTTCCACACTTACAAGCCCAAAAAAGACAGGAATTTTCGAGTAGTCCTGAAAAACCTACATTCATCGACTAGCGTTGAGTTAATAAAAAATGAACTACTTGCCCTTGGGCACACAGTCGTCAATGTGTGGAACATTAAACACCGAGTGACAAAACTACCATTACCCCTATTCTTTATCGATCTACAAAGCAAAGAGAACAACAAAGAAATCTACAATATCAAACAACTCCAAAACTGTATCATACAATTTGAACCAGTACGAGCCAAACGAGAAATTCCGCAATGTGCCAAGTGCCAACGATTTGGACACACCAAGAATTACTGCTTCCAACCCTCCAGATGCGTCAAGTGTACGGGAAGTCATTCAACAGTAGACTGCTTACGTAAAGAAAAAAGTAATGACGTGAAATGCGTAAACTGTAGCGGAAATCACCCAGCCAATTATAAGGGTTGTTTTGTGTATAAACAACTCCAGCAAAAACTCTACCCAACCTTACGAAACAATCACAGTAAACCACCCACAAGAATGGTTCAGCCTGGCCTCTTATACTCCCAGCAGGTAATGGGTAATACGCAAACTTCGCAGGACATAAGTAACTTCACTCAAACTGCTCCTAGTACCCATGATCAGCAATCAAATGAGATGCGCGAATTAAAAGACATGATGAAAAAATTAGTTGAACAAATAGGCACAATGTTAAACCTTTTAACTACCGTCGTCGCTAAATTAGCTTAATGGCTATCGCATTTACATTAGCCTTATGGAACGCCAATGGCCTCAGCCAACACACAGAAGAACTTAAATATTTTTTACAAATACATAAAATAGATGTCCTGTTAATTTCCGAAGCGCACTGCACTGAGAGAACTTACATTAAAATACCAAACTATTGTGTTTACTGTACTAAGCATCCATCTGGTAATGCGCATGGTGGAACAGCGATAATTATAAAACAAAACATCAAACACTACGAATTGCCAGCCTACTGCCACGATTATCTCCAAGCCACAAGCGTAGCCATAGAAGATCATCTAGGAAAGTTTGTTGTGTCCTCTGTATACTGCCCCCCTAAGCATAATAATAAAAGAGATAAGTTCGAGCATTTTTTCAAAACTCTAGGCAACAGGTTCCTAGCTGGTGGAGACTATAATGCGAAGCACCAACAGTGGGGCTCACGAACTGCGACAGCAAAAGGAAGAGAACTGATAGATGCAATGAGACGCAGTAACCTGCATTCTGTGGCAACGGGAGAACCCACCTATTGGCCAACCGACCCGAGGAGACTACCTGATGCATTAGACTTTGCTATTATAAAAAATATTAACAATAAATACTGTAAAGCCACATCATTATTCGACCTCTCTTCAGATCATTCTGCGGTACTAATCACTATACACACCGATATTATCCACAAGCAACGACAACCCTCTTTATTTAGCGCTGCTACTAACTGGGATATGTTCAGAGGACACCTAGATGCGTCGATCCAGCTCAATGTATCCTTAAAATCGGCCCAAGAACTAGATAATGCGATTGATGCGCTTACAAGTGCTATACAAAATGCTGCCTGGCAAGCAACTCCCAATAGTAATGAAAGGCAAATTAAAGACACATGTCCTATAATAATTAGAGAACAAATAGCAACAAAACGTAAACTACGCAAAAGATGGCAACTGACAAGAACAGCTGAAGATAAAAGAATCCTTAACAAAGCTGCTAGAAACCTCAAACAATTGCTGCTTAACCTTAAAAATCAGTCTATTCAAGAATACCTCAACAATCTATCTCCCACGGACGCCTCAGATTATTCCTTATGGAAGGCCACACGGAAGCTTAAACGCCCTCACCTACCTGTGCCACCAATCAAAGACGCAACTGGTAAATGGGCAAGAAGTGATGCAGCTAAAGTCTCTGTATTTGCTGAGCATCTTACAAACGTTTTTCAACCATATTCGTCTCAAATAGCCGCGACACAAAAAGCTGATATTCACAACTACCTTGAAGCACCATTTCAAATGCATTTACCCATAAAGAAGTTCACATCTACAGAAGTCCAAAACGTAATCTCCTCCGAACTTAATCCGAAGAAAGCACCAGGTTGGGATCTCATCACTGGCAAGGTGTTGCAAGAAATAACTCCGAGATGTATCAAACTCCTGACCTACATATATAACGCTATCCTTCGACTCAGATACTTCCCCATCTCCTGGAAATTAGCTCAAATCACCATGGTACTGAAACCAGGAAAAGCCCCAGCTGCCATAGACTCCTACCGACCTATCAGCTTATTGCCTGTACTGTCTAAAGTGTTTGAAAAGCTACTCCTTAAACGACTTAGCCCAATATTGGAAAACGAACAGCTCATACCAAACCATCAATTTGGCTTTAGAACCCACCACGGCACCATCGAACAAGTGCATCGAATTGTTAAAAAAGTAAGCAATGATTTTGAACGAAAACGCTATTGCTCTGCAGTATTTCTTGACGTCAAACAAGCCTTTGACAAGGTCTGGCTCATAGGTTTATACTGCAAACTCAAGCAAGTGCTACCGCATCACTTCTATGAAGTCTTGAGATCTTATTTTGAAAACAGATGGTTTACGATCAAACGGTGTGACGAATACTCGGATGTCCATCCTATCCTATCCGGCGTTCCACAGGGCAGTGTATTGGGACCTGTGCTCTACTTGCTTTTTACAGCCGATATACCAACCACAGATCACACGACAATGGCAACTTTTGCAGACGATACGGCAATCTTAGCATCGCACACTGATCCTATTATGGCATCTTTAAACTTGCAACAAGCCCTCACGCAAATCGAACATTGGTTGCACAAATGGAGAATTCGAATTAACGAAACTAAATCCTCGCACGTCACATTTACCACCAATAGAAGCACTTGCCCACCAGTAACCTTAAATAACATCAAAATTCCGCAAACCCTAGACGTAAAATACCTAGGAATCCATCTAGACCGACGACTTACGTGGCGTAAACACATATTTACTAAGAGGAAACAACTCGGCCTCAAATTTCGTCAAATGTACTGGCTGATAGGTAGACAATCTCAACTTTCGCTGGAGAACAAATTATTACTTTACAAGTCTATTATAAAACCTATATGGACTTACGGCTTGCAACTATGGGGTACTGCTAGTATCTCCAATATCGAGATCTTGCAGCGTTTCCAAAGTAAAATACTCAGAACTATAGCTAACGCTCTCTACTATGTGCCAAACTTTGTGCTACACAGTGATCTTAAAATTAAAACAGTGCGGAAAGAAATTAAACACATGTATATTAAATATCGTGATCGACTAGAAGTACACCCTAACAAGGTAGCCAACGAACTATTGGACGATAGTGATGAAATACGAAGACTAAAACGTTTTAAACCATCGGACTTAGAAAACCGATTTGATTAAGTATTGTTATTCTACTTTATACTTCTGCGTAGTGTCAGTAATGTTCTTGTACTTTCTACAAGTAAGAGGATAAACAGTGGATTATCCTTACCATGTCAATTTTAGATTATATTTATTAGAATGTAAGTCTTGTCATAACATTTACTTATTGTTTATAGAAACAGATTGTAAATTTAGTGTGAATTAAAAAAAAATAAAAAAATTTATAATTACAAAAAATAGTTTCATTAAAATAGTGCCCCTTATGTGGCGGGTGACAAAACTAGTTTCTCTTATTTGCAGAGCATGATATACATCTTCGTTCCAAGATTTTCTTGGCCTGCCCTTCTTCTAACTACTGAATAGGCCTCTTTTATTTCCATTGTCTAAAAATCGCTAAAAAATCACCTTCCGAAGTTTTTTCAGATCTTCAGGAGTCCCTAGATGACGAAAAACAGGTTTTCTCAATTTCGTCCGTCCGTCTGTCGGTCCCTCTGTCCGTCTGTCTGTCTGTCTATTGCCGGTATTATTAAAAAAATGTTCGTTGGAGGAAGACGATATTTTTCATGCGGATTATATGCCTTCCTGGCACGAAAATTTAGATAAAATATATACAGAGTGAGCACCTTAAAAAATAAAATTTACCTGATTGTTTATTCAACTCCAGAACTATTACTTAAATGAAAGTAATATTTTGTTTTGCTCAGGTTTTACGATTGAGGAGAAGTGCATATTTTGAAGCCAACATATACAGAGTGCGACGATAAGAACATAACATTTCTTTAGTTTTGCTTTGTAATTAAGAAATATATAAAAGTAAGCATCTGCACAAAGTGCAGGCTTTACCCTTGACGGAAATGAGACCCAACATATACAGGATAAATGTTATAAGAAACAAAAAGAGGTAACGAATAAGTTTGTTGTGTTCGCTGCAGCTGCGTCCTGCGTGACAGCGTGCCACAAACGGTCGGGCTATTGCCTAACGTTAAAATCGCATTCTCAGAATCTGAAGTTCAAATCCCACCGTCGGTAATGTTTGTTTAATTTGAAAATTAATGTAATTTGCATTAACAAGTGCTTTCTTTTATTGTTTTAATATTATTAGGAACGTTAAGATATTTTTACACTTGATTTCCTTTGATTTTTAAAGTTGTTTAATGTCACGACGTCCACTTGCGAGCGAAGTTCTAAGTAAATCCCTTTACAGATCATTTTAACTTATTAATACCTCGCTGCTGCCTGTTGTTTGATATAGCTATTTGCGATCTTATCTTGTCCGATTAAGCATTCAATTATTTCTCACATATCCATGTTGAAGTAGTTACTCACGACTCACAGCCGTATGTCAGTACCGGAATGTACATTGCATGATAAGCCTTTAATGGTACGATTTTTTTATTGCGAATTATACATACGTTTTGTAAGGCATTACTTCTATTGAATAAAACCCAGACTCATTTTTCTGTATTTTACTAGAAGTGTACTAAAGTATTTTGTTATTTAGTTGCCCCATTATTAAAACAATTTATTGTGCTTCTGTAAAAAATGTAAGACCTTGTATTGAAAGTCGTTGTTTTATTTATTATCTTCAATTAATTATATAAAGTTATACTATAACGATCGTTTCGCTATCTTTTGGTATAAGGTTACGCTTCCATTTTCTATGTTTTTGGCAGCAAAATTCTCAATCGCAATTTTCACAATTACTTACTTGATTAGTGGATATTGGGCTGTCATTCTTATCCGAGAAGAATTTTAAATCCGATACCTGCCTTCTATAACAAAAACCTACAAACATGTCATTTAGAGGTACAAATATTTAGGGGACATGGGAACAGAATCATTTTTTCATTAAAAAGATGCAAGTTATCCACTTTTACAAAGTACAAAAACTGTTGAAATGTGTCTTGAACTACCTTGGATGCTGTTCACATGTTTACACATATAAAGGAGGTTTATCTATCTGTATACTTCCACTTCTAATCTCGCAAGCTCTTTTCTCCATTAACTGATCAACCTGAATCTCTGATATTGTTGCAGCCCGTATGAATTAGAGGATTTGGTAAACATTCTGAACTGCGCAGATTAGTAATCCAACACATTTTATCATTATTTAATTGCATGCGACCCTAGTATACGTATATTTATTTATATATGCTGTACGCAGGAAAATAAAGTCCAAAAATCTGTAAAAGGCTTTACCCAGAACTTCCCTCGTCGACATTGTGACACTAAATAATTTTAAAAGTCAAATTAATGAGTGAAAATATCTTCACTTTTCTAATGAATTAAATACATTTTCAAATACAAAAAACGTTACCGGTGGTCAAATTCGAACGGCAGGTGGACCGCATATTCAGCCCCCAATGTTTTGTGGGATAGCGCAAGGGACTGAGCTATTTCTACCTGCGCCACGGAGCACCGACCTTTCGAGTTCCTGCGTCGCAACTATATTTAGTAACGCGGTAATTTGTGCCTCCTTTTTGTATCGTAAAACATTTACTCTGTATCTACTGGCTCCCATTTTTGGTAAGAATAAAGCCTGCACTATGTACAAATTATTACTCGTATCTAAGTTAAATAAAAAATAAACAACATTTTATTTTTTAAGGTTTCATTCCAGGTAGATACATCGTGTGTTAAAAAAAAGCTCATTCGCAGCATGCCGTGACCAAATTGAAGTTTGCCGTAACTTGAGATATACCCATTGATGCAAATGAACTACCGAGTCAGAAAGAACTAAATTACATCTTGACCTTGAATTATTTTCATAAAAATATACAAAACAATTAACAAAAACGATTTTTATTGACCGTTATGATTATTACTCATACAGTCGTTGTTGTGTACATGGCATCTTATTTTCCTTTTTGCTTGATACAAGTAAACTTAATGCAGTGTAAACTTTTACCTGTCACAGTGACAGATGTTTTCGTAAACAAATTGCAATCTAACATTCACCTACAGACTTAAGTTAAGACATGACTGGATTTTCTATCTTTCTTTCCAAGGCCTACCCTAAATGAGTTTTTTTTTAACACACGATATAATGTGTATGCAAAATATTGTCTTTCTCTGATAAATAGTTTTTGAGTTATAAGATCTGAAAAAATCTCGAAAGGTGATTTTTTCACGATTACAATACTTCCTTCGGCTTTAAGACGAGGGAAGTAAAAACGCATCGATCGTACATATTTGTTAATATTCTAAAAACTAAACGAGTAAATCAAATGCTTTTAAAATTCAAATGCTTTTCTATATGATAGTTTTGTTTGCCTCGTCTAAAAGACAAAATCGCCTTCCAATATTTCTTCAGATCTTTACGTTTCAGGGTCCCTAGATGAAGAAGAAAAGGTTTTCTGTCTGTCTGTCTGATGCCGGTATAACTCGAAAACCATTTGATGGAGGAAGACGATATTTTGCATACACATTATACAGTGTGTCCGCGGATTGAGTTCACATAAGGTGTAAATAATAAAAAATATTCGACTTAGAAGCTGATATTCTAGGATTTTCTCCTGTTTGTTCTCAAACCAAGATTTGGGAAAACCAATAAAATTAATTAATATACAAGGTGTTTTTCGAATCGATTTTTAAAAAAGAGCCAAAAGTGAACTACCTTTATTAGAAGAGATAACAAAAAAAATATTAAGAAAAGTTGTTTAGAATTAAGAGAGATGGTAGACTCTCAATTTTCAGACAAATCGGCCTGCTTTTTAACTATTTTTTCTTACGTTTTTTATATCAACATACCTTTTATCGTAGCTGTAGGAGGCACTTAATTATTTTTTTAACATTTTAGTTCATGAACCAGTTAGAGTGCCTCCACAGCCACGATAAAAAGTATGTTGGTATAAAAATCTAAAAAATATTTAAATTAAGTAATCAAAGTGGGCCGATTTGTCTGAAAATTGAGAGTCTGCCATCACTCTTAATTCTAAACAACTTTTCTCAATACTTTTATATCAGCTTCTAAGTCGAATATTTTTTATTATTTACACCTTAGGTGAACTAAATCCGCGGACACACTGTATATCTACCTGGCATGAAACCGAGAAAATTTCAGACAAATATATGGAGGGTGAGCACCTTAAAAACAAGTTTGTCTTTAAATGAGAAATAGATAAAAGTAGCAATTTGCTCATAGCTATGGCTTTACTCTTGACAAAAATGTGACCCAACAGATACAGCGTAAGGGCTAGCGTGCACTATGAACTTTTTGTCGTCCAACGGTTTTGTCGGCCGAGTGAGGTATGTTGCAACATATGGGGAAGCGCGCATTACTGGAAAAACAGTTTACTGAACTTTTCTGTTGGGCCTTGTCACAAACTAAAATACGACTAAACTGTTGACCGTCACACCTGCAACATACTATTTTAATTACTCTGTGCGCACTAGACGACTAAAACTGCCCCAGAACTTCGCCCGGACATTTTTTTTTCAGCTGTGTTTGAAGATATTTCCGTGAGCATCAGGAATAAGGTCGTATTATATATTTATATGTTATATTCTGCTGCAAACTGCTAAACAAAAACACTTGTTACAGTATAAAATAATTCAATATTATGTTTGTTACAATCTAATATTCTAGAATATAATGGCTTTCTATAATCTAAACAACTGTTCCTGTACCACGATTATTCCAAGTAGCAAGGTCCTCTAAAGGGCAACTGAACAAAGTATCTCCAAATTTTACTCTATCTTTTTTCTCACATAAATGTGCAGTACACCACAGACTTTGACGGAATCACAAAACTCGGGGGATACATCAATCCGTTATGAAAGATTCTTTATTTGTTAACAAGTATTCCAAATGCACATTCGACCATTTACTGAGCCCTGGTTAACGGCTAATTGAAAAAAACGTTTCTGAACAGTCAGGTTTCTTTCGGCATAACAAACGTAACACATGTGCAGACAAACTAAATGCTTCATCTTTCATAATGCAGGGAACCTGTTGTTACAAGCCAAATTCACTCTAACTACACCGCACCGGCTCATACAAAAATCACGTAAAAGCGAGACGACATTTCTCACAATTGGGACAATGATTCACCTAGAACCGCTGCCCTGTCCGTAACAAGGTATGCCGACTAGACATCAGTGGCGCAAGGGGTGGTCCTACACGAGATTACCTACGGCGAACGGCCTAAGGGGTAGTAAACAGTAATAAAATTAATTGAGCGCCACCCAGTTTTATCAATAAGCACGAAAATGCAAAGATAGACCCACTATGACACCTAGAAATCCAAAGTTAAACGGGAATAGAATATTTGTGCACAGCCTCACGACTTCCAGCACTGCAGCGACAAACGCTCCGACTTACCTGCGATGCTTGAGAACTCTTTCCAGGCTCTGCCGTACATAAATCTGACACAGAGTATAACTTTACCTGAAAATAAGCATGCACAAGCTCGTGGGGAAATCATAATGCAACGTTCAATAAACCGATCTATTGGTCTAAGCACATGGTCAAATAGGTACAACACAATGAAAGCATATCATAATAAAGGGGCTATAATAAATATGCACATAAATGACTAGAAAAGAGATAAGTTAATTGGTTTACAGGCGGCCCCAAAAGGGTGGCCATTGTCCAGCGAATATGCATGTAAATTATTAGCAAACAGATAAGTTAATTGGTTTTTACAAATTATACACACACTACCTTATTGGTTGGTTTTGTCTGGCGTGCATCATGACTGTCGGGGAGCTCGCCACTGAAGCGAACGGACTTCAGCCATAAGCGTGAGTGTTGTACGGTCCAAATATTCCCCTAATTGGAAGGGACTGATGTGAAATCCTCACGGAAAACAAACGATAACATGTCGAGACTTAAATATTTGCCCGTTTTGCAGACTGAATCCTAACGTGTCGGACAGAAGGCCGATTCGGCCTTCGGACAAGAAAAAATAGGACACCCACAGTACAGCCCAAACAAACACCACTTAACACCGAGATGGCCCGTAACGAACTCTCTCCGCAAAACAAAGTCAAACCATGCTGTAACAGCACATTCACTGTCCGCCACCGCGCGCGAACGCGCGGGGCGGCTTACAAAACCAAACTCACGAAGCACTTACGATCCCAGCCGGCAACTAACTAACCCAAGCCAACGCTGTTCCCACCAAATACGCTCTGTGGCCTCACCAGCTGCAACCAATCAGGAAGCAGACAACAACAAACGGTCGCGCACGCCCCGACGGGCAATCCAGCTTAGGACGAAAGACTGCGATGAAACGAAATTATTTAGAAAAATCTCTCGCTTGCTACTATGGGATGCGCTTCAAATTTGGTCAAACAAACACGCTTCGAAGTGACGAAACTACCCAGGTGCAAATAAGACGGCTCGAGGCTTGAGCAGCTCACCGAAACTTCTAGAAAAAGCTGCGTGCCAAATCTTAAAATTCAAAATAAGCCAGAAAAAGTACTTAAGTAGCCTTCTAACACAACATCAGGACATTTTTAAATTCGATGAGTGTATAGCCTCGTTCATAATAATTATAAATGAAGCTACCCAGAACGAGTGCCTTACAGAAAATTGTGAACCGCTAGCTGCCTGCACACAATTTTATGAACTATTGGGGGTGAAAATACCACCGGAAAAACTATATACAAACGAAATCTTAATCTTTTAAATGAAAATACTCCAAAAGGTCGCACACTCATCGAATTTAAAAATGTCTTGATAATGTGTTAGAGGGCTACTTTATTTTAATTTGATTACCATCGATGGTGCCTATGCATTTTGGAAAATGTGTTCTCTAATCAAATTTATCCACTATTTTTGCTCCATCATTTTACGATTTTCTCGCCATGGATAATGGTTGCAAGTAGTTCCAAAATTCGTCGCAAATATCTCTCACCATTCACGTATTGTTGAGGTTTTCAGTCTTCATCATCATCATCATTGCCAGCGCTCCATCTCTGGATATACGCCTCCACAATTCTCTTCCATTCTTTGCTCCCCAGTTATTTTCTTGATGTCATTTCTCCATCTTGCCGTGGGTCTGCCTCAGCTTCTTTTATTAGTTCATAGCCTCCATTTTATTGTTCTGCTTTACCTATTTTCTTTTCTTTTCATAACATAACCCGCCCATTGTCATTTGAAAATTGCAATGCATTGAGCGGCGTCTTCAACACTTGCTTTTTACTTTCCCATACCCATAGGTATAGGGAAGTCTTGGAATCATGAAAATTTTGGAAATCGAGATTTTCACAGAAATATCCGTTTTGGGCCTCTAGGAACCCAAAAAAGTGGTTTTTAAAAAATGTCTGTCTGTGTGTGGGTGTGTGTGTGGGTGTGTGTGTGGGTGTGTGTGTGGGTGTGTGTTTGTACTGCATTTACTATGACCTCGGGTGTGTGCATCACGCTGCACTATGACAGCTTCAAAAATTGTGACCTCATACACTCGATGCCACAATATTAAATGCAGTTTTTTGAACTCTACGTCAAATTTTAAGTCTAGATGTATTTTCTTTTTCCATACGTAATTTTTCGCATACACTCAGGTCAGAAACGTGGATAATTCACAGAGTTCGCACACCCCACATTGTAACCTCGTCATTTTGGTTGAACGATGGCGCCCCCTACGGTCAGACTAAATTGTGTATCCAAAACTATGGCGGACCGATTCTGTGGCATCAGTTTATTTTTAGAACAGCAATTAAGATTAAGTTGAGCTATTTCATGGTTTGGTGTTCGCGGCGGCATTTAGGGCGTGGTAACCATATGTTGTGTATTAACTGTTGTGACCTCATTACTGCAGTTGACAATATAATTTAGTTACGTACAATTTGCTTATATAAATGTTGTAGATACGAAGACGGTGCACATTAGTAAAATACTTTTGATTATACAAGGCGGCCCAGAAAATTGTGGCGCCCATATTTTAATAGCTTAACAGATGCTGATTATCTATTACATATACAGTGTGTCCAAGATAAGGAGGGCCAGTATGGGGATCTCGGTAATGGTAAGAGATACAAATTTGGTTAAATGGGAAAAAAGTTGCGCAATTAAAGGACTAAAAAAATGACGTCTAGAAATCCTTGATATGATTTTTCGTTTTTGAATTATCTCAAAAAAAAACGAATTTTTGGATTTTCTTTTTTATTTTTTTCTGGCGTTAATATTAAAGTTAGAGCGAAACTAATTAAACTTCTTTATAGCAACTTTTAGTGGACTTAATGATTACGTTATCAATTTTTTTATCCGACGTTTCGTCTTCGAGAAACCATCATCAACTTCATTTTTTTAAATACGGTCCTGGTTTTTTTATGCCAAATTTGCAAAGCCCTTGTTACTCTAAATTCAATAATGTACCAGATATTATGGTTTATTTACGTTTCGAGCTTTTTTCTGATCATCATCAGAAATTTTTTTAGATACGGACCTGCATTTCTCATAATTTTGTAAAAATAAGTTCATACAGTAAGTTAGGCCTATTTACATGCCGTTAAAATATTAAAATGCTCATCATAATGTCATAATTTTGATACATTAATTTAATAACCAACCAATAACTATTAACAATAAACAAAAAAGAAATGAACAAAAGATAGACAGAAAGAATAACAAAACGAACATCGAAATCATTTAATAGGTATTAAATTTACAGAAGGTATTCAAAAAGGTTGCCATCATTCTCTATGCATAAATAACATCTAACTGTAGAATCTAAAACATTATTCAGCAATGCTGGCGTTATACTTTGAAAGGCTTCAAGAACCAATCTTCTAAGTTCTTCTTCTATTTCAAAACGTTAAATACCTATTACATTGTTTCAAGGCTCGTTTTCTCATTCTTTCTGCCTATCTTTTGTTCATTTATTTGTTGTTTATTGTTAATAGTTATTGGTTGCTTATTAAATTATTGTATCAGAATTATGACATTATGATGAGCATTTTAATATTTTAACGGCATGTAAATAGGCCTAACTTACTGTATGAACTTATTTTTACAAAATTATGAGAAATGCAGGTCCGTATCTAAAAAAAATTCTGATGATGATCAGAAAAAAGCTCGAAACGTAATTAAACCATAATATGTGGTACATTTTTGAATTTAGAGTAACAAGGGCTTTGCAAATTTGGCATCAAAAAACCAGGACCGTATTTAAAAAAATGAAGTTGATGATGGTTTCTCGAAGACGAAACGTCGGATAAAAAAATTGATAACGTAATCATTAAGTCCACTAAAAGTTGCTATAAAGAAGTTTAATTAGTTTCGCTCTAACTTTAATATTAACGCCAGAAAAAAATAAAAAAGAAAATCCAAAAATTCGTTTTTTTTGAGATAACTCAAAAACGAAAAATCATATCAAGGATTTCTAGACGTCATTTTTTTAGTCCTTTAATTGCGCAACTTTTTTCCCATTTAACCAAATTTGTATCTCTTACCATTACCGAGATCCCCATACTGGCCCTCCTTATCTTGGACACACTGTATAAAGGAAAGTCACAACCCTGACTAATCAAAGCAGAGCCGAAACCACTGGCACTAAAAACTTGAAATTTGGGTGGAAGGTTCAATTTGTTATGTAAGGTAGTGCTAAGAAGGAATTTTTTGAAATTTGACCCCTAAGGAGGTGAAAAGGGGTAAAATGTGTTTTCACGAATTCTTCAATATCTCATACACCCGATAAGATATCAATTTGGTGTTTGCTTGCAAAGATTATCAATGCAAATACCTAGAAACGTGTTTTAGGATTTTGCCCTAATCAACCCCTAAAGGTGCAAATCTGGATTGGGGTGAATTAAAGAACCCTTCGAATCTCCTATGTTTATTGAGTTAAAACATTCTTTTTTGGCATATAAATGTATTTTTGAAATATTTAGAAAGCGGTTTAAGGAAATTTGAAATTTTTTAACCCTAAAGGGGTGAAAAGGGGTAAACTGCGTTTACACGAATTCTTCAATATCTCTTACACCCGATAAGATATCAATTTGGTGTTCGCTTGCAAAGATTCTCAATGCAAATACCTAGAAACGTGTTTTAGGATTTTGCCCTAATCAACCTCTAAAGGTGCAAATCTGGATTGGGGGTGAATTAAAGAACCCTTCGAATCTCCTATGTTTATTGCGTTAAAACATTCTTTTTTGGCATATAAATGTATTTTTGAAATATTTAGAAAGCGGTTTAAGGAAATTTGAAATTTTTAACCCTAAAGGGGTGAAAAGGGGTAAACTGTGTTTACACGAATTCTTCAATATCTCTTACACCCGATAAAATATCAATTTGGTGTTCGCTTGCAAAGATTATTAATGCAAATACCTAGAAACATATTTTAGGATTTTGCCCTAATCAACCCCTAAAAGTGCAAATCTGGATTGGGGTGAATTAAAGAACCCTTCGTATCTCCTATGTTTATTGAGTTAAAACATTCTTTTTTGGCATATAAATGTATTTTTCAAATATTTAGAAAGCGGTTTAAGGGAATTTGAAAATTTTTAACCCAAAAGGGGTGAAAAGGGGTAAACTGTGTTTACACGAATTTCTGAATATCTCTTACACCCGATAAGATATCAATTTGGTGTTCGCTTGCAAAGATTATCAATGCAAATACCTAGAAACGTATTTTAGGATTTTGCCCTAATCAACCCCTAAAAGTGCAAATCTGGATTGGGGGTGAATTAAAGAACCCTTCGTATCTCCTATGTTTATTGAGTTAAAACATTCTTTTTTGGCATATAAATGTATTTTTGAAATATTTAGAAAGCGGTTTAAGGGAATTTGAAAATTTTTAATCCTAAAGGGGTGAAAAGGGGTAAACTGTGTTTACACGAATTTCTGAATATCTCTTACACCCGATAAGATATCAATTTGGTGTTCTCTTGCAAAGATTATCAATGCAAATACCTAGAAACGTATTTTAGGATTTTGCCCTAATCAACCCCTAAAAGTGCAAATCTGGATTGGGGGTGAATTAAAGAACCCTTCGTATCTCCTATGTTTATTGAGTTAAAACATTCTTTTTTGGCATATAAATGTATTTTTGAAATATTTAGAAAGCGGTTTAAGGGAATTTGAAAATTTTTAACCCTAAAGGGGTGAAAAGGGGTAAACTGTGTTTACACGAATTTCTGAATATCTCTTAGACCCGATAAGATAGCGACTTGGTGTTTGCTTGCATAGGTGTCCAATAGAAGTATCTAAAAACACATTTCAGGATTTTCCCTAATCGACCCCTAAAGGTGCAAATCTGGATTCGGGGTGAATTAAAGAACCCTTTGCAACTCCTACGTTTATTGAGCTCGAACATTCCTTTTTTTGGCATATGGATGTATTCTTAAAATATTTAGAAAGTGATTTAAGGGATTTTACAATTTTACCCCTAAGGGGGTGAAAAGGGGTAAACTGTATTTTCACTATTCCTCAATATCTCTTAGACCCGATAAGATATCGACTTGGTGTTTGCTTGCATAGGTATCCAATACAAGTGTCTAAAAACGCATTTCAGGATTTTGCCATAATCAACCCCTAAAAATGCAAATCTGTATTCGGGGTGAATTAAAGAACCCTTCGTATCTCCTATGTTTATTGAGCTAGACCTGCTAGAGCATTTTTTTTGGCATATAAATGGATTCTTAAAATATTTAGAAAGTGGTTTAAGGGATTTTAAAATGTTACCCTTAAGGGGGTGAAAAACGGTAAAGTGTGTTTTCACGAATTCCTCAATATCTCTTAACCCGATAAGATATCGACTTGGTTTTTTGCATGCATAGGTATCCAATACGAATGTCTAAAAACACGTTTCAGGATTTTCCCAAATCAACCCCTAAAGGTGCAAATCTGGATTCGGGGTGAATTAAAGAACCCTTTGTATCTCCTATGTTTATTGAGTTAGAACATTGTTTGTTTGGCGTACAGATGTATTCTTAAGATATTTAGAAAGGGGTTTAAGGGATTTTAATGTTACCCCTGAAGCGGTAAAAAGGGAAAACTGAAAAAGGGTAGGGTGTTAAGTTTATCTTGCTAAAATTTATGAATACAATATTTAGTTTGTGCATATATATTTTAATTTTATCTGATTGTTATACTAAAACTGTAGTTTTATCAATATATACAAGGTGAACGACAATTACGTACACATCTCCAGGGGGTATGTGAAGCATAAAAAAAAGTTGTGGAGGATTTTTTTCGAAAGAATTTTGTTTCCTTTTTTCCTACAATATTGTTTTGCAGCGTTTGTTAGTTTAGCGTATTGAGTGAGGGGGAGGGGGGCGCCCTAGAATTCATTTGAAATTTAGAAAAATAAACATTTGTTACCCGTACGAAGAACGGGTATCTTGCTAGTTTAAATATAAAGTTATATCAGTCTAATGTCAACTGTTTTGAAAATATTAACGATTTTATGTCAGAAAATGGTGAATTTTAGGTGACTGCTGTAAGTATCAGAAAAGAATTGAATGAACGAAGACGGTATCAAAAAACTAAATTTCTTCTTAAGTTGCCTTTTCAGTGTAGAGTAGCGGTTCTGGGTATTAATGCTATACAGGGTGGTCAACATTTGCTAATTTAACAATTTCGACTTTTTAAATGGAACGCCCTGTATAATTTTATATTTTTGCAAAGCACTTTTAATGGGCTTTGACTAAATCATCTTGAGGGTCTTAAATTGTTTTTTATGTTCAAAGTCGTATAAACAGTTGAATGCATGGCTGTGAAGTAAAATATACAGGCTGTCCCAAAAAGAATGGGACACCGATTAGTCATAGATTCCTTGCATCATAATAAATCGATTAAACCTAATATACCTTAGTACTGTTGCGATCTAGCCATCTGGTTCGTGTTGTGTAGGTTACGATCGCAAACAAATTTATAAACAGTTCATTATATTGGTTCATAAAGCAAACACGCGTTTTATTTCAACCAGTATATATGAGCATATTTATGTAAGATATAACGCCCAAAAGGCTCTATTCTTACAAAGTTCCTTCAGTAAGAAGTTATAGGGCCTTGAAGTTAAATTTTTTATTTTTTATTTTTTTTGTTAATTTCCACAAATATAGAGATATCAATTTGAATTTTGGTATACGTACTTACTATTATGTACTGCACTAATAGAAAAAATACGTGACTGTAAGGGGCACTTTACCTATCTTTCAAAACTTTTTTTAGCTCTAACTTTATTAACTGTAACAATTTTTAAAATTTTAGGTTACTATCTAAAAGAGAATTAAAATACACACAAATAATGTACTCCTAGTTTATAAGCGTAAGAGCAACCGTTTAACTTAAAATGCCTATTAAAGGGTTTTGGTTGTCATTAACACGTGTAATTATCAAGTAGCCATGATCACAAAAATTTCAATACACCCTGTATAATAAAACCTTAGTCCATAAACATTGGTATTTAGAAAATGTATTTTAGTTTGTTTTTAACATTTAAAATACTCAAGTACCTAATTTTAACTTTTGTATTTTTTGTTTTCTGTCGAAGTGACAGTGGTAACAAAACTTTGCTATTCGCAACAGTTAGTGTAAGTTTTCAAGTTAATGTTTAGTAATTATAATGGAGCAATGGACCTTAGTTCATCGTACAGCGGCAGTTCGGTTTTATTATGAGACTAAATCCATTACACAGACAAGACGCAATTTTCAACGGCATTTCGGTATTCAACCGCGTGCAGCATTACCTTCACGGAATACAATATTGTCATGGGTTAGTAAATTGGAAAATACGGGTTGTTTGTTTATTTAATGTTAAACACGGTACTATACGAAAAATTCGTACCATTGCGAATATTGAAAGAGTTAGAGTATCAGTTCCAAAAAGTCCTCAGCGTTCAACACGGCGCAGATCGCAGACTCTTGGAATATTAAAAAAATAAAATTTGGTGTTTTTGGTTATTATAAAATCCATGTTTCGTTGTTTTAAAAGAAATATTTCCACTCCAACAGTGATTTAAAATGTATCGGTCGGCTGTGCGCCACCTTGTATAATGCCATGTTTTGCATTTTGGGGTGGAAATTACAGGTCACAGCTTAGGCTACTATCACCGGAGCATAATCATTGTGGAACAACACGTTTTGACTATTAGAGTTAAAGTGTACGTCTAGAAGTGTACATATATCAGGATAAAACTTTAGCTCTTCTGACTTGGTCTGTACACATTGTTAACTATACAGGAAAGTAGGTAATACGAGTATTCCATCTGCTTTATAAACATTGTCTACTGCAGTTGGTGCACTAATAGATACGGGACGCTGATAATAATATTTATAATAATAATAATAATAATAATTGTATACCAGGCGGTGAAAGTACAAGATGGACACCTGAATTTATATAGTATGATCAAAAATTACTTTCATCTAGTATGGCCATGAAATAGTTCCTAATTTATGAAAGCAACTATAAGTCACTTAAAAATCAAATGTCAAGTTTGACATTTAATTATAAACATAGTTGCATGCATAAATTAGTAACTATTCCATAGCCATAGTAGATGAAAATAATATTTGATTATACTTTATAAATATCAATGAAAATTTAGTTTGTGGAATATACTGGAAATTTGAATTATTTGAAGTTGGAAATTACCTCCACTTCCTTATTTTAAGTGAAGCACCCTCTATATTATTATATTTTTGGATTTTATATTAAATTCGTTATACTAACTTTTGTCATTTAGACATTAAAAGGTATACCTCAAACAAAATTTATATACAAATTTTCCATGTTATAACTTGGTTAGAATAAATCTAAAGGAATATCATTGTTCCTTAAGACATGGTTTTCAGATATTAAACGTTTATTTTGTTTAGAAAGGCTCCAACATGCTTTTTTAAAAGTAAAATAATGGTGGGACACCTTACCATTTAAAACAGCGTTTTAAAGCATTCAAACTAGTGATGGGCATAAGCCGACAATTTTCATAACCGAATTATTTGCATTCGAATCATATTAATAACAGATTGATTATTTGAATAATCATTCGAATCAATTTTGGCTCTCGATTCGTTTCGATTAAGTCAGCCGGTTTGCCGGTTGGCGGTTCACCGGTATCTGCATCGGCATCGTAACTTGCAGATAGCAGAGGAATTCAGTTAATCGTTAATTATAATAATTGTATAAATGATTTTTATTTGATTTCTAAGGAGTTTAAACCATTGAGAATAGCTATATCAATACTAATCATAAAGAAATTATAAATATGCGAATACAAAGTATCTATTGAATCTATTTTTAGTTCCTAAAATTCTCTAGTAGGCACCCTTCCCTTTTCGCTTGCACATCATACCGGTATATTTTAGAATCCATAATTTATCTACGTTCAGCATTCCGCGGTTCTAAGGACGCACACTTAAAATTTTCAACATCGAAATCCACTTCTTGTCCCGACTGCTCCGTTATTAAAAATTAAATATAAATCTGTTACGATATTGGAAAATCTTATTTCGCTTTTCTGTTTATCCCTCATTAGGCATAATCAACCGCGTTTCGAAACAAAAATTTAGGCCGTTATAAATTAATACCAACACAGCTTCGGCAAATCTCATACTCAGCAGAACGTTATCTTTAATAGGAACAGCCCCATAAATTTAACTCGTCGACTGGGAGTCTCAAATGTCTTAATAACATCAACAAGCAGCCGCGAGCCTCACTTGGGTCAATCAAGTACATACGTAGAAAAGGTTATATGAGTTATGAATGCCGTATTATTTACAGAATTTCGATCACTCGCAGGTCGCTGAGACGCGGCACGTAGTACGTATCAGGATGAGGTTATTTTTCATCCGAATACTTGGAACGAAAACCGAGTTACACAGGTTATTTCAATAACCGGATAACCGGTTATTTTTTATTCGAATAAGCCCATCACTAATTCAAACACTGTCAATTACACAAGGTTTACTTAAAACTGTAATTTGCGAAATTGTAATTTTTACTTCTTTCGCTTCAAGCGAAGAGAGTACCCATTGTAATTGTGAAAATATCATCCTCCGAGATTTTTACAGATCTTTATGTTTCGGGGTCCTTCGATGACAAAAAACATGTGTTCTCAATTCTGTCGGTCTGCCTGTCTATTGCCACTCGAGCTCAAAAACTATTTCTTGGGGGAAGATGAGATTTTGCATGCATATTACATGTCTACCAGGCTCGAATCCGAATATGATTCCGGTCAAATATATACAGCGTGAGCACGTTAAAAAAATCAATTGTGCCTATTTTTGCTTTGATTGAAGTAATATTTTGCATACAGAGTGTCTCAAAATTGCTGGGACATAGAGCTACCACGTATTGTAGAGGTCAAAATAAGACGATTGGACCCAATTTATATACAGGGTGAATGAGACCACCCGTATCAGTATTTTTTTTAAAGAACGGTTAGTCGTAGAGAGTTGGGATAAAAAAAATTATTATAAAAGTGATACTAAAGAATCGAATGGTGATATTATTATTTCTCGAAAAAGTCAGCACCACGAGTAGTTTTGTCCACAATGTTCAGAACTCCAAAATTTTAAATGCCACCATAAGTTGAAAAACGTATTGTTGAAAAGATCGTTAAAAAATAAGAAAGTTTTGTAGGAAAAATTATTTTATTACTACCACCCCTTTTAAGTAATATTCGATTAAAGTTATTAAATTTGAAATTCGTTGTTAATAAACAAAATTGAAAAGTCGGCTTTTAAAATCTAGTTACCGAATTAAACAATGTTACAAGTGTTCAAAATGTCTTCCATTTACTTTTAAACACAGTTGAGCTCTTCCAGTTACACTATCAGTTGCTCTAAGTATTTCTTCATTATTTAATGATAGGCAAGCATTCCGAATTCTCAGCTTCATATCATCTCTCTTTGTCATTATCAATTTAAACAATGTGTGATTGGAAGATAGATTAATACAACAAATGGAATTATGGACATTAAAACGTGTGTGTAACATTGTTTAATTCGGTAACTAGATTTTAAAAGGCGACTTTTCAATTTTGTTAGTTTACAACGAATTTCAAATTTAATAACTTTAATCGAATATTACTTAAAAGGGGTGGTAGTAGTAAAATAATTTTTCCTACAAAACTTTCTTCTTTTTTAACGATCTTTTCAACAATACGTTTTTCGACCTATGGTGCCATTGAAAATTTTGGAGTTCTGGACATTGTGGACAAAACTACTCGTGATGCTGACTTTTTAGAGAAATAATAATATCACCATTCGATTCTTTAGTATGACTTTTATAATACATTTTTTTATCCCAACTCTCTACGACTCACCGTTCTTTAAAAAAATACTGATACGGGTGGTCTCATTCACCCTGTATAGTACAGTGTCCCCCCGGATAGGTGAAACGACTCTTGTGAAAGGTAAAAAATTTTCGATTCAAATTTTCATTTTTTGGGGTTCAGCCCTGCTTGGTTAAAGGCGAATTTCTAACATAATTTCAGTTTTGAAAAATCAAGTATGCCTTGGAAATTTTCAACAAAACTTTTCTTCTGTAGAGTAAAGTGCCTTTTATGTGACAAATACGACGAAAAGTTATTAATAAAAGTTGTTTAGAATCAACATCTACGCCCTACCAAACTTCAAAATCCTCAGCCAACTTTGATCTCGCACAATTTATTTTATGTTTAGGTCCCAAATCAAAGAATTTTACTTTTAACAAAGATTTTTATTGGAAAAACAAATAGTTTTAACAAAGCTTTTATTTCATAATAAAAAAACTTTGTTAAAAATAAAATTCTTTGAATTGGGAAATAAACTTGAAAGAAAATGTGAGAAATCAAAGTTGGCCGAGGATTTTGAAATTTGGTATAGTGGCCTAAATGTTGATTCTAAACAACTTTTATCAATAACTTTTTGTCGTATTTGTCACATAAAAGGCACTCTACCTTACAGAAAAATGGGTTTTTTGAAAATTTCCAAGGCATACTTGATTTTTCCAAACTGAAATTATGTTAGAAATTCGCCTTTAAACAAGCAGGGCTGAATCCCAAAAAATAAAAATTTAAATCGAAAAGTTTTTACCTTTCACAAGAGTCGTTTCACCTATCCGGGGACACACTGTATATACCAAAATGCACCGTTTGTCTGTGAGCAGAGTTCAAAGTTTACTTAAAAAATCACATTTTTGTACGCTGTTCAGAAATGCGTGAAACAAATTTAATGAAATTCGGCAAAAGTGCATTTTAGAGGATTACCCTACTTTCAGTAATCAAAGAAACCCAAAGAAAATTGTAGAAGGGTTAAAACCATCCTCACACCCTGGTAATTTTTTTCAAAATTTTTTTAGTGGTGGTAATACGGTTCTAAGACCTTTTTAACGGGAAGGGTTACTCATTATATTCATTTTTTGACTCTTGTAAAAACTTCGTATTTCGCATAGTTTCGAAGAAAAAAAAAAGTTTTCTCAAAAACTGATAACCGATATTATCAGTACAAGTTTAATAAAATTGTAATACAAAATTTAGTTGGCGGTAGTGGACACAAAGACAAAACTTTTTATACAACAAGTGCTCAATGTGACCTCCACCTTCATTAATCCAGAGGTAAATTCGACGTAAAAAATTTAAATGCACCCTTCTTAAAACATCGTCGTTTTCTCGTAGTGCGTTTACAGCATTTTGAATTCTGCTCCACAGCTGTTCGGAATTATTAATTTGAACCTCGTACACTTGTGTTTTTAACGCTTCCCAGATGAAGAAGTCGCAAGGATTTAAATCTGGAGACCGCGGAGGCCATTGAATGAGTGCTTCTTGTCCCCTACCAATCCTCTAACAGCAAATTGTTCATTAAGATATTCTCTTACGACACGTGCGAAATGAGGTGATGCACCGTCGTGCATAAAAAACATGTCTCTACGCAAATTAAGGGGCAAGTCTTCTACTAATTTTGACAAAATTTATTGAAGGAAACGAAGGTTACTAGCGCCATCCAGACGATCAGGCAATCGGAACGGCCCAATCATAAAATTGTCAATAATTCCGACCCAGACATTAATTTTAAATTCTCGTTGATAAAGTATACCTTTATACCTATAGCATGTGGATTTTCATCTGCATAAATATGCTCATTGTGTAGGTTCGTCTCATCAGTAAAGAAGATATTAGTGTGGAATCTGTTGTCGACTACTCTGCACTCCCGAACAATTTGTGAACAATTTAATGGCAATAATTCTTGCACTGGCTGAATGTGGAATGGACGAATTAATTGTTCGCTAAGGATCCGATTGACAGTGCTTTTTGGAATCCCGGTCTCTCGTTGCAATGTTCTGCTACTAGTAAAGACCAGCTTCTTCCGCAATGGATGTTCAGGCTTGGCGAGGTCTTCCAGCGTTAATTCTGACTGGCTTCAACCTTCCTGTTTCTCGAATACGTCTTTTGATTCGTTCTGTGATTTGGAATTCTCCGGTTTGGATACCTCTCTTGATACACGCGAACACTTTCGCGGCAGTTACCTTGACAGTATCCAAGAACTAATAGCATGTCGGTCTGTTCATTAAAAAGGAAATCCATATTTGATAGCTGATAAAGTAGCAGCAACAACAACTGCGATAGCAATTAAAGCAATAACGGTGATCGCGACAAAGAAAACAATACAAAAGCAACTAAAAGTGAACAAATTATTGAAACGTTTACTGGCAACAGTAAACTGGGACGATTACGAATTTGTTTCCTGCCAAAATCATGAATTTTGTATCCACGGCCAACCAAATTTTGTACTACAATTAAACGTGTACTGAGAATATCGGTTATCAGTGTTTGAGCCAACACTTTTTTACTTCGAAACTATGCGAAATACCGAGTTTTACAAGAGTCAAAAAATTAGTATGATCTTTAACCCTTCCCGTTAAAAAAGTCTTATAGCCGTATTACCACTCCTAAGAAAATTTTGAAAAAAATACCAGGGGGTGAGGGTGGTTCTAACCCTTCTACAATTTCCTTTGGGTTTCTTTGATTACTGAAAGTAATCCTCTAAAATGCATTTTTGCCAAATGTCATTAAATTTGTTTCACGCATTTCTGAACAGCGTACAAAAACGTGATTTTTTCAGCAAACTTTGAACTCTTCTCGCGGACAATCGGTGCATTTTGGTATGTATATAAATTGGGTCCAATCGTCTTATTTTGGCCTCTACAATACGTAGTAGCTCTATGTCCCAGCAATTTTGGGAGACCCTGTATAGCTTAGAGGATTACCTTTGATGAAAATATACGTATTTTGGATACCACAAATACCGGGTAAACACCGTAAAGAATAAATTTTGTTTTATCACTTTAACGATAGAGCTACTATTACCTTTGATGAAAATATACATATTTTGCATACCGCAAATGTAGTGTGGTGAACACGTAAAAAATTAAATATTGTTTTTCTACTTTAACAACAGAGCTACTGATTAGAGTAAAGTAGTAATATTTTCCAGCTTCGCACTTTACCCTTAATCAAAATAAGTACATTTAGGACCCAACATATACAGGGTGACCACCTAAACAACTATTTTTTCTTTAGTTCAAAAATAAGAACAGAATTGTTTTCATTTGGTGTTTCGAACATAATTAATTTCAAAACTTCAACTTGCGAGGAAAATTCGGTGTAAAGCGTTTTACAGATTTTTTATTATCTTTTCAATTAACCTACCTCATCGGCCTGGCAAATGTATGAAATCAAATGGAACCAATGAAAAGTAGTATACTATTGAGAAATGCCACGTGTCTCAAGTCACATATATGTTTTTTAATCATGTATTTCTTTCATTTGGTTTAACACATTTATAAGGTTAATGAAATTTATAAACAAAAGTAAACAAATCAATTTTGCAAGTTACAGTTTTGAATACGGTATTGATTCATTTTAAAAAGTTAGGTGTCCGATGTTCCACCACGGTGCCATTTGAAAAAGGTTATTTACAAACAAAGAATGTTGACGCTTCTGGTCTTTTTAAAAGATCACCAAAAATTTAATCAACAGTAATATCCCAAGTGCATTAAAATAGCCGATTAAATTTTGACGTTTTCTGTCAGAATGTTTTGCTAAGAAATTTGTCAAGTAAATTTGCCGCTCAACAAGAATCCCGAGTGCGCAGCACGAGGGATTTTGAAGCGGAAAATTTACGAGATATATTTCTTCAGAGCAAAACATTTTGACAGAAAATCGTCAAAATTTATTCAGGCTAGTTTACATGCACGCGAGATGTTCGGCGTGATTATTTCCTGAATAAATAGATAAAATTTAGTTGGTGAAGCACCTTTAATAATCATGTTAAAATTATGCACAAGCGATTAAATTTTGACATAAATTTAACCGCGGTTAAATTTTGACGTCTGAATTAGAGTCATTATTAAAGTGACAGGAACCATGGTGATTACGCATTATTATGGATATGAAGGAAATAATCTTTGATATCTTTAAAACTTTTTTCATATAAAATTACATGCATTTAGATTAATTTCAGCCAAATATTTGGCCCTACATTTATAATTTATAAATGCTTTTTTTATTGTCAAAATGACAAAAATCAAAGAATAAGAAAAATTACCAGTCCATGTTACATACAATATCAGATTTTATTTTGATACATGTTTCATGGTCACCTATTGGTATTTGTAACCTAGAAGCCACAATATGGGTTACTTTAGGTACATATTATATACATTCGCACACTTGCCTTGTGCTCCAATATTGAGACGTCAGTTTACACACATTTGTGGTAGAACTATTATTGTGCAATGGAGGTCACAATATCTATGCTCTAGGTATGAATTTACACTCGCACAATTTCTTTGTGGTCCAATACTCTGACCTCAGTTCACACATTGCTGGTGTAGAGCTATTAGTGTGACATAGAGATGTCACAATCGATGAAACATAATATCTCCGCTCTCACGGAGTGTAAACGAAATCTAGTTGAATTGGCCTTCACGTCATGGATATGTGCTTCTATTGCGCATGGAGAGATCGTTGTGGTCACAATCGATGCAGAGGATGGTGATGCCGCAAGAATGGTAATACCTGTATAGGTGTGTGTGTGTGTGTGTGTGAACACGATAACTTAAAAACGAAATAAGCTAGACCCTTGAAATTATGTACATAGTCATTATTCAAAATTTTTAGATTTCTGTCAAATTTTGAGCGAAATCGGTTAACTGGAAGTGGCACTTTACCTAAACAGGTAGCGGTACCTATTCAAGTAAAGTACCAGTTTGCTTCGAGATATTTAAAGAAAATTTTGTACATACATTTATTATGTAGAAAAACTACCAGATATTACATTTCAGCATGATCGGTTAACCGGAAGTGGGATTTTACCTAAACAGGTAGCGGTATCCATTCAAGTAAAGTACCAGTTTGCTTCAAGGTATTTGCACGAAATTTTGCACATACATTTATTATTGAGAAAAACTCCCAGATATAAAATTTCAGTATGGTAGGTTAACCTAAAGCGGCACTTTACCTAAACAGGTAGTGGTTACCTGAAAATGTAATTTTATCGCTGTATGTATATCCATTGCAATAAACTTTTCAAATTTTGCTAGAAAACAAGGCGAATGCGAGAAAGTCTAGGGGAGCACACTCCCGATTTTTAAGGGAATGATTCGATATGTTCTCTCATACACAATCTTGCTTCTTTGGGATATGCATTTCCACTAACACTTTTTCTAGGAATATCATTCATTTTTAACTCAAGGTAGACACTGACACTATTACAATACACTCGAAGATCCACAACAACTGCTACCAGCAAGAATCACAGAATACAAACTAAACGCCATAATGACCGACGCACGCAGGGAAAAACGAATTTCTTGCAAAAAGGTCATAAGTCGGCGACTAATGTCCTTTCTGGGTAAAGCACATGTAATCCCAAATGAAAATACTAAAGAAGCAATAGATGAGCTTAAAAATGTGTCCACACACCTCAAATATGGAATTGATTCTGCTTCAGTGGCATTTTTGAGTGGATATGGAGCACGAACAGTTGAAGAAAAAGTTAACTGTAATATTTGCTTAGAACCTCGTTTAACCACTTCTTCCTCAAATACACTGTTAGCTCTTATACGTTTACAAGATAAGGAAGCGTTGAAATACCCTACTAAACGGTTTACAGCTTTAATACATCAATTAGTTGATCTAATTTTAAATATACTTTAGTATTTTTCTGGACAATGCAATCCATCTAAAATTATAACTACGCTACTTCTTGAACCACTTGCCTCACATCGAAGTTTTTTATTTGTAGGGATCACAGAGAGAAAACTTCTATAATAATCCCTGATAAGTTACTCAGACCAATTCTAGCAGACATAGAAGCTACACGGATAGATTCAGTTACTACGAATTATTAGGACTTCAAAACTTCTCTCAAGAAAAATATTAAAACTGTAAATCTCTGAAATGTACCTACGTACACGATACTATACCTAAATTATACGATTCATCTTTATAGTTATACCTAGATTATACGATTCATATTTATATTAAAGTCCAGACAATAGGTTCTTATTGTACTGATACTGCATTTTAAAAAATAATTGTTAAAAAACGTATTATTCTTGACACCAACTCTAATTTAAATGTCATCGTGGCCAAAACTGTCAAAATTTGCAATTTCTCATAAGTGGAAACAACAATAAATTTCAAAAAAATGCCCAGGCCACAGGATAAGGGTCTAGGACAACTCGGCGCCGCCATCTCGGCGCGGGGCCATCTCGGCGCCGGGACAACTCGGCGCGGAGCCATCTCGGCGCCAGCCAACTCGGCGCGAGGCCATCTCGGCGCCGAATTTAAATTCGCAAACTACAGTGTGCACTACGTAAGAAAATTATTATAAACAAATAATAAATAAAGTGATCTCCAAAAATCTGGCATCAAATGAAAGAAAATTATTTAGAATTTCTTTGAAAATCAAACACTAACGACCAGAGGTAATTGCAAAGTGATTACAAATGGGCCAAATAAAAGTTGTCACATGACTTCCGTTATCAGTAAAATTCAACATTTTTTAAAAATAATTACGAAAAATGCATTTACTACCCATGATAGGGACAACATTTACGAAACAAAGTTGTTTTCTGGCCTTGACATTGTTGAGGTAGATAAAACTAACACATAATAAAAATTTTATGGAAATATTGCTTAATTTCCGAAAAATTGTATATATATTTATATACAGGGTGATTTTTAAGTTGATTATTTCCGTTTACCAGGAAATAAAGCTAAAAAAATAAGTATTTTTTTTATATACCACTTTTACGAAATATCAAAACTAACGGAGGTACAGGGTGTTAAAGTTTCAAATTAAAAACTAAACTTTGGCGCAATGGCGGCTGGACAATTTTATTTTTGTTTATCTCTGTTGTCAAGCAATGATCTGTCAACTAGTTTTCCATTGTAATTTTCTTAATGTTATTGCTGCAATAATGGCTCATGTTTATGACAATAATGAATGAGTGAATATGCTTATTATTTACTGGGAGTGTTGTCAAAATGCCGCTGCTGCATCGCTCTTATACGCGGAATATGTGTGTAGAAGCGAATGCTGATAATTTTGATCATTTAAGTTAGATTAAGTTAGTTTTGATATTTCGCAAAAGTGGTAAATGGCTTACTTTTTTTAGCTTCATATCCTGGCAAAAACAAAGAATCAACTTAAAAATCACCCTGTATATACAGTGTGTCCCCGGATAGGTGAAACGACTTTGTAAAAGGTAAAAAAAATTCGATTTAAATTTTCATTTTTTGGGGTTCAGCCCTGCTTGGTTAAAGGCGAATTTCTAACAGCATTTCAGTTTTGAAAAATCAAGTATGCCTTGAAAGTTTTCAAAAAAACTATTTTTTGTACTCACGACTTTAAAATTCATATTTCCCGGTCATTTCCGATACGCCGAAAGTTACTTTTCCCGCACTGCAGTGTTTTTTACTTTTCAACAAAAACTAGGGCTGCGCGCGCTATTGCGCTGTCTATTCTATTCAGTTTACCACCATTTTTAGACCTATTACGTTGGCCCATCTCCAAGGGGGCCCTTGGGGTTCCTCCCATCTCCAAAGAGGCCTCTGGGGCTCCGCCTCTCTCCAAGGGGGCCCTCAGGGCTCCGCCCTTCCCCAAGGGGTCCTTCAGAGCTCCGCTCTTCTCCAAGGGAGCCCTTGGGGATCCGTCCGCCCCTCTCCAAGGGGGGCCTATGGGCTTCGCCCTTCTCCAAGGCGGCTCTCGGGGCCCATCGCCCATCTCTAAGGAGGCCGTCGGAGTTCTGCCCCTCTCCAAGGAGGCCCTCGGGACACACACGTCTGGATCGTTCTCCTTTATTATATAGAGGATTGTCCCTCGTTGGTTTAATTGCGCCTGCAAACACCAGAGGCGCTGTAAACGTCGACAAAAACTAACAGGTGCGTAGGATAGGTATAAAAGTTTAGTGATGTGTACTGTCAACTCAGTAAATTAGTAAAATATTAAATAATATTTTTTTTATTTTTTTAAATATTTTCAGTTATTCGTTACAAAAAACATTGTACCTAACTCCCTTAGGTGGTGCTGCAAACAAAGTGTTCATTCGGGAAAATTACGAACTTGTTACGTAAATAACTATTACTGTAGAGTAGCGTGTCTTTTATGTAGCAAATACGACAAAAAGTTATTAAGAGAAGTTGTTTAGAATCAACATCTAGGTTCCTATACCAAATTTCAAAATTCTCTGCCAACTTTCTCTCACATCTTTTATGTTTAGGTCCCATATCAAAGAATTTTACTTTTAACAAAGACGGCTATGGAAAAACAAACATTTTTCAAAAAGTTTTTTATTTCATAATTAAAAAAAATTGTTAAAAGTAAAATTCTTTGATTTGGAAAATAAACATTAAAGAAATATTTGTTATATAAAAAGCACTTTACTTAGAAAATGGTTTTCTTCAAAATTGTGTTAATCCAAAAAGTGCTATTTTTCGGAATTTAAGCAAGATTTCAATGAGATTTTTTATTGTGTGGTAGTTTTAGCTGACTGAACAATCTCAAGGCTAGAAAACTTTTTTTCGTAAAATGTGTCTCTATCTTGACTAGTAAATGCATGCTTCGTAATTATTTAAAAAAAACTTAAAATTTTACTGATAACGGAAGTCATGTGGCAACTTTTTTTTGGCTCATTTGTTATCACTTTGCAATCACCTCACTTTATTTATAATTTTTTTATAATAATTTTCTTGCACAATGTAGTTTGCAAATTTGAATTCGGCGCCGAGATGGCCTCGCGCCGAGTTGGCTGGCGCCGAGATGGCTCCGCGCCGAGTTGTCCCGGCGCCGAGCTGGCCCCGCGCCGAGATGGCGGCGCCGAAGTGGCGGCGCCGAAATGGCGGCGCCGAGTTGTCCGGCTTCGACAGGATAATACCCTAAATCAGAATGGTCTCTCTGTGTCGGCGCTTTTGATGTCAGCATACTCAATTTTTGTAACCTTGAAATTGTCCGCCGTGCCATGATCCTACTAAGAAACGTAGATAACTGCTGTAAAGACTATAATACAATACAATACAATAGCCATTCCTCGTTTTCCGAGTTTCAAAGTATATACTAATTCTGGTGTAGCCTGAGAGATCTTCGGTAGCTATACAGTATGAGAACACGACACGACCGCATATATCACACAAGAACTGTTGCTGCTGGCTTGGCTGGCAGGGTCTTCTTCTTCGATTGCGTATGCCATCATATGCCGCTGATGTGTTCCTCAATTTTACCCTGTTTTGAGTTTATGTTTTTAAAGTTTCATGGAGAACATCTTTGTAACGCTTAAATTGGCCTGGTCTGCGATTGCATTCGATTGGTTGACCGTGTAATACGAGGGCCAAGCTATATAATCATTGAGAATAAGACATATTACGCGATAGAACGGGATTATGACAATATTGAGTGATTATAAGCCCAGCTCGCCCGGAATGGTTGCAATAAAAAAGGTTTGCTGGCAGCTAGTCGCGAGGGTGTAGGTTATTTCGGGATTGGGTTTTACACCGGGCAGGGCTCGGTAACTTAAGGGGGTAAAATGCCTAGGCACCACCACTTTTGGAATAATAATACTGACCGATTTCTTAAAAGTGGAAAGAGAACATCACCCGTAGGTGTGTTGTTGAGACTGTTGCAGAAAAGTCCGGAGAGCTCGATGCAATCGATAACACGGAATGCAAGCGATGGATGATGCAGTGGGAGAACTTGGTCTTCATGTCTGGTCCCTTGTGCAGGAAAATTTTGAAGTGCGTCGATATGACGTGACGAAAATCCGGTAAACAGTCTAGGTTAAATGACTCAAATCGATCCGGTTTCCTAAATTAAATCTCGCAGAGCAGATTGAGAATATATCTCCGAAAATTAGAACGGTTCTGGTCAAAACACGTAAAAAAGTCGGCACCATCTTGCTTCGATGTGGCAATTGAAGGAACTGGTTCTCTCTGCCAGAAAAGTGTGCAAAGACCGTTTTTAAAAAATTTGAAAGCGTTGTGGTGGTGAAACAATTAGATGTTTGCGACTATTGAATTAAAAGTGGTGCATACCCTTCATTCGGCGATGTCATTGGCTGAGGCGCTACTCGGGAGATAAGCTGACTGATTTTGTGCGAGAAGGGGTTTACTGCTTAACACTTGTTAGTTTTATGCTCATATATCTCATGTATCAATTTTACGATCTTTTTAATGACCTAACAAGCGTTTTGATTGACATCTAGAAATTATCTGCTTAGCGTTTGTGTTCTCTATCTCATATCTTAATATTGAAGTGACCTTTTACCCTGCCTTTTTGACTAATTTATAAGGCAACAGCTAGTCGCTTGGAAAGAATGAGCTTTAGCTGCAGACTTGTGCGCCTCTCAATTTGATTAATTTATGAGAGAGCGATTGCTTGAACACTTGTAACGGAAAATAAGTTGCAAAAGTTGAAACCCACTTAACAGACAATCTAATAGGCCGTGCAAAATAAAACATACAGTATTATTTAGAGTAACTATTTATCAGCCATTTAAGATTTAGTTGAAGTTACGTTAGAACCCGAGTTGTAAATTTTTTAAGATGGCATTAAAAGATCATTTCCGACTCATGATGTATTATGACTTTAAAAAATGTTTAAGCGCTTATGAGTGCAAAGAGAATTTCGACTCAGCTTTTAGCGAATACGCATCTCCTTTTTTTACAATTTACCATGATATTAAAAATTTGAACTCAAAAGAAATTTTGTTCAGTATCAATAGGGAGCGGGGCATACTCCAACTGCCGTTACCGAAAAACACATTGCTGCTGTTAAGAAAATAATTTAAGAGGGCGATAAAGCCACTTATGCGGCAATAGAACATCAACTCGACATTAGATCCACACCTGTTAACACTAGAGCTCCTCCCTAGTTAACACAAGCATACACCATCACCAACATTTTAAAAAATATCAATCGTTTTATGCCCATTGGCTCTCTGATTCATAAAAAACTGAGCGTTTTAGAATTGGCCATGGAAATTTATATCTCCTAAGTAATGGCAAACAAACTGTTTTTTCCCAATGTTCTGATGAGTGACGAAACTTATATTCCCTTTTTCGAAGTACCTACCCGCCAACAGGGTCGTGTATGGATTCAAGAAGATGAAGAACCTCCAGCAATGACCAAGAAGCAGCGAGCTATGGAAAAAGTTATGTATGCGGTATTCGTTGAAAGTACGGGTCTAGTCAATGTGATTAAGATAGATGGACAAAAAACATTTATAGCTAGTAGGTACACATGATATACTGAAAAATGTTTGCCTGAAATGTTCAATTGAGTTCCAAAGAAGGAAATTACGCGACACTATGAAAATGCAGCGTCACATACGGCTGCTTTAACGCTGCAGGTTTTGACTGAGAAAAATATAAAAGAAATAGAACACCCGCCGTGCTCCCCTGGTTTAGCAATGTGCTACTTTTGGCTATTTTACACGATTATTTGGAAGGTGTTCCTAAAGAAGATGATTGGCAGCTTTTAAATGAAAAAATTCTCAAGTGTATTATTGCTGAAGGGAATTACTTTGAGCATATTTAAAATAAAATCCTAAAAAATGTTAACCGTTTTCTTTATTCTCAATAATTGTAGCTTGACCCTCTTATACACCTTAGGAGACGGTTTTCTTACATTTGAGAAATATGGCCCGCCTACCGAATTCTAGATTTGGAGATCAGGACTTCTATGCGGCTAAATTTCGCTCTGTTGAGCATCTTCTCGTGTGATGAGAATAGACGACCCAAGTTTCGCAACGGTATAATAGTGTTGGAATGATTACGGCGCGATAGACAGTTATTTTAGTTTTTCTGCTCAGGTCGTGGTGGTAAGAAACTTTACCCTTTAGACGCGAGAATAGTGATGGGAAGTTTCGATACTTTTGCGGACTCGATCATTCCAATCCCATTCCGCAACTGGATCGAGTCCATCGGATTCGATCCTCGGATCGACATCGAAATTGAATGTGCATTTCAGACACCCGGGGTCCTAGGTCATTCCGGACCCGGAACGAACAACGAGCGTATCTTTGTTTTGGGGAGTGGTCACGCAGTCGGTAATTCAGTATGTTTATATGTCTCAAACATCAATTGGGCACATACAAAGCCGCCAAAAGCCATAAATCACTGATAACTGATAAAAAGCATGCAACTTCGGCCGTATCATGTGCCGCCTGTCGACGTCCAGCTTCTAAAACGAACACCATCATTTGCTGTTCCTCATCAACACATTGTATTGTATTCTGTATTGAAATGGATTGAATAACGGAATGCCAAAGGAATGAATGTCCGCGGGAATTGACACCGAGCGACCTTTTCGTTCCTCGGAACGAATCCGGACCGAAACTTGGACTCGATCCAAATCGATCCTGTCCCGGATTCGATAGAGAGGATCGAATCCGACCGGATCGACACATCGCTATTGTAAAGGCTATAAGACTAATTATTAGTATATATCAAAAGACACTGACACTATATATGAACTTAAAAAGGATGAAAATAACCGTTAATTTGGTAGTCTATCCAGATTAAAAATGAAAATAAGCTTTAGCATACAGTTGTATTTTTTGTGTCCAATTATGTATCTTTGTGACAGACCACGGTTTGTAAGTGATGATAACGTGAGTCCTTCAGCTTTTAAAAAGTTTCTAATAAGAGATTAAAAGAACTTGTTACGGTATTAAAACAACTTTACGACACCCACCCAAGGTGAGCATCGCACCACGGAATCAGTCCTGGAAAACTGGCACACTTGCCCTGAGATTTGCTAGAAACAGGCTAAAGGGCCACGGCTGGAACGCTCAGGGAGTCGGGCGTGAGTCACACGATACGTTCTGGGCAAGCGTGTTGAGGCATATATATATATAGGGTACGTCAAAATTATGAGGGCGCCACCAAGCCTGTCTTAGCTCGAATAACCGGGCCTGGGCGGTTAAACGGGAGCGAAGTATTCAAGATACTCCGTCGATAAGAATTCTCATGAGCTGCAAGCTCAAGTAACAATTTCGTACTGGAATGGTAATATTGGGACTCTTTGGCCGAGACTGCGCAATCACTGGACCTACCTGCACGCTCTGCTCTCTCACGTCTCGCCGTACACCAATCTTTACACTGTAAAAGGCGCTATCTGAAACAAAGCATGCACAGGTCGAATAGGAATAATACGTCCCTTAACTAAATATGCGTCTATTGATCGCTAATTACATCTGGGCAGCAAATCGTGCCGCCAAGCTTATGTTACTGCTTACGTTAAGCACCAGCTGATGGACGCGCTATGCTAATGAACAACACGCTATGGGTGGCCGGCCGCAGTGGGCTCGACCCTTTACATATTAGAGTACAGTTTAGAAATACGCGCTCCGGCAAAAGGGCGCGTTAGTGCGCGATAACAGACGCCGACCTGCGGTTAACACCTAGGAAGCAAAGCACAAAACCCTCGCAAACATAAACAAAAAAACTCGAACAGATTAGGGCGCGCCAGGCTCAGCACGGCGAGGCGTTAATTCTATTTAGGTATTAATCGGTACAATATAGCGCAGCTCGCGCACCTAACGTTACTGAATTAAAAATTAGCACAAACGTAACACCAAATCATAGGCGCAGAGTTCTTTAGCTATTTAGGCGATGAAACGCGAAACTCGCGCACATGAACTTACTAGCAGGCTACCAAAGTAGCGTCTTGCAGCATGGTGGCCTCAAACCGGCATTAAAAGCCGCGACAAGCAAGCAAGGGGCATGCATCCGCCCACATAAAGTTGAGCACAAAGCACCAACGCTCGCACAAGTGACAGTTACTATGTTTAAATGGTTGCAATTACAAATACCTTAGTCCGCAGACGGTCCATGAGAGTGGCGTGCAGTCAGTTGGTAGAAGGCTGCAGTCTGTGGCAGCTCAATCGCCAAAACACGGCATTAGGGGTAAACGGGCTGGAATCCGCCAAGATGGCGGCGTTAGGACTCTCTCCTGAGAGCACACTACAGCGGCAAAGAGGCCTACTTCGTCCTGCCTAGAAAGATCCTCGAAACAGCGAGTTGCAAAGAAAAAGCCCCCTTTCTCACCAACGCAGAACTGGCCCCAAGAAGCCCTTCACACACCTACGCCTTGGCGTAAAGACGTGCCACTCACACAACCACACGCGACCTCTTAAAGGATGGCATATTCGACAACATTCGCTGAAACAGCACGAGACGGGAAAAACAGGCTGGCGTCCCCGCAAATAGCGGGAACGCCGCGAAACGGCACACTCTGCGACTTCTTCTATCAACGGCCCTCGGCTGAATGCCCTTGCAAGGAGCGTTAGGACGCCCGGAGTGGCGTGAGTCAAAACGGCGTTACCACGTGACTCTCGACAGCCAATGGCGATGCGCTCCATAAAACAAATTAATTCCGGTAACAAAGACAGCCAATGGCGAAGCGCCTCAACGGAGTGATTTCTAGAAGTTTCGGAATTCTTGCGAGCGATAACACCCGGCTGCCAAAGTAGCAGCAAAGGGGTGCTCCAACTGACGAGAAATACTGCGTTTGGGGCCAAATATGTGCAAAATCATTATTATAGAATTAGGCGATGAAGCCAAATAAGTAACTAAAAGGGTTTAGCATACGGGCACGCCGCCCTAAAGCCTAGGTGGCTACTTAATATACCGAAATAACCTGACAAGCTTAATTCATTTTTATAGAAACGTGTTTAATAGTATAACTTCTATTTAATTAATAAATGTTAAATACGCTCAACACACGTATAAACATAAATCAGTGTTCCCACTTTGACAGTAACCCAGCGTTTGACGTACGCACAAATCATTTAGCTAACTTGATAACATGCTTCAGTAAGTCATGCACAACACATATAAATAGATTTTAGTAAAAATGTATCTTGAGATTTTTTATATTTTTGGCCACTTCCTTCCACTGTGGCGGCCCTGCAATACGAACTTCCGACTTTTTATTTCATTTGCACCAAGAAGACAGCAGTTATTTTGTGAGCTAGCTTATCTACTTTGAAATTGTTTCGGTAAGTCGAGATGTGAGTTCCAAGATTGATATTACATAACCTATAAATTATTTCAGATTTTTAATTATTAATTAGACAAATAATTCGCCCAGCAAAATCAAACAACAAGACGGTTATCACCAACGAGCAGGTAAATCATGCTGTTATTACTGTTTACTCTATGTTAAAGGTAACATGCATCTTTTTACTACCTACAAGAATGTTCATTCTTATATATATATATATATTAATCGTTTCATAACGTCTGACGACGTCTTCCGATTTCCCGTCTCCATCTATCTCTCTCGTTCCATAGTCCTTGCTCTAAGTTCCTTTCTTCTATCACTTCATTTATTCCGTCTCGCCAGCTACGTCTGGGTCTTCCTCTTTTGCGTCTTCTTAGTGGCTTCCACTCGATTATTTTCTTAGGGAGTCTTTCTTGGTTCATCCGCTGCACGTGTCCAAACCATATTAATTGTCTGGTTCTTATATCATCAATAATTGTGATTGGGGCCTCCATTATTTCTCGTATTCTTTCGTTTCGGACATGGTCTAGTCTTGAGATTCTTGCTGACCTTCGCCAGAAGTCCATTTCTGTTGCTAGCAGTTTTCTTTTGTTCTTTTCATTTATTTGCCATACCTCCGAACCGTACGTTGTAATACTTTTCACAATTGTATTATATATGTAAGACTTTTTCCTGTTGGTGATTGTTTTATCCCACAGTACCGAATTCATTCTTGATATTGCTTGTCTTCCTTGAATGTTTCTTTCTTTTATTTCTTCGTCACATCTTCCATCGTCTTTAATTTTAACCCCTAAATATTTATATTCGTGGCAGATTTTAATTTCCATATTGTTTTCTAATTCTAGGTCTTTCTTTATACCACCGATGTTCATGTAGGTAGTTAGTTTTGGTCATATTCAGTTCTAGCCCCCATTTCGTATATTCTTCTATGAGTTTTCTCGTCATATATTGTAAGTCTTCATAGTCTTGTGCCAGTATAACTTGGTCATCCGCGAATTGTAGAGAGTATATTGTATCATTTTCCATAGGCATACCCATTCCTGCACATTTTCGTTTCCAGGTTTTAAGTGCTTGTTGAATGTAAATTTTAAATAAGTTTGGAGAGATACAACACCCTTGTCTTAAGCCTTTTGTGACTTCAAAACCTTTGCTTATTTGTTGTCCCACTTTGATTTTTGATATGGATCCCTTGTATAAGTTTTGAATAGCTTTAACTATTGTGACACTAATTCCTGTTCGTTCTAAGGCTTCCCATAATTTCCCGATGGGTATATTGTCATAGGCCTTTGACAGATCTATGAATAATAGATGTACCTCCTGGTTAACAACCGCTATTTTTTTCTCTATTAACTGTGTGGGGCAAAATATGTGGTCAATGGTTGATCTTCCTGATCGGAATCCAGCTTGTTCTTCTTCTTCCATATGTAGATACTCTTGTTCTAATTTATCTTTTATAATCCGTCCATACAATCTACTAAGAGTGCTGGTAACAGATAGTCCTCTATAGTTTGTGCATATGTTTTTCTTGCCCTTTTTATGTATTGTGGTTATATGTGCCATTTTGAAATCTGGTGGAACTTCTGCGCCATTTATATACTGATTAAATAGGTATGTTATATTGCGGTATAATAATTCAGTGCCATATATGAGGAGTTCGAAAGGTATGTTTGAGGGACCAGCGCTTTTTCCACGCTTTAGTTGTTTGATTGCTTTTTCTATTTGTTCTTGGTTTATAGTAATCGGTGAACCTTGTATAACAATATTTGGATTTTCGGTTTTGTTGAATTCCGGTCGATTTTCAGATAGTAAATCTTGAAAGTAATTTTCCCATTTGTCTAGTGTTATGTTGGATAAGGGTATGCTTTTATTGTTTCTTCTTATGTTTTTAATAATTTTCCATGCCTCTGTGCACCTTCGTCCTCCTATACCGTCTGTTCTATAAAAAAGGCCCCGCCTTCTAGCTACTTTATTATTTATTTTAGACCCAATATACCTTATATCAAATCAAATGGCACATAAAAACCTACATTTTAACACTACCAAAAAATTTTTATCTTCAATTGTTTCAGAGTGGTGACGTCACGTGCAATTTTTTTAAATGACACTGTATATATTTTTTTACATTTTCTGGTAGAGGTTTTTTTTCTATTTTCAACAATATAAATATTTTATGCCCTTACATGAGAAAATTTTCGAGAAAAATTAAACAACTTTTTTATCAGTGGGAGGCCACCATACAAAACTATAAACAAAAGTGTAACTCAGAAAAACAAAACAATAAACACTTTAGATTATTCTGAAATCTGACAGTTAAAGCGTTTGGCTACTATTTGTTTTGTTTTTCTGAGTTACACTTTTGTTTACAGTTTTGTATCATGGCCTCCCACTGTGAAAAAGTTTTTGTAATTTTTCACGAAAATTTTTTTATGCGAGTGCATGAAATATTTATATTGTTGAAAAGAGAAAAAAAATCTCTACCAGAAAATGTCAAAAAACATATAGTGTCATTTAAAAAAATTGCAGGTGACGTCACCGCTCTGAAACAATTGAAGATAAAAAATTTTTGATAGTGTTAAAATGTAGGTTTTTATGTGCCATTTGAATTGATATAAGGTTTATTGGGTCTAAAATAAACAATAAAGTAGCTAGAAGGCGGGGCCTTTTTTATAGAACAGACGGTATATGTATTTATTGTATCACATGTTTTTTCCCAAGTACTATTCTTTCCTTTGGTGATCATTCTCCTCACTTTTGCCTGTGACTCCTTATATTTTATTTTGTCTTGTAGATTTTGCGTTTGTACATATCGTAGGTATAATTCCCTCTTTAGCTTTATCTCTCTTTCTATGTCGTCATTCCACCAATATGGATTACTTTTCCTTTTTTGTTTTGGTTTTATTCTTATAGCCTCATTTGCTGCTTCATGAATGCATTGTATCATTTGTTCATATTGTTCTTGTATAGTATTAAAACTCATTGTACTAAGTTTGAAACAATAAAAAAGCCAACCTGCGATTGATTACTAATAATAACCAATGGTAGTACAATCGCAGATCAACCCCCTTATCATTTATACACCACGGTAGCTCTGAAATGTTTCTTACTTACCGCAATGGCCTAGCTAGCGTCAAAGTCGATGGCCTTGGGTCGCAGATTTCTATCATCAGCTGAGCTGCTGCAAGCTCTTTTAATAATAGTAAAAAAAACACAGGGCGCCAGAAATCACAGATTTCAAGAAATAAATAAAAAAATAACAAACAATTCAGTTTATTAATCAGCAGATCATGTTTGGTGGCAACATCAATAATGCGTCGAAAAATCGTTTATCACAATATTAAATAACCTGAATACAATAAATTATACGTGCTGAAAATGCGACACGCACAGCGAAAATATGTGAACCTCCTTTAGGCTCTTAGATTGAATTTGAATGCAATTCACTGAAGGGATAAGCTTATCACTGTCTGTGTGTATTATCCGTTATCTCGGTAATGATAATAAAATAGCGTGAAGCACTTTTTTTTACAAAATTCTTAATATGTATTCAATTAGTAAAATTATAAATTTGTAAATTGTAAATTAGGGAACAATTGATACATTATGTTTTAGATTTATGAGACACAGATTTATGAATGGTTAGTACATTTCGTTTTAGATTTATAAGGCGTAGTTTTAAATTAGTAAATTATAAATTTGAAGCGTTGTGAAAAAATCGATTCAGCCAATAATTCGTGGGCGTTGAAATAAGACTAACCTGGATTGAAAGAAACGCCGGTGGCATGCGTTGAATTGGTCCAGGATTATCTTAATGTAACAATCACCAACAGCGCAGACCTCGTGGCCAAAGTTGATAAAAGGACAGGCACTCGGTGTTACAGACGGCAAGCCCCCAAAATGGCATTCCAGAGGAAGTTGTGAGGGGTCCAAGATTACCAATTATGATGCCAAATAGCATAACCAGTCGCTCAAAAACGGCGTTTAAAAGAGTTACTCGAAAGTGGTAACTAAAAGCGGTAACTAAAAGCTGATAAGAAAGAGAAATTACTAAAATGGATAACAAGCAATTAGCGTAAACATACCTGATTTAGTTATCAGCTCACTAACGAAATTAATTATTAATTAGTGCTGTAGCACGTGGGAATACTTTCGAAGAAGCAAGTTACTTCGACAGAAAGCGAAAATCAAATGGCCCAAAATAATCGAATCGCTGTTTGCTGGCGTAAAGCGATAACAAGTGAATTCGGGAAAACCAAATCTAGCGCATTCGCGCGGACAAAACTTGATATTATTCGAAATACAGCGAAAATAATTCAAGTGGGAATGTACAGGCTGGCCCGGAAAAGAATAAATAAATGGCGAAACAAATAGCAGGAGCTAAAGATTTGTTTCAAGTTTTTCGTCCAATCTTCGTTTATATAGAAATTGAGTGCTTTCGTTGTCCAGGCTATCTATGTTATAATATGTTATTGTATCTCCATTCTCATGTATTTGATCACCTGTGTTTGTATTGTTATTTTTGTTTATGTATGGGAAAATCATGTTTGTCCTTAACAAGTAATGGTCGCTTCCACATGTTACTCCCCGATAGACTCTTACATCTTGTACTTTTATTTTTGACGTTTGTCTTATAATTGCATAATCTATTATAGATTTTCTCTGTCGGGCTTCTTCAGTCCAGGTATATTTGTGTATGTCTTTGTGTTGAAAGTGTCCATTTAAAATTCTTAGATCATTTTGTTCACATAGCTCTATTATTCGTGTTCCGTTATCATTTACCGTATCTTCACCATATTCACCAACCACTTTATTTCCTTTCTTTTTACCAACCCTACCGTTTAGGTTTCCCAATAGTATAATTTCCCTGGTGTTTCCAATATCAGCAATAATAGTGTTCACCTTTTCGAAGAATTCATCTTTCTCATTATCTGGCGCATCATCATTTAACGCATAGATTCCAATTATAGTAACTCTAGTTTTATAGATGTTCATGTTTAACGTAATTATCCTTTCGTCTACGTATTCCCAATTTGTAATGAAACGTTTTAATTTTCTCTTTATAATTAATGACATCCCTCTTCTGGCTCTTTGCTCTTTCGGTACTCCACTAAATACATGAATGTATGATCCTATATCAGTTATTCCATTTCCTTTCTTTTTTGTTTCTGTTAGTGCAGCGATATCGACTTTCATTCGTTCCATTTCTTTGATTACTTCTTCCATTTTATTTCTCGCTCCCTGTATATTCCACGTAGCTATATGCATCATCCGTTTTCGTTGCGTTTGTCGTCTTCTATTGTGACTGTCCGGTTGTTTCCGAGGCTCCTTTACGGGATATTTAGCGTTTAATAACTACTTTTTTATGGGACGTGGGGTGCTGGCCCAAGCCCAACCCCCAACTTGGAGGACCAGGTGATTTCATTTCGAGGTTTTCTTCCCCTAGACTGACTGTCTTTCTGGACTCTAGGGATCAGTCTTCCCTGAGGATAGGATATAGAAGGGATTAAATGGAGTAAGATGGATTTGGGTTAAGAAGGACATGGTTCCTCTCAGTACTAGGAGGTAAGAGAAAACCAAGGCTCACGTAGGCAGGGTCGCTTCCCTGAAGTAAACTTATCTCTACTGGAATGTAGAGAGTGTCTACCCGCTACCCGTTCATTCTTATAATACTAGGAATAATGTCAAAATTAGACCAAATTTTTACAAATTGAATGCGGATAGCAACGGCCTTATCTATTATGGGGCTGTATTTTTTAACTGTCTGCCTGGACACATGAGGGAACTTCCAATGTCAAAGTTTAAAGTTACACTAAAAACATTTTTAATAAATAACGCTTTATTCAACATGAATGAATTTTAAACCTTTAATTTCAATGACCGGCTCTAAGCATGTTTTACGTACTGAATTAGAAATAAATATATATAATTAAATGCGAACTGTATATATTGTATCTATTTGGTGTAGCATTTGCCATAGTAGACGTGTGTAAAAGATTTTTTTTTGTAATATCACAAATAAAGTATCTATGTATGTATATCTATCTATCGCGCAAAACTTTAAATGCGGCATGCGCCGCGGGCTACAGCTATTTCATCAATATGACACATACTAAGGAAGACTGGCTTTGCACGCTATCATTTATCTATGAGCACGCTTGTAAAATTTTAATTTTCCCGCACTGCGGTGCTTTCTACTTTCCAACAAAAACTAGGGCAATTTAATTGCGCTTCCAAACACCAGGGACGCTGTAAATGTCGACAAAAGCAGGATCCGTATAAAAGTTTAGTGATTTGTGCTGTCAACTCACCGAGCTCTGTGGCTTAGTGCTTAGCACGTCCACTTAGCATTCGGGAGGTCGTGGGTTCGATTCCTGCGACCGCCTGCATTGATTCAGGTTTTTAGGTGGTTTTCCTGAGTCAACAGAGTACCTTCTCTGAGGCGAATGCCGGGGCGCAGTATTTCTCCACCTTTCCTGACCTTTCTTCCAGTCTCCACCCCTCCTTTCTCTCACCCATCCCGAGTTTCCCGTTCTTGGCTGAAGAGAGATGGAAGGTCCCTATAGCAGCCCGCCCCCCAGTTGGGGGAATTGAAATAACCTTTGTGTCTTTTTTTGTTGTCAACTCAGTCAAGTTGTAAAATACTAAATAATATATTTTTTATATTTTTACTTCCTTTTACAATAATTCCCAAAAATTAAAAATTGAGTTTTCAACAGATCTTTAGAGTTTTAGAGTCTTCTGAAGAACCCAAAACACATATTTTTTTTATTGGTCTGTCTGCGTGTCTGTGTGTGTGTCTGTGTATGTGTGTGAACATAATATCTCAAAAACGAAAAGAGGTATGGCGTTGCAACTTCATATACCGGGTGTCCGTTCTCAAAGTCGAACATAGGCGATTAACATAGTATTGAACATTTTTGCCAATTCTTGCTCGCCAAATCAACTTACAGGGAAGGTAATGGTATCAATGGAAAGATAAAATTATTACGCATCAAATGATACCAATAACAATATTCAAGATGCGATTTTTATTTTAAAATACTAATTTAAAACTTGGAAATTTCTAAATATGCCATGCCTTGCTTTTCAAGTTCGATAGCATTTGTCAACAAAATTGGTAATTATTTGGCGCAAATCAGGTATTTTCTGTTAAAGTCTGTTAAAATTATCCACAGAAAAATGAATTATTTCAATGAAGAACGAATGAATGCACTAATGCTAATTGCCTATGTTCGACTTTGAGAATGGACACCCGGTATAAGTTTTATGTACTATGTACATGCGACAGCAAGATTTTGAAGAAAATCGCATAACCGAAAGTAGGTGTCTACTCTTGTAATTTTTCAGTTTTTTTCGATTTTTCCAAAAACGGCTCTAACGATTTTTTTTTAAACTTTACATTTGTATTACATTTTTAATGTGAGATGATTTTCCAGTTGAATACTTTTAAAATGGGTTTCTTTTGTTTTCTTTCCATTTTTTATTAACTCCTATTTCAAACAGAACACCCGGTATATTATTACATTTTTGAATTCAGCTTAAAATTCTAGAGAAAATTTGTCTCTGGCGCTAACGCTCTATTTTGTACCGTTTTTGTGGAATTTGTAATTTTTAAAAAAAATTGTCAAATGCTTAAAATGCAAATGCTTTGGCTAATTATAAGATCACTGCAAAGAAAGTTGTGTGCGTGTATCACACCAGATTTTTTAAATATTTTCAGTTATTCGTTACTATAGCTATAAACAGCCAAATCAGTTAAGTGACAAGGAAATTGTTAATGAACTATTTTCAACAAGATATGTATCCATATTAGTAATTAAGTAATACTGTCAAAACATTTACCTACCTATTGTCCACTAAGAACAGATTGTAAAGCAATTAATAATAATAATAAAAAAGTAATTCGTTACAAAAAACATTGTACCTAACTTTCTCGGGAATAATTTTCCCGAATTCTCACTACATGCAGCACTCACTTCGGTCGTAGCAATTTATGTTGCAAGTACAAAATTAAAGACTTTTTTGGACGTGCTGTAGTTTATGGCCAAGCGAACGAGGCACATAAATAAGACGAATTTAAAAGTCCGCTTTCATACGAGTTACATACATAATTTTTTGTTCTACTCCTCTGGAAGCGATTTTTCTTATTAATAAAAAATGAGAGGAGGTCGGGATAAATCAAGGCGGTCATGATCATACCAAAAAAAAATGGCAAGGCAGTAGTGTACCTAGGCGGGTTCTGGCTCAATATGTGTCACTGCGCAAGTTTTCTGCGCAGGTTTGTCAAGGTCCTTGGTCTAGCCGGGGTCAAGATCGCGGGCCTAGCCGGGGCAAAGTCACGGGCCTAGCCGGGCCCAAGGTCATTGACCTCACCTAGGTCACGTGCTCCCACGATAAATTTTGGGGTTAAAAGTCTAATTTTTACAAGATTCCCACTATGAATTTTGGGGCTAAATGTTTAATTTTATTCCGACGCTTATCAAAATTTTCCCAGGCTCAACAGGATGTGAGTCATCGTCTAGGAACCTAAACTTGTTGAGACTTGCAGATGTGGAAGTCTAGCAGGATGTTATTGTCTACCAATTGAACAATGACGTCCATTGTTTGAGAAATCTGCACGATTGCAAAAAATAATTAGACAATGAAATCTTTGTTGTCTGGAGGAATTTTTGCTGACCTCCATTATCAGATAAACCGGATGTTATTGTCTGGAGCTTCAGACTTGTCCAGACAGGTTTGAGAAATGTGCAAGCCTGGTAAAAATTGAACAATGAAACCCATTGCTTAAGAAAAATCTGCACAACCGCTAAATTGAATGGAGCCTTTGTTTGAAAATTAAAACTTGTTTGAGGCTCTGGGTGAGACACACGAATGACTGGGATCTGGTAGTTGATAATCTCTCGCATATTTTGATAGTTATTAACAGTCAGTTAGTAAACAGTATATAACATAATACACAAGTGTTGGAGTCTTAGAGACATTGAGAGAAATCCTCAACATTGTTTGCAAGCACCGAATGTAAATATTACGTGTTTTTTTCGAGTACTTTATTAAATACGCAGTCTCGAAATTGAGCCGATAGTTATTTATTTCGCTTTTTGCTGTTGAATTTATGTACAGAAAACAGCATCCCTCACTTTAGCAGTAAGCAAGTTCCTAAAGAAATATTATTATTATGCTGTAGAGATTTACAGGTTACAGTTCGGAGTGTAAACTGAGTTAAAAATTTTGGATTTCTATACCGCTATTAGCAACAGTACCATTTAATTGCATATTGTTTTCTTTTACGTAAGACTCAAATTTTAGATTCGATTGTTTTAATATAGGCTCGAAAGCACTGCTGACAGACAGACAGACAGGCAGCTAGACAGGTAGACAGGTAGACAGGTAGACAGCTAGACAACTAGACAGGTAAACAGCTAGACAGGGAAAAAAGGGAAGTTGGAAATTAATACTGAAACAGATCTTAATTTAGCACTTTCAAAATTATTACTACAGAACATCAGGGGATCAATGGCCTCCATTATCAGTGTCTGAGAATTTGCAACGATGAATAAATAGACCACTGGTCAACCTGACATGTTCCTGTAACGGTTTTATGGGCACGACGGTGTAATAAAACGACAATTGTAAATATAATTGTATTTTATTTGTCTAATGTAAATGTATAAAAGTATTACAAATATATTATACACCAGTCAATTATTGTGGTAGAGGTTTTGTCATCTCTGTCTGGAGGGTGTCACGATCTCCTCGTGCTGTTTCCGACATTGTCGAACTGGATTTATTCAATTATTCCTGCCTCTTTTAACTCTTCTATTATACTAACAATTTCATAAATTGTATTCGATATTCATAGTATGACACAGACCGTCGGCTCATAATGCAAACATTTAACAGATGGGGAGGCAGACATCACCATAAATCATATACGATTTTATTCACACATTCACTTTCTAATCTCAAAATTTTTAAATGCTCCTCGATGGGCTCTATCACATTGTCATCAAAGCAACTCCACCCGTTTGGAAATCGTAGTTTTGTATTAGTTTTAAAGTCCAGATGTCCATCTAGCGTAACGGTGATATTCATACGATTGCAACCAAACCATGGAAATAACTTTGAAAATTCATAGAAATACTTCTCGTAATATTTTTCCAAAGAGGTGACGGCTTCCATGTTACAATCAGACTGCTACGATTTATTCGATAGACAATGATTTATATGTTTATGCCCTCCTCGTGCAAGCCGCTGCCTACAATTTCTACATAACAGACAGAAAGGGCCCAGTTTGGCAGTTTGATTTGCAACTCCAGATGTCCATCTAGCATAACGGTGATATTCATACGATCGGAACCAAACCATGGAAACAACTTTGAAAATTCATAGAAATACTTCTGGTAATATTTTTCTTCCAAAGAGGTGACCAAAAACCTGAACTGGAACACCGCCACCACTACCACCACCCCCGTCACTACCTCAAATTTATCCCAAATAAAAAAAAATAATGGTGGGGGTATTACCACACTGAGTTCAGTTATTCACTAAAATTGTCTGAAATATGATTGAGGATAATGTTTACCACCACTGTTTTCTTTCATATGTTCGTGCAATGTGCAAGCAATACATTTTCGTCCTTCTTGATCAGCTTCCCCTTTACATTTTGGACACTTATACTTAACTGGTACAGGCATCTCTCTCACTCTATTTTTTATTACTACTTGCAATCTGTACAATAAATGGTGTTAAGAATCCCCATCTTTTTCTTATTTATATGATTTGAAGAAGACCTGGTTGAGATTGGGGCGAGTCAAACATTTCAAACGTATGATTCTGTAAATTGTGGGCATTTATGCCTGCAGTTGTGTTAGCTCCCATGGTGACTTAGAGTTTGATGCCACTGTATGAAAATGTGTAATTGGTAAAATTGACAGACAGACAGGCAGGCAGGCAGACAGACAGATAGGCAGACAGACAAACAGACTTACAGATAGGCAGACAGACAGACAGACAACATGTTGGTGCTGTTTAAGCAGAACGATATGAATTTACAGAAGGTCTACCGAGATCATGATAATACTGACATGACTTACGAACAATTTAAAGAAATGTGCGCTTATTGCTGGAATAGTCATAAACACGGATTTTTTGTAATAGACAAAGATAGTGATTTAAAGAATGGACGCTATCGTCGTGAATTTGATGCGTATATATACATCTAACCATTCTGATATCTACTATTTGATAGAAAGCTGTTGACGTGTGAACTAGTTTGAATCTGCCAGTCTCTCTAACTGTCTGACTGGCTGTTTACTTGTCTAGCTGTCTATCTGTCTATCTATCCAGCTGTCTACCTGTCTAGCTGTCTACCTGTCTACCTGTCTAGCTGCCTACCTGTCTACCTGTCTGGCTGTCTACCGCTTACATACTTGTGACAATAATGAAAACGAATGTAGCAACAGAACTTATTAAAACTAAAAATATTATAAGACAGAAAATTCGAGCTCTTAAGGAGGGTAAGTTGGTGCAACAACAGCTTCTCGGTAAATTTTTTAAACCTGTTACCGAACAACTGCAAAGTGTTGTAATCGAGATAAATAAAAAGAAAATCGTCCATCGCACTTTAAGCCTTTCAAACTGAAAAAGAAAGAGAAAGTTAAATACAATTATGATGATAATAAATATAATCTTAAAAGAAAAACTAAATACGATTATGACGCCGATGATGATGATGATGATGAATATATCAAGATATATCAAATCCTCCAAAACTAGAATTATTTACACCAAAACCGGCTGATGAAGTATTGTGTTAATCCGCCGAAGATGATCCTAATACGACTATAACAAACAAATTTCAGCCGGCTACCAGCATAGAACCGCAAGCTATAAGTTCTTTCTTAGAACAGTATGACGAACTTCTTAGGAAATATGTAAGCAATTATCTTATAGAAAGACCAAATCTAGGGAGGTATGGAATTAGATATGATTTTGATAAAAACCAATTTTATTTTGGTGGAGATGAGCTAGATATAAGGGGATCAGATATAATTGTTAAAAATGTGCACTATGAAAGTACGCCTGGTTTGTACGAATTACTATTTAAAAACGATATCCAAATAACTCCAACGCTGACAGATAGAGCAAATTATAATGATATCATAAACAGAACAAACGCGGCGCATAGAAATTTTGATAAAAATGAACAAAAGGTAGGTTTCAACCAAGCGAAATACAAGAAATTTATAAAATCTGACCTGTCATCATCACCCTCGCCATCATCGATGTCACTAAGTACTACAAAGCTTACTGGTAAAGGTATGCAGCAAATGTATAAACAAGTTAGCAATAAACCGTTGGATTATGTTTACTGGGATGATCCGAACGAGTTAGTTGATCGATTAAAGTTACTGTATGCCTCTCAAGCATCTGGCCATACAAATCATAGAAATGAAATTGTTAGTATAATAGAAGAGTTAAAAGAGGCAGGAATAATTGAATAAATCCAGTTCGACAATGTCGGAAACAGCACGAGGAGATCGTGACACCCTCCAGACAGAGATGACAAAACCTCTACCACAATAATTGACTGGTGTATAATATATTTGTAATACTTTTATACATTTACATTAGACAAATAAAATACAATTATATTTACAATTGTCGTTTTATTACACCGTCGTGCCCATAAAACCGTTACAGGAACATGCCAGCTTGACCAGTGGTCTATTTGGAAGTGTGGTTAAACCAATTTTGTTTTTCATTAGATATTATTGCACTATCAGAGAAGTGGAGGGTATACAACTGTAAAAATTTCATACGTCGTGGATACACTGTTGTTTATAATAACGGTGAAATTAATCAGAATGATGGTGTAATTGTATTTATAAAAAACTCAATAAATTTTCATCATTTAGTAGTTTGTATTGGCGTAATAAAATGTTTGCGTTTACACTTGAAATTCGAAAATCGAAACATGTGTCTAACAGTTGTGTACAGACCACCGTCTACGAATATACAGTGTGTTTCACTTTACATGGAAGCACCCCTGTATTTTCTTTGTTTTTGTATGAATCGAATTGAACTTGTTACCAGTTGTACAACCCACCAAGAGGCATCTATTCATGTCCTTGAGTGCAAATGACGTTTTTGGCCTTGCCTACTACGATCAAGAACTTGGGTCGTATTGTCAATATTTTGCATCGCGTTAGAGTTACAGCAAAAAGTTATTAAGAAAAGTTGTTTAGAATCAAAAGAATACCCCAAATACCGATTTTCGTTTAATAATTCGAAGTTTTAATTTTTATCCATAAATTTGTCCAAGTCCCAAATTTCAACTTTTAATTTGGTATCAAATGGTGCCATAGAGAAACAACATTTTTATTATTGTTGCAAACGTCATTAGCTTTTAATAATGGCTGAATTACGTTTAACTGTAGCTGAGAAAGTAGAAATAATTAGAATTACTGTTAAAAATGCAAGATCCAATAGAGAAGTAGCTAGAATATTTAATGGAAGGCATCCAGGGCGTGCACCTATTTATCCTGGCACTTAGTTTCTGACGATGCAAGCAGCGGCAAATTTTCGATGGTGCAATAGTGACATTTAATGCCATATCTCAGGAGGATTAGCGTTATAAACCGCCAAAATCATTGCCTCCGAGGGATGCTCTCGAACTATTCTTCTTGGTCTGGGGTTAACGACATTTCCAGTTAAATTAAAAAGTTGATTAATTTTTGAAACAGTTCCAGGATAAATAGGTGCACGCCCTGGATGTCTTCCATTAAATATTCTAGCTACTTCTCTATTGGATCTTGCATTTTCACCATTAATTCGAATTATTTCTACTTTCTCAGCTACAGTTAAACGTAATTCAGCCATTATTAAAAGCTAGGGACGTTTGCAACAATAATAAAAATGTTGTTTCTCTATGGCACCATTTGATACCAAATTAAAAGTTGAAATTTGGGACTTGGACAAATTTATGGATAAAAATTAAAACTTCGAATTATTAAACGAAAATCGGTATTTGGGGTATTCTTTTGATTCTAAACAACTTTGCTTAATAACTTTTTGCTGTAACTCTAACGCGATGCAAAATATTGACAATACGACCCATGTTCTTGATCGTAGTAGGCAAGGCCAAAACCGTCTTCTGCGCTCAAGGACATGAATATATGCCTCTTGGTGAGTTGTACAACTGGTAAAAAATTCAAATCGATTCATACAAAAACAAAGAAAATACAGGGGTGCTTCCATGTAAAGTGAAACACACTGTAGATAGTTTTTTAGAAAATTTTAAATCGTACCTGCATGAAATGTGTGTTAATCAAGAGGAAATTATAGTCGGAGATATTAATCTAGACATATTACGCGATACACTAACGGCAAACTCTTATCTGAATTCTTTGTATGAATGTGGATTTGTATCATGCATAAACGATTACACCAGAATTGAAAATACAGCAAAATCTTGTATTGTATTGTATTGTCTGATTCCAATGCATTAATCCCAATCATTCTGGAATCTAAAATTACTGATCATTTTCCGATATTATTGTGTATTAATTCTTTAAAAGTTGTATGCCATACTTCTAAAAACAAATCTAAGAAGATAGTAAATTTTACAAAACTTAAAGAATATTTAACTAATGAGAGTTGGAGTGAAACATTCAAGCAGGGGGATTTAAATAAAATAAAAAATGATTTTGTAAACAAACTTACAAATTACATAAAATTAAGTACTGTGGAAGTCAAGCAGAGAAAAATTTAAGTTCATAGAAAACCTTGAATAACTAATGGCCTAGTGAAGTCTATAACAATTCGGGATCAGTTCTTTCATAAATATAAAAAATTTCAAGATGAAGAAGCGCTACGGCAATATAAATTTTACAGAAATAGAATTAATGGTCTAATATCTAAGCCAAAAAGCAGTTATTATAAAAATCAATTTAATAAAAACCCAGGGAATACTAAATCAATGTGGCAAACTGTTAAAAATTCTCTTAATCAGGAACGCAAGACTACTAACATAAAAAGTATTAAGATTGATCAAAAAGTAATTAACGATGCCAAACAACTAGCTAAAGAATTTAATAAATATTATATTAACGTTAGAAATTCTCCGCCGATTATATTCAGAAAGCAAAGCAGTGGTAAAAATAAATGGTGTATTGTCCAACAATTGTCCAATTAAAAAAGGCGTTCGGCAGGGCTGTGTGCTTTCGCCTCTTTTATTTAATATATACACCGAGTACATTATGAGAATAGTCTTGGAAAACTGGGATGGTGGAGCTTTAATCGGTGGACGACGAATTTCCAACTTGCGGTTCGCCGATGATACAACACTGCTTGGTGAAAGTGCAGAGGAAATACAAAGTCTTTTACAGAGGTTAGAAGATGTGAGTAGTGAATATGGATTGAGCATCAACTATGATAAAACAAAAATATTAATAGTGGAACGGGAACATAACCACCACCCAGAAATTCGCAGAATTGGCAAGTGCGAAGTAGCCTCGCATATGATCTACTTGGGCTCTCTTATTAACAACTCCGGTGACTGTGGAACAGAAATTAGACGCAGAATCCAGTTGGGCAGAACAGCTATGACCCAACTATCCCGACTTTGGGCCGACAGAAACATCAGCCGCAGTGTTAAAATAAAACTCGTACAAACCATGGTGTTTCCAGTTTTCCTATACGCAGCGGAAACATGGACCGTGCGCGAGGCTGACAGACGAAGGATTGATGCCTTCGAGATGTATTGTTGGCGCAGAATGCTCCGTATTCCCTGGACAGCGCGAAGAACAAACGCATCAGTGCTAGACGAAATAAAACCACCTCAAAGACTCTCCGGTATCGTCTATGCGAGAATACTTCAATTCCTGGGCCATATTGCTCGCCGTCAAGATAATATGGAGAAGACCATCGTCCAGGGAAAACCATGCGGTAAACGGCGAAGAGGAAGATCTCCTCTGAGGTGGTCAGACATAACAAAAAGAGTGCTACACGAATCACTTGGCAGCGCTATGGAAATGGCCCAGCACAGGGAAACCTGGAAAGCACTAGTAAAGGGTAGTGTTCATACATTGAATGTATAAATGATGCTGAATCACAACACATCAGTAATGATGTCATGATTAATGATGATGATATTAACGTTGCAGATAATATGGCCAAAAAAATCATACCCAGTGTGGAAGTGGATAATCAGGCATTTATAAAATGCAATAAAACTATTTTTCTTGACCCTGTTGATGTTATGGAAATTAAAAAATATATTTATCAACTGAAAAGTAATAAATCTCCGGGTCTAGACGGTATCACTGCAACTATATTAAAAGAAATTTCTGAATATATCTCATTGCCTATTATGAAAATCATAAATATTTCTTTTGAATCATCTGTATGCCCAGATCACTTTAAGACTGCAGTAGTTAAACCTCTTCATAAAGGAGGTGATCAGCAGCTTTTGGAAACTTACCGTCCGATATCTTTGATATCAAATTTAGCAAAAATATTTGAAAATGTCCTAAAATCTAGATTAGAAAATTTTATTGTACAAAATCATTTACTGTCAGATAATCAATTCGGTTTTAGACCCAAACTAAGTACACAAGATGCGATAGCTAAATTAACTCACCTAATTTATACCAATATTGATGACAGTAAACCAACCATAGCAGTTTTTTTGGATTTAGCTAAAGCGTTCGACACAGTAAGTTATTCAAAATTGTTGGAAAAATTAGATTCGGTGGGGATCAGAGGAAATGCAAATAAACTTTTAGAAGATTATTTAACCAATAGAAATCAACACGTCCAAATTGGTAACACACTAAGTGATCCATTAAACATTAAAAACCATACTCGGGCCAATTGTATTTTTAATATCATATAAATAAAGGAGAACGATCCAAACGTGTGTGTCACGACAATTGCAGACGCGATGTCCCCCATTTGTGTTTACATGCATCTCACCGTCGCCTCGATTTCGCGACCGGGGAGGAGCCCCGAGTGTCCCACTGGAGAGGAGCGGAGCCCCGATGGCTCCCTTGGAAAAGGGCGAAGTCCCGGGGGCCCCCTTGGAGAGGGGCGGAGTCCCAAGGGCCCCCTTGGAGAGGGACAAAGTCCCGAGGGCCCCCTTGGAGAGGGGCGAAGTCCCGAAGGCCCCCTTGAAGAGAAGCGGAGTCCCAAGGGCCCCTTGGAGAGGGGCGGAGCCCCGATGGCTCCCTTGGAGAAGGGCGAAGTCCCGGGGCCCCCTTGGAGAGGTGCCGAGCGCCAAGGCCCCCCTTGGAGAGGGGCGAAGCCCCGAGCGCCCCCTTGGAAAGGGGCCGAGTCCCGAGGGCCCCCTTGGAGAGGGGCGGAGTCCCAAGGGCCCCCTTGGAAAGGGGCGAAGTCCCGAGGGCCCCCTTGAAGAGAAGCGGAGTCCCAAGGGCCCCTTGGAGAGGGGCGGAGCCCCGATGGCTCCCTTGGAGAAGGGCGAAGTCCCGGGGCCCCCTTGGAGAGGTGCCGAGAGCCAAGGGCCCCCTTGGAGAGGGGCAAAGCCCCGAGCGCCCCCTTGGAGAGGGGCGGAGTTCCAAGGGCCCCCTTGGAAAGGGGCGAAGTCCCAAGGGCCCCCTTGAAGGGAAGCGGAGTCCCAAGGGCCCCTTGGAGAGGGGCGGAGCCCCGATGGCTCCCTTGGAGAAGGGCGAAGTCATGGGGCCCCCTTGGAGAGGGGAGAAGTCCCGAGGCCCCCCTTGAAGAGAAGCGGAGTCCCAAGGGCCCCTTTGGAGAGGGGCGGAGTCCTCGAAACCCCGAAGGCCCCCTTAGAGAGGGGCGAAACCCCTGGAGCCCCGAGGGTTCCTTTAGAGAAGGGCAAAACCCCTGGAGCCGCGAAGGCCCCCTTGGAGAGGGACGGACCACCTAGGGCCCCTTGGAGAGGGGCGGAGCCCATTGAACCCCCTTGGAATGGCCCAACGTAATAAGCCTAAAAATGGTGGTAAATTGAATAGAATAGACCGCGCAATAGCGCGCGCAGCCCCGTTTATATATAAATAATCTACTTATGGCCAATAGAAGAGGACAAATTATATCATACGCAGACAATACGGTAGTTGTTTATGATGCTGAAGACTGGGCTAGTATGGAAAATAAAGTAACCGAGGTCTTAAAATACATTAAATTATGGTTGGATAGTAATTTATTAACAATAAATATAAAAAAAGCAAATTTGTTGCTTTTGCATCATACAAAAGCTCGCTTCCAAAATACAATAAAATAGTTATACATAATGAGAAGCAATAAAACGCAGTAGTCTTCTCCACGTACATTTATTAAAAATGCGACATGTTTCGAAGCCAAACTGGCTTCATCTTCAGGCCAAAATGATCATTGTTTATAAAACAGGTAAAACCACGTGTTCCAAATTATAGGTTAAATTGGGGTTAAGCGCTGAAGGCGAGGTAGTAATAAAAATTCACAAAGAACACCACATTGGAGAAGAAAAATTAATTCAATAACCAGTAAACTACGTTATAAAGATCGTTGTACTGGTTATTACAACAAATTTAACAAATTAAAAAACGGCAAGTAAAATAGCAACCATTCTCTGACGGAGAAGGCACTAGAACTACTGCGTTTTATTGCTTCTCATTAAGACACCTCCACTATCAGCATGATGGATCACCTCCCAGTTATACATAACCCAAACTGTGATCTTAAACAATGTAACTGCTCAGTTTATATAGCAAGATCAGAAGAAATTAAATATTTAGGAATCACTATTGATTCTAATTTAAAGTGGGATGCACATATATCATTACTAGTTAAAAAAATACGTGGTTTTTGTTATGTTTTTAAACAGTTAAGAGAATTTCTGCCAGTTGTTATAATTAAAAGAATTTATAAAGCTTTAATTGAAACGCATCATGGATATTAGACAGTTATTTTTTAAAATAGTTTTACAAAAATTATTTTTCAAACCAAACTTGGCTAATAGTCAAATTGAGGAAACCATATACGTTACCAGAAATAAAACCAATAAAATTCTCAATATTCCATCTGTCAAGAAAGAACATGGTAAGAGAAGTTATACATTTTTATACATAAAAATTTTTAATACATTACCTTTACATATAAAAAATGAAACAACATATAAAAAGTATATAAATAAAATTAAACTATGGCTATTAAACTATCCAAGACAAGAATTACATAAAATATTTGATTAAAGTCGCACTCTGTTTCGCTTCCGGTTTTGGCCATCGGCCTTAGCATATATATATAGGTGCATGTACATATTTTGGGTGCTCGGGAATGTTGTGTATATATAGTTTTTAAATCTCAAGCACAAGTTTCTTTATGAAACTTAAGTGAGGGAAATTGTTCATTTGTTTATTTAGTTATTGTACTTATTTGTTGATCAAATTTTGTAAATGCAAAATAAATAAATATTATTATTACTATTATTATTATTATTATTTATTCATCGTTGCAAATTCTCAGACACTGATAATGGAGGCCATTGATCCCCTGATGTTCTGTAGTAATAATTTTGAAAGCGCTAAATTAAGATCTGTTTCAGTATTAATAGCCAACTTCCCTCTTCTTACTTCGTTAATAGTATGTCTGTCTGCTTGCCTGCCTGCCTGCCTGCCTGCCTGCCTGTCTACCTGTCTATTTGTCTAACTGTCTACCTGTCTAGCTGTCTAGCTGCCTACCTGTCTACCTGTCTACCTGTCTACCTGTCTAGCTGTCTACTTGTCTAGCTGTCTACCTGTCTACCTGTCTAGCTGCCTGTCTGTCTGTCTGTCAGAAGTGCTTTCGAACCTATATTAAAACAATCGAATCTAAAATTTGAGTCTTACGTAAAAGAAAACAATATGCAATTAAATGGTACTGTTGCTAATAGCGGTATAGAAATATCCAAAATTTTTAACTCAGTTTACACTCCGAACTGTAACCTGTAAATCTCTACAGCATAATAATATTTCTTTATGAACTTGCTTATTGCTAAAGTGAGGGATGCTGTCCTTCTGTACATAAATCCAACATCAAAAGCGAAATAAATAACTATCGACTTAATTTCGAGACTGTGTATTTAATGAAGTACAAGAAAAAACACTTAATATTTATCTTCGGTGCTTGCAAACAGTGTCTGTAAATTTTCAGTCAATTTTAAGCAAATTTCTTAACCATACATTTATTAGCAACCTTGCACATTCCCAGATTTCCCTCCAAAAACCTGATTATAATTTAAAATGTGCCGTCAAAATAATGCGCAGAATTTGAATTTACAACCAAAACCTACTCATAATTTGAATTGCCGCCAAAACCTACGTAGAATTTGAATTTCCTGCCATACCTGCGCAAACACCCTCGCGCAGACCTGTGCACAAACTCCCGCGCAGACCCTCGCGCAACCTTGCACATTCCTAGACGCTCAAATCCGCAGGTCTGGACAGATATTTTCTATAGTCTACAAATTCTGGGCATCCTAATTTTAGCTTTATTTACACAATTTCTAACGTGATTGTTTAGTTACAAAATGTGTTTAAACAAATTTGAGATTTTCTCGTATACATCTGATTTTTAACCAATCTAGATAAGTTTTTATCCGGCAAAAATGAACTGTCCCTCACCGTTGGATATCGTGTATAACATCTTTATTAATTAGAGTTTTTTTTACTAATATATTGTTGGGGCCTAATAGCTTTTACTTGGCTTTATTTAATTTAATTCTTAATCTCACGGTTTTATTTTAAAATTTTGATTTTAATCTTACCTTTTACGTACAATCTTTAGCATGTAATTGTAATAACCTTAGTTATTCGACTCTAATCGACTATTAAAATCAGATTAAGACATAAACCATGAATTCCGGATATATGACAATTGTATTTATTATGTAATTAATAACTGCCTTTATCATACGTTCAACAACTTTGTTAATAATATTTGATAAATACTTAATTTTAGTGAATTCAATTTTAGATTAATATTATTGTTTGTTATATCTTCTATAGTCTTCTATTCGTCAGATATCTCTGCTACAACTATGCTCGTTGCAACCAAAAACTGGACTATTTACGAATGATTTACAAATACCGTTGTACGAAACCAAAATTCCAATGATAAAACTAAAACTACCACTCCTTTTAGGAACAATATTTTAAGCTGCTTTTTATTTTTGTAGTTATTGAATGATTTATCATTTAATGATCATATGTACCGTACCCAGGCATTGTGTTTATTATGTGTTAAAATCCTTAAGTATTTATAAACCTTGAGTTTTTAAAAATAAGTTGCATTATCTGCTAATATTTTCTTTGGTTTTACAAATTCTATAAAATATTCATTTACATTTTTTCAAAAACATTTTGAGTGTTGCATCTTTTAGCTAGAAAATAATCTCACATATTTCGTAAATATACTGCCATAATATTTTTAAAGCCAAGGTGCTAACATAAGAACAAAGAAGGTGTCTGTTTTTGCGAGATTGGTATGCGGAAGTTGCTGAATCAGATAAACTGAAAAAATGCTAGGTGGTACACACGATTATTTTATCGCCCTGTTTTGTATTATAAAATTCTGCTGTTTAAGACTTCATTATACTTATGTGTGTTAGCTTCCTACCATAGTTTACTGCTGGAATTATATATGTGTGTAAGATTGACTAAACTACATCAAACTTTTAACCTGCTAACTGAATAGTATTTTTACTAATATATTGCGTTATTTGGTTTTATTTAATTTAATTCTTATTAACTGTAATACTAGATATACAACAATTGTATTTATTTAGTAATTAATAACTGCCTCTATCATACGTTTAACAACTTTGCTAATAATATTGGTAAATACTAAATTTGTACGTTATTTTTTCCAGGACCAAAAAAGGCACATTTTTGCAATTTCATGGATGACAGTTTTATTGTGACAACTGACAATGTCAGTATATTGTCAGCAGTTTTTAGGTTAAAGTGACATATTTTCAGTAGTTTTTAGGTTAAAATGACATGTTTAGCTCACTGTATAACAGTAAATTGTGCATTTTATTTAATTTAATTCTTATTAACTGTAATACTAGATATACAACAATTGTATTTATTAAGTAATTAATAACTGCCTCTATCATACGTTTAACAACTTTGCTAATAATATTGGTAAATACTTAATTTTTTAGTTAATTTTAGATTAATATTACTGGCTGTTTACAAAATTTTATTATTATCTAATTTAAGATTCTATTTTTATTAACTCTGTAAGTAGCAGTAAGCTCCGGTTCTATAAGGGGAGCGTGGGTTCGAACCCCACACGTGGCAATACTTTTTTTGTTTGTCTAACAGACATCAGTACTTGACAAATTTATTTCAAGATAATTTTTGCAGATCATCGTAGCAAATTTCTTCAGACACTGATAATGGAGGTCATTAACTGCGTCAGCAAAAATTTTCAAACAAAGACACCATTCAATTTAGCAGTTGTGCAGATTTTTTTCAAACAATGGGTTTCATTGTTCAATTTTTACCAGTATTGCACATTTTCAAACAAGTTTGGACAGGCTTGAATCCTTAGACAATAAAATCAGGTTTATCTGATAATGGAGGACAGCAAAAATTCCTCCAGACAGCAAAGACTTCTTTGTCGAATTATTTTTGCAATCGTGCAGATTTCTCAAACAATGGGCGTCATTGTTCAATTGGTAGACAATATCATCCTGCATCTGCAAGTCTCAACAAGTTTTGCATTCCCAGACGATGACTCACATCCTGTTGAGCCTGGGAATAAAATTAGACATTTAGTCCCAAAAATTCATCGTGGAAACTTTGTAAAAATTAGACTTTTAACCCCAAAAATTCATCGTGGGAGCACGTGACCTAGGTGAGGTCAATGACCTTGACCCCCGGCTAGACCTGCAACTTTGACTCCGGCTAGGCCAACAACCTTGACAAACCTGCACAAAAACACCGCACAGACCTGCGCAGAAACCTGCGCAGACCCCTGCGCAGAAAATCTGCGCAGTGACACATTGAGCCAGAACCCGCCTGGGTACACTACTCAATGTGTATTTTGATTTCGACGAATGGAAACGCAGCGTTAGTTTTTTTTTGCTATGGATTATTGCTGAAAAGTAAAAGATACTAGTATGAAAAGGTGGGCGGTTTCGGCCGTTAAATACTGCCGAAATCGAGCTTTGCGATGCAGTAGAACTAAATGGTATATTACATAGCAAGCTGCAAAAGTAGCATATATCCAGAGAGTATATTAATTTGAGAAACGAGGCAAAGCGCAGCGAAGCCAGGTAAATTAAAATACGAGCGTACGATACACTTTTGAGCGAGTTATGTACGCTATTTTTTCCAGGACCAAAAAAGGCACATTTTTGCAATTTCATGGATGACAGTTTTATTGTGACAACTGACAATGTAGATATATTGTCAGCAGTTTTTAGGTTAAAGTGACAAATTTTCAGTAGTTTTTAGGTTAAAATGACATGTTTAGCTCACTGTATAACAGTAAATTGTGCATTTTTTCATAACAAACACGTTCGTTATGATAACTACAGTCGCTTTAGATACCCTAACGTTAACAGATTTTTCATATATGGTTATGACTCCCATTGGTTGGCCGCCATTTTATGTCTTATGTCATTTGGATAATCACATTTAAATTTTAAAAATGTCAAATTCAAATTTATTCAAATTTTGATTTGACATTCAATCAATAAAAATCGTTTAAAATACGAGTACATAGTTAAGAAACGATCATAATTTTTAGACTAGATAGAAATATTTTTTTTCACTACCTGTTTTGTATAGTCTGTTCACTAAATATAAAAACACAAAGTGGCCTTTGATTTCTAAAATTTCATGAGTGTACTTCCAAAATTCATCTTTTGTCTAGGAATGTACTTACAGAAAGTTACTAAAACAAATAGGTTATGAGTGTGACATTTAATTAGCATCTGTCATAACTACTTTTAAGGATGTTAAACAAATATTGTGTTGGATACTATTGATGTAGCATTTCTTAATATAGTCCATTTTCTAAACGCTAAAAATTTGCCAAAGTTCTAACTTCGTTGACTCAAAACCGATTTTGAACATTTTTTTTTTTATTATTTCGGAAAAATTTTATAGAAAAGTTCCCCATAGGTGAGAAAGTGTGCTTTTTATTTTTTCAATTGTTATTAACAAATAAGTGTTTTTTAATATGCTCTTAATTAAAAAATGTATAACTATTTTATTTATTTACACAATTGCCTGAAATTTGATAAAATAAGGTTTTTGGGGTCGCAGATTACGAATCTGGCCTCAAAATGGGTTTAAAAACAAAATGGCGTCAAAGGTCTAATTTTTTATTTTATTTTTTTGTATTTTTATTAGATGTCTGGGAGGTTTTGGAATCGCTGATTACGAATTTGACATTAAAACTCAACTAAAATAAAAAATAGCGGATCCAAAATGGCGGAAAGAGGTCAATTTTTTTAATTTCTGATACCTATACCTAGGGGTTTTTTTGGGTCGCTCATCCCAAATTTTATGTAAAAATTTATCAAAAATAGAAAACGGTGTCTGAAAAATGGTGGAAACAAATAATAGAAGAGTTAAATGAGTATTAAAGCTATTATATACAAGTCGCCGAGCCTAAAGGCCACTTTTCCTAGTCACAAGCTGGCCCGGCAACTAGTTTTGTAGTTGCAAAAAAATAATTTTTAAGATGTTTTGTGGAGCTGGTTCTTGTGTCATTAGGATTGGAAAACACTTCCGTGTATCATATTTCCAACCCCAATCTTCCGTTAAAATATCTTGGTTTCCCAGCCACAACTGCGTTTGCAAATACACGCGCTTTAAATGTTGTTCTGCTGAATCCGTAGTAGGGCACAATGATGCTAAATTAACGCTACTTTTTTTAGTAGACGCCTTAATAAAAGAGTCAAACCCAAAATTCAAAATGTTTTTATTTAAAAAAAATATATGTATTGTATTGTCTGTAACCTCATTTACCTTGCGGTACTATATGCATAATAAAACACGTTCAATCATTTAAACATTCCTGTAAGAGTTTAAGCAGTTACTTTTCTTTGCACTATACATTGCAAGCATACATTTTATACCAGCATTTTTTTATATAAATTTTTGCAGTCTGTTGTAAATCACAGCTATTTTCAAATATTTTGGCAAATTTATTCTTTCCTGAACATAGCCATTGCTTCATTTACTAGGACTTATTTATGTGGATCTTTAATAAGGTGCCGGTCCTATTCGTCTTCCTCATCCTTATATATTTTCAATATATTAAACTATATTCAAAATCCATGATCTGCACCTTTACACCAAAACTCACACGCTAAGATGCTACATTTTTCTCATCTTGCTCTATGGGGTCGAGTCCTGGACACTTAACAAACAATCACAAAAAAATCGAAGCCTTTGAAATGTGGTTATGCCGGAGAATATTTCGGATATTGTGGAAAAGCCGTGTAATAAATATTAAAATTCTGGAGAGAATGAAAAAAAAGTAAAGAGATCATGGACAATATCAAGATACGCAAACTCCAATAGCTCGGACATATAATGTACTGCAATCTATTATACAAGGCAAGATATATGGCAAACGTCGACCAGGACGCAGAAGAATATCTTGGTTGCAAAACCTAAGGGCGTGGTATGGGAAATCATTCAATGAGTTATCTAGAATTGCAACCAATAAAGTGAAGATAGCCGTGTTGATCGCAAACATACGAAATCGGATAAGCACCTGAACGAGAAGAAGAAGATTCTTTCCTCTGTTAAAACATGCTGAAGTTGTGTCACATCCAGTTAAAGCATGTACCTACAGAAAGAACATGCTCACTACAATTGGGATGCGCAAATTGCAGGCTTTTAGAAGAAGATATTTTTTTATTTTCTTTATTTTTGGCAGGTTTTAAAAAATATATATCTTTATCAGGAGAAACTAAAGCTGTTAATATAGGTAAGTAATACGTTTATATTCTCTGATACTACGACTATGTTTTCATTTGATGCATTGAGAGCTGTTGTAACTATTAACCGATCAGCATCACTTATTTGCAGCTAAAGTTTCTTTTAAAAAATCAACAAAACGACATGAAAGACATTTTCCAGAAATTTTTCTTGATACAGCTTTAAAGACTTGTCTCTTTCAAATCGAATATCTGGTGCAGTTTTCATTTTTAGACGTCGGGCTCTTTTATCAGATTTTATCCATGTTTCTGATAATCGACAAAAACAATTGCTTTTTTCCATAATTACGAACAATAAAATTAATATATATCTAAAATTGCACCATACAAGTTGCCATTTGTTTTTATGTAATAACATTCCTCCGTCGGTCACAAACAGAAAAATATTTTATTTCAGTAATATCTTTTGGAAATTGTACAAAGAGGTCGTAGAAAACACATTTTTAGGCGTTGGAAATTGTATGTATTCATATGTTATATTTAAGTGTATTTAATCTATTTAAATTTGAGTTAGTTTAACAATTTAGAATTTTATTTGTATATAATGTTTATTAAATAATAATAATAATAATCGTACAGAATAAAAATTAACCTTTTAATGCTATATTTATAATTACTGTGTCCAAAACCCCTAGATATGAGGCAATGCGCGGAATTCAAAAATTAAGCTATTTTGCCACTTTAAAGACGTTATTTTTAATTTTTGATAAATTTTAACATAAAATTTGAGATCAGCCACCCAATTTAGGTAAGAAATAAAGTCCGAAAAAAATTACATTTTTTTGCCATCTTGGATCCGCCATTTTTTATTTTAGTTCAGTTTTAATGTCAAATTCGTAATCAGCGACCCCAAAAACCCTTAGACATCTAATAAAAATTTTAAAAAAGAAAAGAAAAAAATTAGACCTTCGACGCCATTTTGTAGACGCCATTTTTGCTTGTAGACCAATTTTGAGGCCAGATTCGTAATCTGTGAACCCAAAAACTTTATGTTATCAAATATCAGGCAATGGTTTAAATAAATAAAGAAGTTATAATTTTTTTTAGTTAAGAATATATTAAAAAACACTTATTTGTTAATAAAAATTGAAAAAATAAAAAGCATACTTTCTCACCTATGGGGAACTTTTTTATAAACTTTTTCCGAAATAATAAAAAAAAATGGTCAAAATCGGTTTTGAGTCAACGAAGTTAGAACTTTTTTCCTTTAGTAAATGGACTAATAGGTATTTTTATTACATTTTATAAAAGTTCAGGCAAGAATTTCCAGAATAATATGTACTTTGACACTGCAATAATGACATTTATTAATTGTCATTTATAAATTCAAAGTAGCCTTTATGCAGGTGTGGAAACCTTTGCAAGACAAAATACACAATCCCTAGCACAAAAATTTTACGTATATGCCAACTTCAAGAAAATTTAAATGTTTTTGTGTTTACTGAATGGCCTATAAGTGATCCTTACACTGTCAAGTTTGAGGGATGTAGTCTACATTTACAAAAATTGTTACAGTTTCCATGACAATGTATTAACTTCCCTAGAGAAGTGAATTACTTACATCCCGCATGTATTACAACTTGGTTAACACGAAGAAAACCATTGTCGTTCGTAATATTATCTATTTTTAATCAGAATACAAGCACAAAGATCACAAAACAGCATTTGCAATCGTATTCAAGCATTTTTTCCAAGAATTTTTCACAGTGCGTTTATAACTGTCAAACAAAACGTCACAGCGCTATAAGGCTACTATAATTTAGCAAATGTTTAATTTTAAGCCAGGTTATTACCTACCATTTACTTCACAAAACGAAATATTGGTAGTGCAAAAAATTATGTACTTTACACAGGATGTAGGAAGATTTACACTATCTCGAACCTTACTACCCTCGTTCGCTTCGCTCACTCAGGCATCAAACGGTCCTCGGTAGTGTAACTCTTACCTACATCCCTTGTAAAGTAATATACTATTCTTCACGGTAAGCTGATGAGGCTTAAAAGAATTTGCTTATTTCAGGATTTTTTCTTTAGATATAGGGTTTTGCTGTGCAGTAGGATGCAAAAGCATATCCGAAACGGCGTGTTAATGAAAACTTTCATTAGAAATAGAGGCAGGCGAGACTTGTGGTCAAAGAAAGCTAATAAGGAAAATTGGTATCCTAATTTGTGGGAAATATTTTGCAGATTTATGTGGAAAAACACTAGCTGATGCCACAAAAACTGAAGTATAATGCTGTTCCGACTTTAATAACTTTCTCATAGTCTGCTTTGGAACCTATAGCCATTGAAAATACCAATATCATTATAAACAACTGTCCAAATTTGAAAATCCCAGTGACAAAAATGACTAAGTACATCTGGAAGCGGAAATTAAAAATAGATTTAGATTTGGTAAATAAGATTTTCCCACGCCCACGTACGAAAGCCGGTTGTTATCATAACGAACGTGTTTGTTCTGAAAAAATGCACAATTCACAGTTATCAGTGGGCTAAATATGTCATTTTAACCTAAAAATTACGGGCAATCTACTGGCATTGTCAGTTGCGGTCGTGGGAAAAATAGCGTACATAACTCGTTCGAAAGTGTATCGTATTTTAAGTCCCTCGGCCCAGCTACGCTTCGCTTCGTTTGTCTCAAATATACTCGCACGATATACGCCACTTTCGCAGCTTGTTATTTAATATACTATTTCAAAGTAGGACTTTGACCATATGACGAAAGCAGTCGGTGTCTAAGGTACCTGGTACTCTGCATGCCTAGACCTTGTCCATTAACAAACAAACAAACAAAGATCAAATTCAAGCTATAAAACGAAAATCTACAAACTGCATGAAATGGAGTAAAGACAACAGTAAATAATGCTTTTGAATTTAAATTTTATGTGGCGCGAATGAATATAAAGAACTACAACGATAACGGAACATTGAAAAGACGTATTATATACCCACTGCTTTATTAGTTTCGTCATGACTTTGAAGTTCTGTAGGTTTATCATTATTCATGGGAGCACTAACTGTTAATAAAATGTATCATTTCCGATTAATACGACATGATTTGCTTTATTATTTAGTCATATACATTACTTATATTATAAAAAGCATTTATTTAATTTAAATATTAGAAATTTCCAACACCGCCACTGGTTTCGACCCGTTACTGGGGTCGACCATTTTATGTCTTTGGTCATAAGTGACATTTCATATTACTAGACTGTTTATATGTATAAAGTAACTGTAATGATAACGACAGGGTGAATGAAATTTTAATTTTTCGTGGCTACTTGATTGTATGGAAACTGCCATTTTGGTATGTGGGAGGGGGAAAAACTATTATTCTAGATTAATATTGTTGTAGGTACAATATTAGTTTTAATGACAACAATACGCCAATAGTTTATTAAAACACACAACTATGTTAGAGAATAAGCTACTGTATCATTTTGATTTTTTTGTGCTACTTACTCACAGCCATTTGTAATTACTTTAAACATTGAAAATTTTTAACGAATTAGAAGTGTAACGGTCATATGGGGCTCCAGTAGTGGCTTGTGTGACGCTTGAAAAGTGCGCAGTTTTCCCGAATTTTTGCAAGTTGTACGTATTGCAGGTGAATATTATTGGTGTCATTTTGAGGATATCATCAAGGTCGAACTTTCTGAAGAGGTTGTAAAAATATAAGATTTAAGGGGGCGAAAATACAGGGGTTAAAACGAATTTTTGGACACGAAAGCGTTCGGTGCTGCTACATCGCATAATTTGGCTATTTTTTAGTGTCTGCGATGCACGGGGGTGAAGTTACAGAGGTGTAAAGGTGAGGTGCGTTTGTAGCAAATTGGATGTTCGCATAAACAGGGGGGAAATAAAAAAAATCGAATTTTGTTCTTGGCAGTATATAGATGAATCTGTGAGGTTTTAAGACTTTTGCGGCTCAGGTGAATTTGGGGTTTGCAAAATGGAGAAAAAGTTATAATCATCAGAAAAATCTTAAAATCAATATTTGTTTGGAGACTTTCTACTGGCCGATTGTATTTTTAAAGAGAATTCGGGATGCGGTTGTGAGGGGAGAGGACTTTGCGCTTTATTATATCAATTTTTAAATAAGGAAAATGTGAAATTTTGTTTGATTCTAGCCATTTGTGCAATTGTAAATTTTGCAAGTAAACATTAAATAGCATAATACTAACGGAATGTCGGATTGTATTTTTCTCTAACATGAATAATATTTCGTGAAGCTAAGATCATTACCGCGCTGCACATGCTAGCAGACGGTGGTACGTAGAATGCTAGATGCTCATTGGCAGGGTTGGGATGTTATCAGTGTCAGCTGTTTATAATGATTTTTCATTTTTAAGCATTTGTTAAAAAATTTTGTTTGATTCACACAGATGCGTGCATCAAAACCTTTTTGCTTATAATTATTCATGTAATTCAAGTCATAACTGCTCTATCTCATTCAAAGGTCGTGGTAAAGTCAAATTTGCATCTTGCCGTATTTGTTTGCCTCTGTTAATTTTGGAAAGAAATTTGTAAGCTTCCCTTAATGGCTTTTAAGCGGATGGATACACTTTCTAATAGGACTTAAGCCGACTTAGCGTATTTGGTACTCATGTGTTTATGGATTTCGTTCAATACAATGCCTCATTGAGAGAGCTTAGCATTAAGATTTCTTAAAATAATCATTTATTCCTAAACAACGTGCGACGCTCCGATTGGCTACGCAGGATCGCCTCAGCCAATAGTGTTTGAGCTTTCCCTTCCTTGTTGAATTTGCGAGTTCAGCTCATTGCCAATTCAGCTTCAGTTACATTCAGAATTTCGAGTAAGCAAGTTGAGCTATGCTTTGTGCTGGTTTGCGGTCGATCTAGCTCCCTGGTAAAGACGTTTCCAGGTTGTTTTGTGTGACGGTTACGCGCAATTCCCTATTTTCGCGTAGCCAATCCAAGCGTGTCACAACAGTTGAAGCTATTGTAAAAAACCATCGGTCCATCAGTGACGTTTGTAATCGTTGTTACTCAATATACTCGTGTTTGTTAAGTCTTGTTTCACTCCAACAAATAACTGAACCCAAGTCAAGGGTTATTAAGTGGCAGTTCCCGGCAATCCCATTGAACCGGAATTCGCAGCGGATTAACTGGGGGCCCCATTCGTGGAAGCTTCTTTTCAAGTTAATCATACAAAAAACAAATTTCATAAATTACAAATTCTACAGAAATCGTTAGTTCAAGAGACAAATTTTTCTCTAAAATTTTAAGCTGAATTCGAAAATTTAATAATATACCTGGTGTTCTATTTAAAATAGGAGTTAATAAAAAAGTAGGACAGACATAAACACAGCCCGACAGACAGCCCACTGAACAAAAACTTGAGTTCAGGGGACTCTAAAACGTGAAGATCCGTTGAAAACTCAATTTCGAATTTTTGGGTTGTATCCAATACTTCCTTATCGTAAAAGGAAGTAAAAAATGACGGAGACTTTAAAAATGTAAATACATATGCAGATGTATACGAACGGGAAATGCAAAGTTACTTAGTTTAGACAATGGAAAAGCTCCCAAACAAAAAAAAATTAAAAGGTATTTATTGAACAATTAATCCAAAACTAAAGATACATATCGACTGAGGGGTTACAACGTGATATCCTGTGCACACTTGCCGGGAGATATCGGGAGATCTTGGGGATATCTAGGGGAGGTCTGAGAAAATCTCAGAAGGTTTTGGGAAATCCTAGGAAATGTCGGGAGATATCGGGAGATCTTGGATATCTCTGGGTAATCTCAAGGAAATCTGAGAAATCTTGAGGATATTTGAGGAAATGTTCAGAACATCTGAGATAATGTCAATGATATGTTATAGCTTGGGCGCTCTCAGTTAAATTGTATTTTCAGTAATATAACAAGTGGAATGATTATTATCGATGATTTTTTTCTGAGTTAAAACCGGACCTTAAATTCAACGAGTGCGTAGCACGAGAGCATCGAGCATCGATCATTAATCATTACACGAATTATATGTGGAAAGAGATTCTATTGAATGGCAACCTATTGGGTATTAATTTTATTTTCGTGGCAACCTAAAAACAATTGCGAAAATAAATTACTACCGCTGTGATAATGTGTAACTAGGCATTTGCATGCGCACATCGGTTGAAATAGCTCTCACGTGATACATGAATTATATTCTCGCTATAACATTTATGATTTGTATAATTTTCCTTGGTACATTCATTTGCTTGAGGCAATCTTGTAGAGCCAGCTGATTTTCTTCGTGTCTTCTTAGTTTATGTTCGATTATTTTTGTAAATGTTTTATATGCTATCGAGGAATGACATATTGCTCTATAATTTTCACAATTTTGTTTGTCGCCCTTGTATATGGGGAATATTAGGTTATTATCCCAAGCTTGGGGAATAGTGTTAGTATTTCATATTTCCAAGTATATCTCCCATAGCCAATTTATCCCCGTTTCTTCTAGGTACTTGATCATTTCCGGACGGATATTGTTCTCCCGACAGGCTTTCCCAGCTGCTTTTATTTTGAATATCGCCTCAATCACCTCCTCTCTGCTGATAGTGTCATATTTGTCGTCTTCATCGTTTCCTTCTGTCTCTACCATTTCGACTATTTCTGGTTTTCTCCGATTATATCGAATTTCTGGACAAAATACTCTTTCCAAATGTTCAGTATTTTTCAAGTGTTTACTAGTACTTTGTTTTGTATATCTTTTATTACACTAATTTCATTTTTGCTTTTCCCTCTAAGTCCCTTTATTTTCCCCCAAAATTGTCTATTATTTACTTTGTATTCTTCGTTCAGTTCGTTACCAGAAGCTTCCCATGTGTTTTATTTTGCTTCTTTGATAGCTTTTTTGGCTTCTTTCCTCTTCCGTTTTGTGTTAGGCTCGTTTTTTTTGAGTCCAAGTAATTCATCGAGTATTTTTTTGTTTTATTGCTTCTTTTACCTTTTTGTTTCACCAAGGTGTTCGTTTATTGTTGGAATTTATTTTTTTCATTCCACAGGTTTCGATTATTGCTCCCTTGAGCATTTTTTCAAACATCTTCCAATGGTCCTCAAGTTTCTTTTGACCTTCTGTACTTTCCGTTTGTGACCGTTTCAGATCAACTTTCTTTCGGTAAATATCTTTGATTTCCTCATTTTGCATTTTTAAAATGTTTATACTATATTTACTCTCTTCTTTAATCATTTTTTATATCCTGCATCATTGTCTTATTTTAGCATACAGGGTGTTAATTTTGTATGTAGACAAACTTTAAAGGGTGATTTCTTGATCAATTCTAAAATAAAAAGTTCAGATAAACATGGGACCTAAACGGTTTCGTTTTCGAGATACAGGGTGTTGAAGTTTAACAAAAACATATTTTTACAAAAATTTGGAAAGCGGCTAGCGCTATTCTAATGAAACTTGGTGTAGGTTAGTATTTCACAAAGTGGCATTGTTCGCTCAAAATAAGCGTAATTTATTTACACCAGTGGCGTGTATCGGGGCGACCTCAGTTACCTTATTTTAGAAAAATCTGGTTTTTTAACAGCTTCTTTAAACTGTATTTTGAAAACGAAGCCGTTTAGGTCCCGTTAACGTCCAGTGAACTAAATTGCTGTTACATATTTTTCTATTTTTCTCGTAAAAAATTTATTCTATCAAAAAAATAAAAGATACATCTTCTGTATAGTTTCAATGGATAAAGCTAAAAAATTTGTCGTATACAAACAGTGGTTTCTCCAACTCTTATACATGCCTCCGTTCTTCTTCTCATTGATGCCCGTACTCTTTCAAAAACCCTCGGAGTATTTCTTACGGTTTGAAATGCATCTAATATTCGATTTCGTAAGTCATCAACGGTATTCACTGGTGTTGTATACACTAGCGATTTGATATGGCTCCATAGGAAAATATCTAGGCTATATAAGTTAGGAGTCGTAGGGGGGCATGACTGAGGTCCACCCCGGCCTATCCACTTGTTCTCATACAATTCATTTAAATACTCCCGAGCCAAAATAAAAAAATGTGCTGGGGCGCCATCGTGCATATACCACATTTGATTTTATCAGCAAAAGAGGCAAGTATTCGAGTAGTAAAGGCAGTTCGTGTTGCAAAAAAATGCCTATATGAGTGACCAGTAAGTTGACCAGGCAAAAAGAAAGGACCAATAAAATGATCCCCAATTATACCACCCCATACATTTAATGAGAACTGCTCTTGAAAATGCGTTTCTACAATTCCATGTGGATTTTCTTGAGCCCATATGTGGTTGTAATAGAATTCCTTGAAAATATGGCTTCGTCGGTAAAAAGGATTTTGCAATCAAAATTGGGATCTACTGCTAGCCTATTAAGGTACCACTGGCGGAAAATCATTCCTTAAAGGGAAATCTCGAGGAAAGAGTGCCTGCACCCTTTGAATGTGGTAGGGGTATAGCAGAGGATCGCGCAAGATACGCCAAACAACTTGATGGCTAATATTTAAATGTTCAGAGATTTTTCTGGTGCTAGTGTCTGGATGTTCGTCTATTTCATTTACAACAGCTTCTTCGATCTGCGGTGTTCTAACAATACGTGATCTACCTGCATCATTGGTATTCTTATTAAACGTTCCAGTTTCTACAAGACGCGTATGAATATTTGAGAATATTTGATGATCAGGTATCATTCTATTGGGATAGAGCTCCATGTACAGACGCCTGGCTTCTCTTGCATTTCCATTCACAAGGCCATAGATGAAATGTCTCTCAGCCATGTCAGAATTCGTAAAATTTGGCCTTGTTACGAAATTATAACGAGTATTTATTTTACACCTTACAGTTTAGAACTTCAACCTTTAATTTGTAAACATATGCAGACACAAGTTACGATTTCAAATGCGAACTGTCAAAATTAATGGAAATAAGAGATTATCCAAATAAAGCCAGGGCCTAAAAACATTATTGCGTCTAGGAAATTACAGAAAATTGTTTTTTATTTTTTTCTCGATAAAGGTCGCTGATATGAAAAAACTACAAGAGAACAAGAAGATTCTAAACAAAAGAGAAAAATCATTTTGTATTTTAGAATCTACCAGCGGAGCATCGCAAAAAGGTTCAAGGGGAGAAAAAGGGGAATGACCCCTGAAAAAATATCTTCCTGTAGATTCTCACAACCATTTCATATGGCCATATATGTAAGCCCTACAGCGTAACCTGTATTACAATTTTGAACTAAATATCTCAAAAACCGCAGGAGCTATAAAGAAAAAACTAAAAAATCTTGAAATTTCAACACCCTGTAAATCGGTAACGAAGCGTTTGCGGACCTATGTTTATATGGGGATACGGAAAGTTCGTTCCCCACATTTCGTTCCCCACATTTCGTACCTCACATTTCGTTCCGGGGATATTTCGTCTCCTCACATCTCGTACCCGGAAACTTCGTTCCCGACCGAGCTCAATTTGTCCCCTAGATTACAGGGTGTTGAAAAACGAGTGCAGCGATCGGAATACAGTTAAAAACTGAAAGATATTTTAATTTATTTATTATAGTAAACTTATAAGAACAAAATAAATTGTATTTATTAAAAATGGCGGTTTAATCTAAGTATCTTCCTGATATTTTGTATAGGGCCATAATTTCTCATTTTGGACAACTTTTCTTAGTAATATTTTGCTGTATCATGAACAAAAAGAGTAGTTTACCTGAAAAGAAAATAGTTTTTGCTTAAGTCTCAAGGCCGGCTTGAAAAACTGAAAATGTTCTTAAAATTCTCTACAAACCGAGCAGGAATTATAATTCCTGATAACATTTTTATGTAAAGCAAAAAATAAAATGTAATTCCCTCTTTGTAAACTTAAGCTGGGGTCATACTGTATATAGTCTCTTATAAGTTTATTATAATAAATACATTAATTAAAATATCTTTTGTTTTTCTAACTGTATTCCGATCGCTGCACTCGTTTTTCAATACCCTGTAATCTAGGAGACAAATTGAGCTCGCTCGGAACGAAGTTTCCGGGTACGAGAAGTGGGGAGACGAAATATCCCCAGAACGAAATGTGGGGTACGAAATGTGGGGAACGAAATGTGGGGAACGAACTTTCCGCAAACCGTTTATATGAATTTTGAGTCATGAAATAAAATGAAGAATTACCTCCTTCCGTATGTACATAATATTTAGGAACACCCTGTATATAATAGGTAACAAAGAGAGTAGAAATAACTTTTGCCCGTAGATATTTACAGTAAGAAATTGATATTAATGACAGCATAACCTGTATGCTTTGGCCACGTTTATTCTTAGTGTCTTTTATGTAGATGTATTTTCCTGTATTTGTGTTTCTCTTACAATATTATATATCTTTTTATATTATAAACTGTTGGGTTTTTATTGCTGGCAGCATTCCAGGTGACAACGAACAAACCTAGAGGCAATAGTGGCTTTCACTTAGGCGCAGCTGACCATTTAAACTGAGTTTTATGTCTCTACGACTCTTTTAAACTAGCGAACCCGGAGCAATATAAATTAATAAGCAGAGTATAGGACTGAAGAAAAGTACCGTTATAAAGTAGTACATCTTCTAAAGTTATAAAATCTGTATAAAAAATTGAATGTAATATCAAATTCAACATCTTTATCTAATTGCAGATTAATATTAAAATGTACAAGATGCTGAGAAGGTTCAAAATTGGTAGTACTCTATTATTAATGATCTGATATGCAGTAGAACTTCGCAGTAACGTTTCGGTTGGCCTGTAATAAACAATAATAATAAAGATGATAAATCTTAAAACTTTTCTGTTTCTATCCTTCTAAATTTTTCAGCTTTTTGCAAATTTTATGCAAGACTTGAAAATTAGCCAAGGTGATTTTCAATGCATTAACGAAGGTTGGTAAATTGCAACTTCTGTAATTATTTTCGGAGGGGGGGGGGGGGTTCTCCTTCCAGGTTTTTTTACGGGGTCTTTTTACGTGTACTTTATAACGCAGGTAACACGGTAAAATCTTGAGAAATGGCAAAAAAATTATACTTACCGTATAGCCTTAGCACGTTCGTATTTCAATATTTTTAATTTTGTATGTGACAACATAACCAACCAAAAATAGTCTGCAGTTAACATTTATTCCCAAAAATTATAGTAGTATTTGATCGAACCATTAAAAATATGCAACAACGTTTGTTGGAAAACAACTGAGAATTGATCAGCGGGAACTGTGTTTAACGAAATCTAAATAATATTGAATTTGGTTCTTCGTCACAATAAGGTCATTAAATGACGAAACAAACCCTTCGAAGCGTTTTATTATTGTTAATAAAATATCTTTGCTTTCAGGAACTTTCAAGTGATTGATTTACATAATCGGCTTTGACCGTAAAAATGTATGGTAACTTTCTGTACATACTTTCTACGTTTCTCGGTAAAATACGAAAGCAAAACTTTTGTAGTTGTCGGGATACTTTTCCACCGCAGTGTGCATTTCTGAAATATTATCTACAAAAATGCAATATTTTTACTTGGATAATACTTTGAATATGCTCGATCAAGGATTAATGTGGAGAGGTCCTTTAAATCGGCGGAAGCCTCGAGGGCGAGCGCACGTAAAAACAGTTAAACAAACAAAAATTCAATTCCCGTACACCCTCGCCGATATCGCGAAGATATAACAGTAGTTCAGTAGGGAAGTAGGCAATAAAGCCCCCGTGCGGCGGGCGAGGGTGGGGTGACGTCATGCAACCTTGGGGGGGTGCAGCGAACGAGTGAGCCCCATTACGACGTTGTATTTCGGCGTCGATTGGCGTCCACGGCAACGTGCTCCCGGTTGTTTTCGTTGTACGTAGTGTAGAAACCGGAACGTTATTTTGTATGGTTTCAGTGCTATCGACCATCCTCACCTCTGCGGGAACGAATCAAGTGTGCTTAGCTTTAATTGATTAATCGCCCTCATTTGTTGCGCGTACGAGCGCCCTCTGGTGCAATTAATTCCCGCTTTTGCACCTGCTTAACGAACGGGGACCAATTCGCAAATAAAACTATGGACGTCCGTCGCGGAAAACGTTCTGCTTACGTCGTGCGCCTGATGAAAAGCGCGACCTTCGGCCAGATAAACAAACAAACCCAAGGAT